>WWET01000716.1:228866-254611 GCA_011038615.1 Limnodynastes dumerilii
TGTTTAAGTTTCAATTTTTACTAACTCTGGCTGTTTTAATAACTTTGTTGTTACTGTTGCTTACGTTGGTTTATTAAATATAATGTACTTTTCAGTTATTGATATTGCATGCCCAGGCTCCTGTGCCCCATATCCTAATAGTTTGCCATAAGCTCTGGTACACATAAAAAAAAATTATGGAATGCTGGTGACATCACTGTGCAAGGAACTTCTCTCCTAACTGGTTCAGAGGCTGAACAGGGTTCCAGTTGGCTAGGTCACCCTGTAGATATACTGCTGTGCTTACTCTTATACTATAATCCAGGTCCAACTAATTATATTCCCAAACTGAAATGATTGGATCATGTGAGTAACACGTTTAGGGTATGGAATTGCAAGGTTACTATCCACACATCCTTGCAAACACTCCGCTAACCACCCCACCTGTACCAACAGACTTCTGAAACCGGTGCCTACATTACAGACTGGTGTCAAGGATGTTCTGACAGGCTCAGTATATTCATTATGGTAAAATGCTTGCGATGTGATACTTGTTTAATGACAAGATACATATATCCCAGTAATAAGGCTAAGGTCATAATACAATTCGGGATTACTCCTCCTCTACATAATATATTTTATACCTTAAACTGAGCATCTGTACTGGTTTATTCTGGAAAAATGATAGACGTTGAATCAGCAAAAGTTAACTTGCTAAGCTAAAATAATGTCACAGGCTTATGAGACTTGCTTTTTAAATGTTGCACACTGCTTCCTTCCCATCTAATAATCCTATAATTTTATAGCAGGACATATATAGTCATGAAAGATAAAGAACATGTGCAATTACTTTATTTAAACCTCTAAGGCTTTCTATTCTTCACCAGTATAGTATTAAGCTTATCCTGAAGGTGCTACAGCCTTGTATTATAATACATTGCGATGCTTACATTGCTGTTTTGTCCATACCCCCATAACGTTTTCTATTAATTTGAGATCTTTAAAAGAATTGCCCTCCCCCATTAAAAAGTGATTTTATGCAAATTGACACTCTATTGCCTAGATTTGGTATGTAGTATTAATAGCCTGTATTTACAAAGTGCTACACGGCGTCTGCAGTGTTGGAAAGTCTACTTTCTATTTTTATTTTTTTCCCCAATCACAAAAAAGCAAAAATAATAAAAAAATATGTATGTGTGTGCAGAAACATGCATCACATCAACCTGAGCACATGTTGATCTTTTGGTAAGCCCAGATAGACCATGCATGTGCTGTTGGAAGCTTGCATCTACATAAATGACCTAATAAGGACAGCAACCATCTTATTCTGAAAGGAGGAAATTCTAAAACTTCTATTCCCTATTTGGAGAAAGGAATCTTCATCAATCCATCAGAAAACTGCCTAAGTAACTGAATTTGCTATAAAAACGATCTGTAGTTGAAAAAGTTATGCAATTTTTATATAAAGTCACATGTTATGGACTTTTTTCAAACATATAATATACGTACCAGAAACACTCTATTACCTTTATTTGCCCTTTTGACGATACTTTAAGGTAGCCAATCGGCCAACTAAAAAACTCCCTCGTTTGCTAGGATTATCAGTCCCAACAGCAGAGGTGTATGGTGCCGAAAGCAGCCTTCTATTGCAATGGTCACACCACATAATGTCTATGGGCTGGATCCAGACTTAAATGCTTGAAATTAGTTACTCCTGGGCAGGACTGGACTGGGAATAAAAATCGGCCCTGGCACTGAAAACACACAGGCCCACCTGCTGTTGGGTTCTGACTACTTGCGCGGTTGCATTGGCTTTAAAGTGATTTGACCGCGCCATTTGTTGACTGTCTGAAACATGCATTCAACAAAGAACGCAGCTGCATCTTTAAGCAGCTGATGGGGGACATGCAAGGTTATAGATAGGTGTCAGCCAAATCAGGTACCGGCATAAGCCCCACTTCCCCCAGGCTATCTATGCACGCACCAATACACATTCATGAGTAGAGGCAAACAAACACATAAAAATGCACAGAATTTTTTTTGACCGCATTGTTTCATTAATTATTATACGCTAATTTATTTAAAAATGTCTACATTTTTACAGTTTGATGTGCAGCCTATATTCATGAATGGGTAGAAGTACAATAATATTGTGCAATTTTGAATCTTGCACAATATATATTGTGTATACTGTAAATTTATATGCAGTGATATCTCTCTAGCTCTACCACACATATCTATATAGAGTTCACTTACCACTTTGCTGCATATCACTTTTCTTTCTTTCTCCTTTCTTACTTCATGCATCTGCAGGAGGTCACAAAATGGTAACTTATGATCACCTATTTTTATACATCTATTATGGGTGTGGGTCGGCAGCGAGAACGACCCTTTTTCCAAAAGGGACTTTTATACCAGCCAATTTCAAATTAATACTGGTATTGATTGATCCCCCTGGGCTAAACCATATTGATTGCAGGGGAGTCATATTTCAGCTGTTGCAAACCGTATTAGAGTTGAGAGGTGATGTTTCCCAGCCCAAGTTTAAATAACAGTGATAGTAAAGCAGAATCTGTGTGCAGTAAGCAATTCAAAGTTATATCCCTGCATGCAAAGAATACAATTAACTTGACTCCACCTGCAATCAACATGGTTTTGCCCAGGTGTAACTTTCCTCTCCATTTTCAAGCACTTAAGTCTGGATCCAGCCCTATGTGTATAAATTGGTCAAGGCAACAAACTACTTTAGGTGCTCACTAAAGTTTTACCGAGTATTTGTAGATCTTAATAAATTCATGATATTTTTTATATATGACATAACAAATACATTATTTTTTGCATGACCCAAACCTTTTGGGTCCTCTTAAAATGAAATCAAGGGCTGTTCTTTAAATTGATTGGAAATTCCATAAACTATATTATGGCTCTGTTTTAGTTCAGAGCTGTTATTGAATTAGCATATGTATGCCCAGTTGACATTTCTAGAGTAATACCCTCCCTCTTTAACATTCTGCTTTTAAAACCACAAAGCAGATGGTTCAGACACACTTTAGTTCTTCTCTTTTTTTTGTTTTTATACTATGGATGGTTATGGTAGTAATCCAGCCCCATCATACTTTATTTAATACAAACTGCTACATATTGAGAAGTAATACAGCACTGGACTTATGCTCACTAAACATTTAACGATGGAACCGTCCTTTAAGTGTTCTTAATGATGCGTTGTAAGGGTTCATGTACAGTAGCTCTCAACCTGCTTTCTTGTCCGATTAAGCAGTTGACAAACATGAAGGTTTATACCCAGCGGCATGAGTGTGACGTAGATATTTTTCTTAAATTACTCTGAATTAGTCATTTACAGATGTTGCGTTATACCTCTTTCACCACAACCCAAGTTATTGTCAGGGTATGCCCTGATGGTTGAGGTGCATTGTGAAAGGGGGGGCATGGGTCCGACCCGGGTAGCCTGCAGGGGGGGGGATGGGTCCAACCCGGGTAGCCTGCAGTATGAGGGGTGCAACCCGGATCAGACAGAAAGCACTTGATGGGGTAATTTGTTTGACACTCACTATTGCCAGGTCAATCCTGCTTTATAAACAATGGTCTGTGACCCTGGGATGATCTGTTGACGCAGCAGTTTCCTGGGTTCACAGTCCTGGGATATTGCTGGGGCCTCGATGTTAAAGCTGTGTTAATGATTGTTGTGCAAACCTTTCCCCTCAAAAGCAAAAAGAAAATCCATTAATAACTTAATATTTTCAAGGTAAATACCCTCAGAAAAATATTATTATTTTTTTTTTTAGGGATAAATGGATAAGATCTAGAAAGGCAATAATATATTTTTATTTTCTCATTTTTCTTCAGCAGAAAGAATGCAATGGAATAAAGATACCGGTTGATACCACCAAACCAAATCCTAATGGAGTAGAGTTTGACAATCTGTATTTGGATATGAATGGCATCATTCATCCTTGCACTCATCCAGAGAACAAGTAATTAATTTTCTTTTTTTATTTATCCTTTGTCCTAATTGAATTTAGAGTGTAACAAATGTCTCTTGTCAATACTTTAGGGCAGCTCCCAAAAATGAAGATGAAATGATGGTTGCAATTTTTGAATATATTGATCGGTTATTTAACACCGTAAGGCCCAGGAGGTTGCTTTACATGGCTATAGATGGGGTGGTAAGTGTTTCTAGTTATGCGGGATTATTGTCCCACACTAAACTTGGAGGAATTTAAAGTAATATGCATGCCGTGCAGGTGACATTGGATCTGTGTTGAATCTTTGTACTTTATCTTTTAATTGCATGTTGTTTGGAGGTTTGAGAACAGCTGCTATTGATAGGACCCGAAAAAACCTATTATCCAATGTATAAGTCTGCTTGTCTTAATGTACCATACACTCTATGCTAAATTTGATAGATTTAGTTCCGTAAGGTTTGCCTTGATTGAAATACATGAGACCAAGACCATGGGCTAGGTACATTCTCTATTCCTAGAGCGTTACGTTTTAAAAATTAAAATTGCTATATAAAGACCAGTTTCTAATTTATAATCCTGCCACAGTACTAACGAAGGAATTAGTAGCCTAAAGAGAGAAGTAGTGATGCCCTTTTATAGATTGTTGATACGACCTCACCTAGAATACTGTGTTCAGTTCTGGAGCCCATATTTCCAGAAAGACACAAATACATTAGAGACTGCAAAGGAGAGCAACTAAAATGGTCTATAGCCTGTGTCACAAAACATACCAAGAAAGGCTAGAGTTATTAAACATGTATAGCTTGGAGCAGAGAAGTGTGGGGGGAATATGATGGCAGCTTTCAAATATATCAAGGGTTGTGACTGGCTAGAGGAGGTGGCATTTTTCAAAGGAAGAGATGTAATACAATAGTCATGCATTTAAACTGCAGGGTGCTAGATTTAGAGGAAACGTGTGGAAAAATTACTTCACTGAAAGGGTGATAAGAGGAATAGCCTCCCATCTGAGTCTAACACAGTAGAACAGTTTAAATGTACTTGGGATAAATATAAGGATGTCCTAAATTGTAAACTAAATTGAGGGTAATTAGGGTCTAGGGTTAGTATAGTTTTAAATAAACAACTGGGCAGACTGGATGGGCCATGTGGCTCTTTCTATGTTTCTATATAATCTCATTCATCATACAAGGCTTGTAGCTTCCGGTGAGAGGATAGTTAAACTACAACCCCAATTTACACACTGGTGGGGGGGAAAAAAAGCACCTTCGTTACTCTTTACTGTTTTCTGATCTCTATTATATTGGTGTACATAGTTACTTTGTTTCACTGTTTATAAACATTAGACTATATCTGTATGTAATAGGCTCCACGCGCGAAAATGAATCAACAGCGTTCTCGCCGTTTCCGAGCATCTAAAGAAGGTGTGGAGTTAAAAGTGGAGAAGAATCGTATTCGCAAAGATGTGGTGTCAAATGGTGTGTAGATGACCGTATTCTTTTATCTTAACTGGGTGATGTACAAAGCAGATTCATTCATTGTGGATTTGTTGTGTATTTCTACAGTATAGCAATAAAAAAAATACTTCAATATGATTTTATTAAAGTATTTTTTTATTGCTATTTTAAGTTTTTTTGCTGTTACAGGCACTTTCCTTCATTTTCAGTATTGCTCTTGTCGTGTTTGAAGTGTAATTCGGATGGTTGTGATTTTAGTTATCTGTTACTCCTCAGCTATAAACGTTAAAGTGGCTCATAGTTTGAAATTAACTTCATTTAATTAAATGACGACATTACATTTACTTGTCACATAATTTATACTTCAAAATAAGTAACTTCCTAAAGTAAATTAGTTACTGGTTTTAGCAGTAGTTGTCTGTAATGGGTCATGCCTTCATGTATCTGTCTGAGTATATGTATTATGCTATAGATTTGTAACAATTCTGGCAGTGTTACTTGCCATATGTAATTGGAAACGTAATACCTGGTGTGTGATTTTTCATCCCTACCTGCCAGGTTTTGCCTTTTAGAAAATGTCCCTTTTAAATATAGCCTTAATAACAAACCTAATGTTAAACGTCAAATAGAGAATGCAAGCTGTGAAACCTATTCCAGATTTCTGACACCTTGGACTGAACTGTTCCCCTCGTATTTACGGACTTTCAATAGCCATACCCTGCCTTGCCTCTTCTGACACATGTAAACCTAAAATGATGAATGTTTGGAAGTGTACCTTAATACACACCTGTGCTGTACATTGTAATACAAAGTCACGCCCATGTGTGAATGGAAACATGTCGGAAGTGTCATGTGGTATTGCGCTACCTCCTGGTAGTACGTATGTGTGCGCATAAACCAAAAGTAGATGCAATCTGATCCGAACGCAAGGAAATTACTAGATTTTTTTTTTAGAAGGAAGAATGTGGTCCATTATGATTGAGAATTATATCATGAAGTGGGGTGTGGTTTGTTTGTGGTGGTTTTTTTTTTTTTTTTGTTTATTGAGCCAATCTTCTCTTTCTAGGTGGTTATTTGCCTCCGGAAGAGGTGAAGGAGAGCTTTGACAGTAATTGTATAACCCCTGTAAGTATTGCTAAAAGAAACAGAAGCTATTTACATCTTTCAATATATTATATTGTATTAGTCTAATATGGACATCTTGTTTCCAGGGCACAGAATTTATGGATAACTTGGCGAAATGTCTACGCTATTATATCGCAGATCGTATAAATAATGATCCTGGCTGGAAAAACCTTACAGTAAGAATATTCTACATTCTTAGATGGGTTACTGACATCTTTCTCGTGCAGTGTATTTATTTCCTTACTAGATCAATATTTGACAATCTTATACTAAAGATACCAGCTTTGCAGGTTTTACCTTGTCAATTAGTTTTATACCTTTAAAAAGGAGTGATTTTTTTTTTTCTCCGTTTATAATATAACTAGTGTTACCGTGTTCTATTTAGTTTTGAAAAGCATGCAATACAGTTTTAATGTTTTGGGCATCAATGTTGAGATTTCTAATCCTGTATTTTATTTATTGGGATAATGTAAAGTATTTACTATGCATGCGCATTAGCGCAACACTTAGAAATCAGCACGTACCCTGCCAAAATACCTAGTTGTTAGTTCGGTCCCAAGTGTCGTAGAAGCTCAAGGTTTGCAACAGGTGCTGATACTTGAAGTCTACCCATCCCCCCCCTTCCCCAAACATTGTGTGATTTCAACATCTGTTGGTCTAAACCACTTGCATTTCAGTTGCTAAGATCCTTGTAGTTTGGGATCGTAAAGGCCCACACAAGCCCAAATACAATGAGTTTTGCTGGTTGATTGAAATATATCTTCACTACAGAACTGCCAGACCCCCGTAAAATGCACAGAACATCGGGAAGGCACATGCGCCCTCCCCTCCAAACACTCCATTGACGCGCTCAGCGTGTGTAAGCAGGGTAATGTTCTTAAGCCTGGATCCGGTCTACATTTCTAATTGGGGGCGTTATTTAGTATGATTGAATATTATACGCGTTACAAGTGTTGGCAGGCAGGTGATTGGTTAGTCAGATGGTTATGCCCTTGTCCGCCTTTTTTTCTAGATCCCCATGGAAATTGAATTTCCATCTTAGTGTAGGGATCTTTGCTTGAATATACATTCTTATACCGCTTCATCTTTATAGGTCATTTTATCAGATGCTAGTGCACCAGGTGAAGGTGAACATAAAATAATGGATTACATCAGGAGACAAAGAGGTATAATGCGCTGACTGTTTGAGGGTTTTAACCTTGTAAATGCTAAGATCACTTACTATTTTATTTTATTTTTCCGAGCAGCGCAGCCTCATCATGACCCAAACACTCATCACTGCCTTTGTGGAGCTGACGGTAAGCACACTCTATATATCGATCTAGAGATATAGAGATATATCAGTTTTTTCTTCTTGAATTAGTTTGGTTTTTAATGCTTTTTTTTTTCTTAGGAATGTTTTTATTTGAGTGCAGTTGATTGAGGTCAAATTCTCAAATTGCCTTTGTAGTGCCACTAATTGTGTGTAGATGGGAGCATTTTAACTATCTTTAGGTTTAATGCTTTGCCGTTTTAAATATTTTTCTTTTTCATCTGCTTGAGGGGACACTATGCCATGGAGCTAATAGGGGCTAGGAGTGGGCACCTAAATAGATTAATTGTTCATTCCTAGCGCCTCCTCCCTGCAACCCCTGCACGAGTGTGACAGCCTCTTTAGTACTTTTCCTCAGGTGTGGGTTTTGTACTCTGCTCCTCACAGTGACTCATTGCCTGTATGCTGGCAGCTGCAGTCTTTCTAATCATTGGCCAGCACCTAGCTGCAGATGGGAAGGCTCGCAGGACTGCAGCACATTGAGCATCACCCCATTGCCTTTTCATCCATGAAGTGCCTGAGGCGGCCTACTCATAGGAGTAGGTAGACAGCCCAGTGCGCTTTTGAATGGCTGCCGACATTTTTCTGTATACCTCCACTAACCCCTCACAGATAAGGGCAGGGTAAAATAGGAGTCAGAAGCAGTAAAGCAGGCCCCAGGTGTATTACACCTGTTTGTAGAGGACTGGATTGGACTACAGGCACTGCATGGCATGTTTAGGAGGTTCCTTCATACAAGGTCCCCCCCCCCCTACTCTAAGGCTAAAGCGGGGAGCAGTGTGTTGAATTAGTTCACTTGCGTCAAATGCAATGAAAAATCGTCAACTGGACACAGGACCCTAGGGCCCTTTGTACAGATTACTCCAATTGGACATAAGTTCTGCTTTTCCTAGGGGTTGATGTCTACCACTGGAGAGCCTGCGTGGGCATATTCTCTTTGCCTCTACTCCTCATGGTCCCAGAAATGACCCAGTCTTTTGGAGAGTCATTTCCCAGCCAGGTCCCTCGGCCTGATCCTGCTTGGTCTAACACATTTTAATGTACAGGGGTTAGCCAAAGTATCTGCCCACCCTGGAGATATTTTTGGAACTGAGACCTCAGGATCTTAATAAAAGATTTCAATCGCCCTGCAACATTTTAGGGGACTCTGACTCAGATTTTACTGCTGTAGAGGCAAATGAGCTTTGTTTCTTCCAGGGAACTCGCACGTTTTTAGGTTTAGTTTACTCCACCTTCTTGATTTTCAGTAGACTGGTCTGGAAAAAGGCTTGAGACTCAGTTTTGCTTGATGGTTTAGGTCTAGGATCACCAGGATCTGTGCTGACTCTGGAGGTCAGGCGCCAAGAGGCCTGATCTGTTAAGTGAATAGCAGCAGTGGTTGCAGGGATAAGTAGCTAAGAATAAATAATCTAATTCAGGTGGTCACTCCTAGCCTGGCCCTTACCTATCCCATGGTACAGTGACTCCCACATGTAATCTGAGAGAGATTTATCTGTATTTACCAAAATCCACTTTTTGTATAAAGTGAAGGCTACGCAGCTGCTTGCCTAGTGCTAGCATGTGTCTGCACAAAATCACCATCATTTTTACCTATAAGTCTACAAAGATTCTAGCTTTTTCTTTTAAGACTTGAGTCAAAATTAGCACGGAGATGTGAGGGCGGTCTGTGTAGTTTTCTCAACCTGTGCTTTCATTGCACAAATCTTAAGTTACATGTGGCTTTTTATTTCTTTTTTCTTTTTATTTTTTTTCCATCCTGAGCACAGAACCTAAACCTAACCTTCTATTACCATACAGTATAATGCAAGACGAACTTTTACGTATGTAGATATTTGACATAACATGCATAGTAACAGGAACAATCTATGTTAACATAATAAATCTTTAGTATCCATCGGTGGCTACTCTGAAATACGATTCATTCTAAAACTTTCCATTATATCTTCTCTTGTTTTTATTTGCAGCTGATCTCATTATGCTAGGACTGGCTACACACGAACCTAACTTTACCATTATCAGAGAAGAGTTTAAGCCTCACCAACCAAGACCCTGTCCATTATGTGCTCAGTTTGGCCATGAGCTGAAAGAATGTCAGGGCCTGCCTAGAGAGAAGAAAGGAGAGGTAAGAATTTACTGAATTTGATTCTCATTTTTGTGGCTTAAGTAGCTGAATTGTTATTGGTACATATATACACAAAATGGTCATTGCTCAGATCAATTTAGAGGTTGTTAAAACAGGTTCGTGAAAAGCAGGGGTAGTCTGCTTTAACAGGAAGAAGAATGTCCCTGCACTATTTCAATTAACCAGTAACAAACTAATATTCTATCTAAAATCAAATGCAGAAACATCAGTTACACAACTTTGCAAATAGGCCACCAGCCACAATCAAGGTCAATCTGCTGAGGTGATCCTAACTCTAACAGTGAGAGTATATGATTTGCTCTTATGTGTTTTTAAATTGAGAGCAAACATGTCTGGGAGACACCCCTTAAAGCCTCCAAACTAGATGGTGCGAATCAACACCATATTATGCCAGTTAGTCCTCAAGGTATTTTAATTATGCTTTTGGTTCCATACTTCCTTACAACCTTGCCCAGATGCCCTGAGTACCACCTGACAGTGGTCCAAGTACCATCATTGGTACCACTGGTTTTGAACCCTTTGTTTAAAGTATTTTTACATGAATCACTTGAATTATTGCATTTGTTTTGCAGCATGATGAATTTGCCAGTAATCCTCCTGGGTCTGAGCCAACCTTTATCTTTATTCGTCTCAGTGTGCTGCGTGAGGTATGAAGGCTTGGGATTTCTTTTCTTTCATTTTTTTTTGTAACTGTTGTTCAGGATATGTTTGAACCTTTCTGCTCTATTTTCAGTACTTGGAAAGAGACCTTGCTATGACTTTGCCTTTTCCATATGACTTTGAAAGATGTATCGATGATTGGGTTTTCATGTGTTTCTTTGTGGGGAATGACTTCTTGCCACATTTACCATCTCTTGAAATCAGGTGCGATCCGTTCCTTTAAGTGTAGTGAAATAATCATTTGAATTGTATAAACTGGTAACTGTAGAGATAACGTTTGCCTATCTTCCACAGGGAGGGCGCAGTTGAGCGGCTTGTGAAAGTTTACAAAGATGTTGTACACCAGACTGAGGTGAGTGTGGTCTTTTGGTTTTCACACTCATACATTGGCTTGCCATATACTGTTCATTTACAAGCGCTGCTTATAATACATGTATGTTTAATATTGCGCCACTGTAAACCGTAGTCCGGTAGCTGGGATTTGTTAAATGTATTCTTGCCGAACGTGTCTTAAGCATTCAGAGTTGTAAATGATGAATCTTGACAGTTTTATTATGATTTTTTTTTTTTAGATGGGTGTAACTGTTATGTGATGGGGATTTTTCTCATTGCAGGGGTATCTTACAGAGAATGGCTTTGTGAACCTGGAGAGAGTGCAGCGTATCATGCTTGCAGTTGGTGAAGTTGAAGACGCCATCTTTAAAAAAAGAAAAGAGGATGATGTATGTAATAAACAGAACTTTCAATCCTGCTTGTACTTCGATAGCTTGCTTTTATTAT
This sequence comes from Limnodynastes dumerilii, assembly GCA_011038615.1. Classification (NCBI taxonomy): domain Eukaryota; kingdom Metazoa; phylum Chordata; class Amphibia; order Anura; family Limnodynastidae; genus Limnodynastes; species Limnodynastes dumerilii. The sequence goes on from WWET01000716.1 coordinate 240,303, forward strand.
GTTGGTGAAAGGGATAATTATAAACTTCTCTTATTTGAAAATGAGTCTGTAAATAACTAAAGAAGAAAACTATATATATATTTTTTTTTTCTAAAGGAGAACTTTAAGAAAAGAAGAAAAAGAATGAAGGTGAGCATTAATACAAGTTTGTTTGTTTTTGTTTTTTTTGTTTTGTTTTTTTGTGTGTAGTTCTGAAGTTTTCACCTCCATTATAAATATAAATCTTTTGTTGATCCTTTAGAAAGAACAAAGGCCATCCTTTCTTCCACAAGGGCAGTTTGCACCTCATGCTCTTGGGCAGGGAAATAGGTCCATTCCAGACTCCATCAGCAACCCCAGGCAAAGTGCTTATGAAATGAGAATGCAGAATGCTGTAAGTTACAATAATGTTTAATGCGTCCGAAAATCAAATGTTATAAGGTTAGGAGGAAATGTGTAGCTGTTGCCCATAGCAACCAGTGCCTCATTGAAGACACCCCATAATGTTTATAGCACTTTGTGTTTAGGTACTGTACAGTTTTCAGGGCCTCTCTTGCTTTTATCCATAGTATTTATTTGTATCAAGTCGTTGACTTTGCAATATCCAAGAACTAAAACAAGACCTTTCCTCTTATTGTAGTAATGCATAAAAAATATTCTTTTCAAAGTTTTCAACTTGAGATGTTGTTTGCTTAGTATAAATTATCATCTCTCTATTCCATAGAATTCTCACGATGGAGAAGCTCAGACAGGAACAAAAAGAAAAGCAAATGACAGTGACAGTGAGCCCGAGCCAGAAGATAATATCAGGTGAAGCCATTTTTTTTTGTAGCACTTTGTCAGCAAATTGCTGCATTTGGGTAGCATCTAATGAATGCCATTTATCTTATGGCAGCAGTGCCTTTGGATAATTTTCTGTGATCTTTTTATGAAGGCTAACAATATTCAGTAAATTCCAGTGAGATGCACAAGCTAAAGCTGTTAAATCCAAGTATCTACATTAGTATGCACGCTGGCTTTCTTTCTTTAAGCCACATTTCCCTTTGAGACCATGCACTGCATTGGTTAGACATTAAATGATTTTGATTTGATTATGTGATCTGAATACCAGTGTATTCCTGATGAATATTTAACCCTTAAGCATGGTTGCTTCAAGTGTGTCACATTAACAGATTTCAATAGGGCATCTGTTTTGCATTCCAATTGTACTACTTTGATCTGTAGTGTGTAAAATCGTTCTCCACAAATATAATTGTGCAGGTGTCTCATTAACACCTAGTATATGGTGTCTGTGGTTCCGCTTGCCCATTTATTCTGTCTCTTGCTTTTGATGTAAATGAAATGTAGAGTAAATACATGAATTCATTTTTACTATGCTGCTTCCTAAAAGTTCCCGGCTGCTTTTGTTCAAGATTTTCCAATGTTGAGAGTCTAAAGAGAGGGCATTTACAAAGTTAATGCACTTGTGTGGCTTGTGGTGTTTATTTTTCATTGGTGATTTCAAGGCTGTTAAACACATGTCGGCGTAAGAGTCTGCCATTTTGTGCCCTACATCGGCTAACTAGTTCTAACGGTGTTCCGATTGCTGTGTAACACATTCAAAAGGCAGGAAACATTCATTTAGCGCACTAAAGAGAATTGTTCAGCACATATTTGTGGTGTTACAGTGCTTTCTGTAGTTTTTCTGGCTCATCTGTAGGTAGCAATGAGGAGAATTTTTCTTAAACCTTTTATATTCTGATTATTATTATCGTTTATAAGGCGCCACCAGGTGGGGATTGGGTAAAAAGGGTAGCAGAGGGGGACAAGAGGGTACAAAGTGAGGAGGGAGTGGTGGAGGAAGGAACAACACTAGGATGGAGGTGGTGGAGGAAGGAACAACACTAGGATGGAGAGCCCTGCTCGTGCGAGCTAAAACACTATTGGGGAGGGGAGAACTTACAGAAGACATAAGGAGAGAAAGAAGTGGACTGTTGGTGTAAGCGGAGGAGTAGGAAGGAGGAGAAGGGATAGATGAAGGATGCTGTGTGGCTGTTAAGTGGAGGAGGGGTAGACCTGCAATGTGGGGGAGAGTTTGACTAAAAAAAGAAAGGTCATTCCAGTGCAGAGGTGCAGCACGGGAGAAGTCCAGGATACGGGCGTGACATGTGGCGATCAGTAAAGAGGTCAGACAGCGCTGGTTAGCAGAACGGAGAGGGCGGGAAGGGGTGTGCATGTTATTATGTTATTATCCTGCCTGCTTTATACCTAGTTTGATAAGTTTTGTAAATATCTCTCCTGTTGCAGTTGATTGTGTCATGTTTTGGCACAAGTGACCACTTTTAGTTGCGTGTTTTTGAGTTTGGAGGTACCGAACTATGAAATTCTGTGGGTGTCATGATATGAGGTGTTCTACAGCAAGTAACCCTGAGTGTTAAATGGATTTTGGCCTTTATGTGATGAGGGGAGCGATGGTACATAAAGGATAATGGATAAAAAGATCTGTACTTGATGTGGGATAATACCTGTCTGCAGCATTTGATCTTTTGGTTCTACAAAATTGAAACAAATAATTGTTCTAAAACAAACAATTCTGTTTATTCCCTGGCCAGCCTAATGGCACATAATACCTTCACATGCCACCTTCTGGCGTCTGTGCCCTGTACTGCTGGTCTGTTTGTTTGTGTATATTGGTAACAATCCGTAATTTCTATCATGTCTCTGCTGCCTCCCTGTATTCTCCATGTTTTTCCAGCCTCCCAAGTGATTACCCCATGATGTCTCCGATCCCAGTGTTCTCCTTCATGTCTCCAGCTTATTTATGTAGCGCCACAAATTATCCACAGCACTTTACAGAGAACATTAGTCATTCACATCAGTCCTTGCCCCGTTGGCGCTAGATCCTAAGGTCCCTAACACACGGGTAAATTTAGTCAGCAACTAGTTAACCTACCAGCATATTTTGGTGTGTGCGAGCAAACCGAAGCACCCGGAGGAAACCCACACAGACAAACTCCACACAGATAAGGCCTAGCCCGGGAATCGAACTCATGACCTTAGCGCTGTGAGGCACAAGTGCTACTCACTGAGCCACCAATATTCCCCATTATGTGTTTCCAGATCCCAGTATTCCCCATCATGTCACCCCAGCTGCCATACTGTAATGATCATTGATTCTGTGGGCAGGGTGGAGGGCAGAGTGATGCTATCTTGAAATAACTATTACCGAGTACATAGTCCGGGTGCTGTCTGTTTCCGCATTAAGGGTCATATGGTGGTTCTCTTTACAGATTGTGGGAAGAAGGATGGAAGCAGCGCTATTATAAAAACAAATTTGACGTTGATGCCACAGATAAGAAATTTAGACAGAAGGTTGTGCAATCATACGTTGAAGGTCTCTGCTGGGTGTTGAGATACTACTACCAGGTATGCAATCCACTATACTAAGACAAAGACCTTGGTCGTTAGCAAGGACCTGTAATGAACTTCTCAGGATTTGCCGATATTGACATAACAATAGTACGAATAGGCATAAATATACACCAATTAATAATAAAACAGAAAAAGGTCCAATTTGTCTTATGATGGGGTTATGTAACATGAACTGTAGTGTAATCAAAGTGATTAGGATTTGATGAAAAGATTCTCTGACAGCTAGAACAGTTACAAACTTAAGATAAATGAATTGCTCTCCAGAATCATCTGTGTTCTATAAGATGCAGGCTATGTTTGCTTTGTTCAGACCCCTACAATTATTATATAGTAAATATGAACAGAAATCTGTGTTCTATTCCTTGCTGTGGCTACAAAACGCACGTGAGCCCTTTTATACATATGGTTTGTGGATAACACCGTGGAAATGAACTGTAAAGCCTTTTCAGCATTGTAAGTCTGCTTTTTCACCAGGGCTGTGCTTCTTGGAAGTGGTTCTTTCCCTTTCATTACGCTCCCTTCGCATCTGACTTTGAGAATATTACAGAACTTTTCTCAGAATTTGAAAAAGGGACAAAACCTGTAAGTGACGCTTGTAACGTGTGAGATAGTCGTGTTGTCGTTTTTCCTTTTCTAATGCTCTAATTTAGTATTTCCTTGTCTATTTTTTTATTCCCTTCAGTTTAAGCCACTAGAGCAGCTGATGTCCGTTTTCCCAGCTGCTAGTGGCAATTTCCTACCTCACACGTGGAGGCAACTCATGTCTGATGCAGTAAGTTTCTTTTCTTAAATGGTTAAAATGACCTCGCATTAATTGCTGTTCATGTAACATGGGGTACGAGGGGTTCGTGCACAGGGATTTGGTGTTTAGGTAACACTTTCTTTCTCCTCTCTCGCTTCAGGATTCTAGCATAATTGACTTCTATCCAGATGACTTTGCCATTGACTTAAATGGCAAAAAATTTGCTTGGCAAGGTATGAATTCATGTGTTTTGATAAGTAATTATGTTGTAGCTTAATACATACAATTTTGTAACAGATTATTGAGATCCAGTCTTCATTCATTATTCTAGCTCTATAAAACATGTATGGAATATGTATACTCTTGTACCATATGAAGAATATTAATGGTTGGTTAGTGATAAATATGAAGGTAATTGTGCATTATCTATCCTGGCAGTCAGTTTTTTTATTTTTATTAAGGTTACTTTTTTTTTTTATTCATTTTTTTTTTTTATCCATGTTTAAGTTTGTTTGCTTTTAATGAAATGTTATCTATTAAAGCATAAGTTTAAATTTTATCCGGTAAAGAAGTGCACTTAGACTGTCATCTTGTCTCTGCTAATACTTGCTAACATGATTACAAAAGTTAACACTTCCGCCTACCTGCATTGTTTCAGGCTCATCAGTCTCCTTACATTTCTCCTCGCCTTCTCTAGTTAATTGATTGCTTCCTCTCGCCTACAGGTGTTGCTCTGTTGCCATTTGTTGATGAGCGTCGTCTGAGAGCTGCTTTGGAAGAGGTTTACCCTGACCTCACTCCTGATGAAAGTAAAGTGATGATATTCTGTGGTGTTGTCTCTGTAATCACTTAGGTTTTTAGCATTAGTGTACTTGTCGTTTATGCTCTGCTTGGCTGCAAATGAACAAGATATAATGGATGACTGCTATTGATTGCCTTTAAACAAATCTGTAACCTTTTGCTTCATAGATGATTTAATTGCAGTAAATTGAATGATCCTTGATACATAAAATGGAGCCTTGGCGGGTGCAAAGTAGAATAGAACCACCTTGCATTAAAACTTGTTAATTAAACGCTCATTTGCAGGTTTCTTGTGTGACTTAAATGATCTGTTTTCACAAGAAAGCCTTTTTATGAGTATCTGTGAAAACGGCAACCACAAAGCCATTATAAAAAGTGGAAATTAAAGCACAGTAATTAAGATTTGAAATTGCTTTATGAAAGAGAAATCATATGCAGGAATGAGTTTGCTTGTGTTTGGATTATACGTTAATGAACTTAATGGCAGCTTTTGATAAAAATAGAGCCTTTTTTATTATTAATTTGTGCTAAGCGGTGTGGCTTCATTTCATTGTTTCAGTAAGAAGAAATAGTCTTGGAGGTGATCATCTGTTTGTGGGAAAACACCATCCCCTGCTTGACTTCATACATGAGCTATACAAGACCAATTCTAAAGAGGTTCGTCGCTGTTCTGTTATTGTTATAGAATTTAAAGACCATAATCCACCTTTTTAAACTGGAGCAAAAACCCATTACTTTCAGCAGAGATGGCTGTGTGTGTATACACACACACTTTATTTTAAAATATTGTATTCTAACATTTATAAGGATAGTCTAAAACTTCCAGCTGCAGTAATACAGAAGACATGAACTAGTAAAACAGTTGTGGCTTATTAAACCACTGTAGATAGTGAAAGAAGAGGTGAGAGGTTGCCTGTCATTGCTCTCAGCCTCTCATGTGACACTTCTGGGGCTGCATTCGTACAACACGATACCGAGATGTAGGCAGCCTGATGAAATGTGAATGTCTCCATAGCTTGCTACAGTGGTTTGTTCTTCTCAAGGGGTTACTACTTTTAATTGGCTACAGAGGTTGGTATTTTCATACGATGTGTGCTCGTCAGCCGGCAAACTCAAAGTCCTCTGTATGTTATGTTTACTTTCTACTTTCACTGAGCACTCACTCTCTACACTATTGTGTTACATTGCAGCAGTGTCTATATTAGTCTTTGAGGCTAATGACTAGGGGCCAGATATCAGTCCGACACCCAACCTACCACCTTATGGCAGCGTATCTACCCTCAAGTGCTCCAAAGAGATGGGAGTGACGGGGAGTTCACGCCCCTTTTCTGTGAGGACTGAATCCGGTCTGGATCCGGTCCTGGTCTTAGCTGGCAAACAAATCACGTGATCCACAATTTGCTGAATGTAGATTAGCTGGTACTTTAAATAAAGTTCATTGATCCCTATAATGTTGGCATTTTTTAAGCAGCTGTCCTAGGTGCTGGGATCATGGTAAGAAGTCAGTAATGTGGACACGTGTGGACCTAATATCCATTCATTTTAGATGTTAGTGTCCAGTGGGCATTTTATGTTTTATAATGTGATGGTTGTCTATTTCCCAGTTGCCACTTTAGATTCACCCTCTAGGCAGATACTTGCCCCCATCATTTATTCATGTCAGGACATCTATTGCCTGCTTCAGTGGAATGGTGTATTGTGTGACCTCTAGTGCTCTCTCTCTCCATTCCCTATTTGGTGAATGACATTTTAGGTGCAGTAATCTAGGGTAGTCAAAATACTATAAATATCACACAATGGAAAATCTAAGACTTCTGTGCTATGGTGTCTAATTGATTGTGTCTAACAGTGTCTAGTTTAATTCCCAGACTAGGCCTTATCGATGTGGTGCTTGTTTATTCTCCCCTTGTTTTCTTCGGGTGCTCTAGTTTCCTCCCACATGCCAAAAAACATGCTGATAGGTTAATTGACTGCTGTCTAAATTAACCCTAGTGTGTATTAGTCAGGGAACTGGAAATGTGACTCCTGTGAAATATTCTCTGTAAAGTGCTGTTTAATCTGATTGCGCTGTATAAAAACCTGTTAATGAAAAAAAAAAATTGTTGTTTTTTCCCCAGCCAACTAATATCCCAGCAGAGCTTTGCCATGGAATTCAGGGAATGCTCGACACGGATGATGGCGCTATTCTTCCAAATCAGTAAGAACACGATGTCTCTTTCCGTTACCTGTGTGTTGGTCTTTTGTAAAGTTTTCTCTCGTTCCTGCAATAGATGAGATGCTTTTGTGGAAAGTAGTGGCTGAGAGAGTAAAATTGTTTGTATTTCTGGGACCTGTTTGGTTAGGAAATCTTATGCGCTTGCTTAAATGGTACAAAGTGGTTTCAAAAGAAACCTAAACTCCATAAATGATGATATTTACTGAGAAAAACACATCTGCCCTTTTCCCTTATGGAAATTGCTCGGGTAAATTCTAGCCACAGAGGGTTGTGGCAGGCAGGGTTTTTGGAACTTTGTTTTGCAGCCCCTGAATGCCACTGATTGGCTGCTTTCTATATGGGATGATTACTAGTAGCTGCTATTGTTTTCACAATTTGAAATGAAACCTATATGAGAGTTTTCTATTTCAATGGACCTCATTTACGCCACATGCTATCTGCAGAGCGTTATCGGGGACCCTGGTTGCGGTTATATACAGCCCTGTTACACAGTCTGATATCCAGATCTCGCAATCCATGAAATGTCTCGCTATATTGCCACATAGGGCCGGATTCATTTAGCCGCGATGATGGGAAAAAGTACGCGCTGAGTTTTTTCCCATCATATACGGTATGAAAAATAAACACATTTTTATGCGCACATCTATGGGGTGCGCATAAAAGTCACCCCAAAAAATTTCACAAAATTAGCTTCGTGCCGCAAAATACACTGCTGCGAAGCTAATTGAATCTGGCCCATAATGTCGGTTTTTTTGTTTGTTTTTTTTTGCAGTTTTATGGTGTGTGGTGTTCACAAATCATAGCATTTATTTTGTTGATGTAACCTCCTGGTTTTCTTCTATCTTTTCAGGGTCGTAGAGTCGCCAATTCCTATGCTGAGAGATGTGACTCAGAATTTTGTTATTAGGTATGTAGGAAACTAAAGAGTCTTAGGGGGATATTCAGTTGTCTTGTGCTATGCCAGGCTGTGATGACGCAAAGAGAGTAGTAGCCTCAATGGCGTGCCTTAGGTCTAATGCCCTTGGCAGATAGCCTAGTAAGTGGGCATCCACATGCTTTGCATTTAGTTGAATATCACCCTAAATATTTTGTTATTTATCTATTAAACAAATTGAACCCTCCCAGTTAATTGTGTGCCTCTCCGTTTATTTAGCATCAAGTTTAAAGACCCCCAATATAACGATGGCTTTGTTTTCAAAGCAGAGTTTTTACCAGGCGCCAAGTAAGTAACCTTCATGCTCAAACCATGTAAGTGATGGCGTTTCAGCCTTGTGCTTACTTTTATCTTCCTTTGTTTTACTGTAGAAAACCAGCTGTGACATTAAAACCGCAAGGCTTTGAAAGAGGCAGGCCTTGGAGGCCGCAGATTGGCTTTAATCAGAACAGACAAGAAGCACATTTGGATCAGTCGGCTTTTAGGTCTTTGGGGTAAGTCATTCTGACGGTTTACTAGTGTTCATAGCAGTAGTTGACCTGTCTTTGCCCTATTTCCTGTTTTTCCTTAGATTTAACAATCTAATAAATGTATGAAGGTAATGAAAAGTAAATCATGCCACCTAGCTATAGATGCATGTTCTCTAGCTTGTGTTACTGGTGTATATAATAGCTTGATAGAGAGATTACAAATATGACTTATGTGACCTTAGTTTTGATTAAATCGGCGTGTAAAGTGTCTCCAGGCATATGTGGATGGTAGAGATGTTGTGGCCACTATAATGTTTCTTACTGAGTAGATTACTTTGCGTTTTTCACGCTTTAATGCTTGCATGTTTTTATTTTTGTAAGCTGCTTTGTGTTCATTTTGTTAAATTGGTGCAATTAACTGTTTGATTTCAACCTATTTGAATACACTGAGATGTTAAGTGCATTTTTCCCCCCACTTTTGCTTGTTTGTGTCCTCTGTGTCAGTACACCTGGTGTGTTAAGCATTGTTCTACTTTTCTAGCCATTTCATACCACATGGAAGAGGAGCTGCAGGATCTGGATGTTACAGCAGTGTCCCACCACGTGGCTCTTTCAATCCCATGTCTAGCCGACAACAACCCTTTTCCAGTGAGTTTACAACTTATTACCAGTATATGTCTTATACCTTGCATGGAGTGGAGGACCGAGGTGTGAGTGGGGGAGTATGGGTGAAGGTGTGACTGGGTGAGGTGGCATATTTGGCTCGCATGTATTTATGGTAATTGCATAATCTATATTGTAAGATGTGTTGTAGATTGCTTTCTTTTCAAGTTTAGGGAAACAGTAAGAGATAAGTCCGCATAGTGACCCCTATTCAGCAGAGGGGAAAGCCACTTTTTTGTGATTATCTGTTATCATAGATATATTGGGCTTTCTGTTACTGAATGGTTTGTGTAGAAATTAAATAAAGTCCCAGCTGCAAAGGACCCAAGTCTGTGTGTATCAAACATTAAGGGGTTAATAAATCATCCGTTAATCATGAATGTATAGCATCACTAGGAAACACAGCTGCCATTTTGTTTTTCGGGTCTCTCACATTTAGATTTATCCTTGGTTGCTTGTACTACACACCAGCTCTGGCGTGGTAGAATTTGTCAGCAATACTGTATCATAGAGAACGGGTTTAAAAATCCACAATATTTGGAACCATTCTGTATATTCCAGTACAAAGGAGATACTAATATTATTGCTCTGCCAGCGGTTATGAATTGTAAATAGACTGTTGAATAACGGTTTCTGGATTCTGTACATTTATAAGAACGTTTAGCTTACGCGTTGAGTGACATTACTATGGAGGAGGCCAGTGCGGTCAATTAAACATCCACCTCTTTTAAGTGTCCGCTGTGGGTGTTCCTTTCCTGATTTTTCTTGATTTTGACATTGATGTACCAATTTCCAGCCGATGAATAATGGCTATATGCTGATAACTTGCTGGAGTCAAGTACAGTCTGGCACCACTCTCGGTGAATGGAAGATTTCGTTTATGCAAAGCAGAGTGCCTGATTTATGACTTTCATTGCAGTCAGTAAACTTGTCAGTTAGCTTACTTTGAGAGTGATTTTGATTAGTGCAATCAGTAAACATGAGGTCTCATCTTTGATTGCTGAGCTGATTGGGTAAATACTCACTTAAGTAGCTGTTCGGAGCCTTTTAGTTTATAGTTTGTCATCTGTGCTTAGAATCCATGTTACATTTCCCCCTTTTCCTCCGCCTCATAGCTGCACTTTTTGTTTTTGAAGTGCTATTTAGCTTCCTATGATACACTGATGATTCAAGAACAGCATGGCCATGAAAGAGGTATCACTGTATTAGTATGGTTAAGTAGTTTTACTCCTCAATACTTAGGTATTTTTACTTGGACATTATTACCATTTGTCAGTATAGCATCATATTCATGCAAGTTACTGGTTACTTTGTGTGTGTGTTAATAATGCATTAGAACAAGTAAATGGGATGATAGTTATATTCTATGTAAATTCCTCCTCTGAACAGCCCACATGAGGCTTCATTCATAGATAATTAATTCTCCGTTATTCAGTCACAGCACACCGGTTCTTGCTTCCACAGCTTGTCTCTGATACTTAGTGACTTGTATTTAAATATACATTTACACCAACATACTGTATGTGATAGTTTATAGGTAAATGACGTCTCGTTGCAATTAAGGTGTTTGACATTCTAGGGGATATTGCTTTAGTGTAATGTTCTCCATGATTTTCTGATTGCGTACATTCCATACAGAATGTCTGGTGTAATCACCATTTTATGATGCAGTATTGCAGGTAGCTGTTTTATCATGGTGACACTGCCGCTGGTAGATTTGGATTCTAGTGATGGGAGTGTTGCCTTTATAGTCCAGGTAGAAGTTATGAAATGCAACAGTATATTTTAAGATATTCAGTGAACTGCTTTGTGTTGTTTTAAGTGGCTGAGAGATTGCAGGACATACGCAACAAAAGTGTTTTTTTGACGTTTAGGGGGTGAGCGTCTGTTTAATTTTGGGACTGTGCCCACCTTACTATAGACTTTGTTTCTATTAAAATAAACATGGCTGCTCGGCACATTTCTATAAGCCAGCAGCTAACCTGCCATCTATCTGTAAAATAAAATGCATAAATTATCGTTCCACTCATTAGCACATAGATCCTTCACCACCATGATCAAAGTTTCGGTCCTAGATCATGTGTTTTTAAAATGAGGGCTAATTGCCTACTGGCACCCCTTAATGCCTCCATAATAGTAGTTGTACTAACACTGGACCACCTGCAGCTTCTGGCCCCCAAAACATCCTTCCAAACAGAGGACTTTATCCTGATTTAATAGTTGTGGCTGTTTTCCACATGCTGCTAATGGCAATGCTTCATGTGTGCATGTGTATGGTACAGACTTCCAGCATGGATCTAGATCCTCAAGGTCTAGACTTGTCTATTTAAAGTCAGTCCGGGGGTGGGGGTTATTTAAATCGTGCATGATACACCAACTCTTGTGGTGCGTAAATGTTAATTTTGGGTCCTGCTGATGGAAAAGCAAATTTCCCCTTGCATTGCACGGCATACCTATAGCGGACGTCTGTTGCCTGCGTGCTGGACGTCCGCTCGCCAGCTGTGTCTATTAACCTATAAATTGATTTGTGCTGCAAGCGTTTTGAGTAACTTGGTTATATAAATGTAAAGCTTATCAATTAGCACAGTGATTATTAACCATATGCAATAAGATTGTGTCCATCTTGTGGCAAGCATCCCGACTTACTTTATAGGTCTTCTAATTAGGCCCGACATAAATAATGGTCTTACAGAAAGGCCAAAGATGATCAACGTACACATTTTGTGGAGTGTTGTGTACTAAATGTGTAGCTTTTGATTAGCTGCCTTTCATGCAGTGCACTGGCCAGACGTGTTTAGAAGAAGAGCATCCATCTAATGGCCTGTTTTTTGTTGTTACTGAGTTATCAGTGTTGCATTGTCTGTCACAAAGGGAGGAGTGGGTGGTCCTTCCTATTAGCGGTGTTTCACCAATGAAGCTAACGGAACGCCTTTTCCATCACGCAGGACTCCATGTCTACACTAGAGCATTCATTTATTTTGTGTGCACTCTACAGTAGATCTATAGCTCAGCAATATTGAGAAAAGAAATGTTTTGTAGATTGTATTTGACAAATTGACAAAATGTCATTTCCTGTAGCTTGTGTTCCTGGTGTGTGTGTGTATTATCCTGAGTGTCCTTGCAAAACACTAAAGCCGCAAACCTGAACACAATTTAAATTGCAAATAAAAAGGATTTATATTTCATCAAAAAGTTTCACAATTCATTCAATAACTTGAAATATCTTGATTCCATAAAGTAAAAAAAAAATGTGCAGAAAAGTATATAGCGGCAAGGGATAGCAGCATGTAAAGTTCGTGGATATATGTAGGTCCCAGAGGAATGTCCACCTTCAGCAAAAAGTATAAGTATATATGGATAATAGTTGCCTCTATAGAGAGCATCCCAGATAGTGTAGACAGGATATTGGATCTGGCCTGACAGCTGTTTCGTGTCTGTTACACCGTCATCGGGGGTCTGCCTCAGTGCCGGCAAATCATTGCAAACCGCACAATTAATACTGAATAAATGGAAAAAAAAACTTAATCAACTCACCCCAGCTGTGTATGGGGACGCCGTTCACCACAAGTCAGACCACTCGCGTCCTGTAGGCGCGCCAGCACGCATCAGTTGATGTCATCCTGTGCGTCCCCAGTTGCCCAGCAACCCCGATGCTACAAAGCGCTAGGGGAGCTCAAACAATCGGCAGGACACCAGGACCAGTACAATGAGCGGACCCGTCGCCCACATTACCTGCGAAAGTAGTCACACAGCTAGTGAAACCCCACACATTCGCTGAGGAATTGTCATCAAAATAACAATATTATGGGTTTTTTTCTATTTATTCGGTATTGATTTGCAGTTTGCAATGATTTGGCGGCATTGCGGTTGACCTCTGTCTGTGTACCATGAAACAGCTGTCACGCCAGTCTGGACAGATCCAATATCCTGTCTTCACTATCATGGATGTTCCCTATAGAGGCAACTATCATCCATATATACCTATACTTTTTGCTGAAGGTGGACATTCCTCTTGGACCTACATATTTCCATGAACTATACATGCTGCTATATACTTTTTTGTGTTTTGCACATTTTTTTGTCACTATTTTTGAACGATTAGCACTTTATGGAATCAAAATATTTTGTGCTTGTGAACAACAATCCTCATGTTATTGAATGAATTGTTTCTATAAATTGTGAAACTTTTTGATGAAATATAAATCCTATTTATTTGCAACTATTTAAATTGTGTTCAGGTGTGCCACTTTAGTGTTTTGCAAGCACGCTTTTAGATATGCTTATATAAAGCACCTGATTTAAAGCGTGTGCTCCCTTTTCTCATCTTGAGGAGTTCTGTGCATCCCTGCCTCTCTCCCTCCAGCACTCTTGCATTAATCAGTATCTAGCCATGACGTTCTACCTAAAACAGATGCCGACTTGTTACACACCTCTGCAAATTTATGATAAGCCACCAGCCAATTTACAAGGCTTCTATGGAGGTCCTAACTCTAAAACTGACATGGTCCCAACTTTGGGTCATATATCATGTATTTTTAAATTGAGAGAGATATATATATATGTATTATACACACACACATTATATAGTATGGGGGCTGGTCCAGAGTTGCACTTACACCTTTTTTTATTTTTTTTTATTTTTTATTTTTTTGGGGGTGGAGGGGTAGACCTGAGCAATACAATGTTGAACTGCAAGGGGAGGCACATTAATATTGTGAAAGCAGAATTAGAAATGAGAGGTGACATTTCTTAGCTCAACTCTTAATTATAGACTACATAACATACATAGAAACATAGAAAGTGACGGCAGATAAGAGCCACATGGCCCATCTAGTCTGCCCATTTGTTTATTGAAAACTATACTGACCCTAGACCCTATTTACCCTCAATTGGGGTTACAATTTAGGATACCCTTATATTTATCCCAAGCATGTTTAAATTGTTCCACTGTATTGGCCTCAACCACCTCAGACGGGAGAATATTCCATTTATCTATCACCCTTTCAGTGAAGTAATTTTTCCGCACATTTCCTTTGAATCTACCGCCCTCCAGTTTGTATCCATGCCCTCGTGTTCTATTACACCTTTTCTTTT
>WWET01000716.1:275446-286361 GCA_011038615.1 Limnodynastes dumerilii
ACCACTGCCGTAATTACTGATCGGAGGCGGGGTTAGGCATTTAAGTCATACAGTATGGGCGCACTCAGACAAGTACATACGTGTGGCCTTTACGTACGGCAGTATTTGCGCTGTGTAAAGTTAAGGTAGGGTTCGGCAAACGTAAAAACGGCCAAAGTACGTACAAGTGAGGGGAGGGTCTAGTCAGTGGCGTATCTACCATGGGTGCAGAGGGTGCAGTGCACACGGGCCCCCTCAGACAAGGGGGCCGCCCGTGGCAGTCACCCTGCACCCAATGGAAGATCCCAGTACCACCTATTTCTGTACAACCGGTGACGGTCTCCAGCAGCCTTCCGCTCCCAACAGTGCACTGCGCGCGGGTGTCACATGGGGATGTCAGGCGTGCGTGCACTGCGCAGCCTCATTCTCCTCTTCTGTTTGCAGAGCGTGAGGCTGCGCCGTGCACTGTTGGGAATGGAAGACTGCTGGAGACCGTCTCCGTTTGTATAGATATGGATGGGGTTGAGAAGAAGAAAAGGGGGGCCCGTCTTGGGAGTGGGGGGCCGTCTGAGGAGGAGGAGGGGGGCCCGTGTGGGGGTCTGCACACGGGCCCCTTCATTTCTAGAAACGCCCCTGCTCTTACACCAGTCCTGAACTACTGCAGGGAAACATGGATGCACCCAAGCTCACAGCTGCACTAAATGGTTACCTTCTAATCTAATGTAACACCCTGTTCCACTAGTGCACAGCACACGCGTGTGATCACAGATCAGCCACTTGACGTCTACATTTTTGCTCACTCTCGTTTTGCACATGTACAGTGCTTTAAATTACTGAACTCACACCCAATAAAAAGAGGTGTAGACACAGCTCTGGATCTGCTAATGGGCCTGATCCAGCGCTACGAAAATTCGCACGGCGGGCGAATGCGTACGTTCGACCGTGCGAATAAACATGCACGCCCCTAACACTCCCATAGTAAAGTACCTGCTTACGACGCCTATACCCTACACTGGGTACGACCGTCGGCCGTACGAAATTTCGCACAAAATACGCTGAGCGTACGGGCTTAGCACGCCCATACTGTACAATTTAAATGGCTATCCCCGCCTCCCTGTAGTAAAACGGGCGCCCAGGCGACCATCGTACTGAACGCACGCCCCTCGAGCGTAAAATTCGCTCACAATACGACCAATACGACCGCTATTCGCTCATGACGCCCAGGCGACCGGAAGCTGTCATACTGGGCATGCGCGTTGCGAATTTTTACCCGAATTTTCGCTTACGATGAGCGTACGATCGCTTGCGGTCGTAGCTCTGGATCAGGCCCAATGGGCTACTTTCTTTATTTTCCTAATCAGTGCTGAAATTGATGTGCTGTATTGTAGTATGTCATACTTTAATATGAAATGTACAAATTTCATTAATTTATGTTGGCTTCTAACTTTCCCTAAACTGACTTTCAAATTTCTACTTCTGTTGCTGTTGCTACTACTTTGATTAAGAGAGCAGGGCATTCATAATATATGACACTATAACAGGGTGCAGTTAACACTTTTAGTTGAAACTAAAAAGGACTTTACCACTTCTACCTAAGATCAAAACTGCACAAAAAGAATTTACAGGCTTAATATATGTATTTAGAAGCCGATCTAGAGTTGCTTTTACACTTATTTTCTTTACGTGTAAGCGTAGTGTGTATTCGCACTGCACATGTGTAGAACGGGAACACAAAAGCTGATGCAAAGTGGCTGATCCCTCTGTCTTCGCTTCTGTGTACTCCTCGCTAGTGGAGTGGGGTCTTCCACTACAATTAAAATGCCAAAGTGGGTGGTTTAGTACTGCAGCAAGTGCAGCATCAGCCCGGTTTCCCTGCACTTCCTACTAAACTCATGCACCAGCTCAGGGCTGATGTAAGTGTAAGACAAAGGAGATTTTCCTTACTGAACTGCCCCTATTCTTACATCACACATCCATACACACCATACAAATGGTAAACTGCTAAATTTAAGATTAGAAAATGTATTTTCGTTAGCCTGAGTAGCAGAATATTGCTGCACATTTTGCTTATTTAAAAAATAAATAAAGATGTTACAGTTTATGGTGTTTTATCTTTTACTTAAAAAAAGTTTCAATATTTTATTCTAATTAAATAGCATACTTTGAAACATGCAAACTTGTATCGGCTGCTGCATTATACCTCTACCGCTTTTACACATCCATTTGCACGTTTCAAATGTGTGCAGAGTTTCATTATGACCTATCCAGAGTTGCTATGATGGAACCCTGGATAGGTCACGCACATTTTCAACAGTGGATCTGCGCTAAAACTATAGAACCAGTGGCTCAGTGAGTAACACTTGTGCCTCACTGCGCTGAGGTCATGAATTCGATTCCTGGACTAGGCCTTATCTGTGTGGAGTTTGTATGTTCTCCCTGTGTCTGCGTGGGTTTCCTTCGAGTGCTTCAGTTTCCTCCCACATGCCAAAAACATACTGGTAGGTTAATTGGCTGCTAACTAGATGAACCCTAGTCTGTGTGTGTGTAGTGTGTGTGTAGTGTGTGTGTGTGTATGTGTTAGGGACCTTATTATGTAGCTCCAATAGGGGGAGGGGCTAATATGAATGTGTGATGTTCTCTGTAAAGCACTGCGGACAATTTATGGCACTATATAAATAAGCCTTAATGTTAATAATAGAACAGGTCCTTAATCCCTACCTACAAAATATCACTTTTAATTTTTTTATAGTCCCTGATTAATATGAATAATATTTAGGTAAAATAAGCGTTAGCTAATTAATCCTTTATTTTTCATTGTTATGAGTGATGGACCTGATCCAGAGTTTTTGCACAGCGGAAGTGCATGTAAAGTATACAAAATGTGTGCACCCTATCCAGAGCTTTACCAGTAGCAACTCTAGATAGGTAGTACTGAAAATGAGCATTCTATTGAAACATGCAAATAGATAGAAATAGATATCTATAAGCCAATAGGCTGAGGTGGAATGCACCAAGTTTGCATGCTGCAAATCATTTCTTATATGAATAATTTAAGTTGCTATTTATATCTTGTTAAATTATCATAAGGAATTTTAACATATATATGAAATGCAATATATTTTTTTAAAGTAAGTAAAAACCCTTAAAAAGTAAGATCTATATAAAAACAAAATGTGGGCTGGATCCAGACTTAAGAAGGAGCGTGCGATAAAACGGGTATTCGTATAGGGTACTTCCTTTGTCATTCACTAGTGCAGGATTTAAAGAGGAAGCACAGGGAAACATGGCTGCTTCTGCTTTCACAAACTGCATTTACTGGCCATTGACAGAGGCTGACAGCTTAAAATAGTGCTCTGTATTTGGATCTGGATTGCTGCAATTGTGTACAACTTTTTCTAGACATACACAATGCAAAAGAATACAGATATAAGCTATGCCCTCAGGCATTCGTTTATTTAAATATATCTGTTATAAATTAAAATTGTTTTAGTTGGCTACTCCATTAAACAATGTACTTTCCAAATCATTGCCATGCAAGAGCCTCTCCAACCATAGACAATGGTGGTATCATGGAGATCAGCGAAGGGAAAATATTTTATTAGTTCAATAATGTTCACTGCTTTTATATGAATGTAATAAACATTACTAGTAACTATGGGCCTGATCCAGACCTACGTCCGCTTGCATTTTTACGGCGGGCTTAAGCGTAAAAAACGGGCTTTTGTAATTACTGCAGGGGCAGATGTTACGCTCATGTTACTGTCTGAGAAACTGAGCCTATGGGCCTTGATCGTAACAGCTTCGTATTTACGCTGGGGGGGGCATGCCTGCGATCTCCGTAATTACGAACCGAGGGCGGGGTGAGGCATTTACATCGTACAGTATGGGCGTGCTAAGTGTCGCAACTACGCTATGAGCTTATGGACGTACGCGGTTACGCTCAGAAAAGTTAGGGTAGGTTTTGCTGAGCGTAAACAGGCAAAAGTAAATACGACCAAGGGGAGTGCCGAGCTGAGTGCATCGGAGGTACGCCGGTG
This sequence comes from Limnodynastes dumerilii, assembly GCA_011038615.1. Classification (NCBI taxonomy): domain Eukaryota; kingdom Metazoa; phylum Chordata; class Amphibia; order Anura; family Limnodynastidae; genus Limnodynastes; species Limnodynastes dumerilii. The sequence goes on from WWET01000716.1 coordinate 279,463, forward strand.
TAAATACGCTATGCACATGAGCGGATCATGAGCAGAGGTCTGGATCAGGCCCTATGTGTTCATGTTTTGCAATCTGGAATTAGTTCCAGTACTCATTCACAAGCTGCCAAATTGGCTCAAACATATGCAGAAAGACGAAAGATTGGCTGGTAAAGATTTTATTCCCCAAACAACCATTATCGCTGGATGCTAAGCAGACAAAAAGTGACTGATGAATAGCTGCAAGAGAAGATGTTCTATTACTGATTCATTAAATCTATGACACCAACTGCTTTTCATAAATAGACCCCTAGATAGATAGAGATAGAGAGAGAGATAATAGATGGATAGATGGATGGATAGATAGATAGATAGATAGATAGATAGATAGATAGATAGATAGACAGACAGACAGATATTAGATAGATAGATAGATAGATAGACGGACGGACGGATCGATAGATAGATAGACAGATAATAGATAGAAAGATAGATAGATAGATAGATAGATAAATAGATAGATAGACAGATAATAGATATAAAGATAGATATATGGATAGATAGATAGATAGATAATAGACAGATAGATAGATAAATAGATATATAGATAATAGATAGATAGATAGATAGATAGATAGATAGATAGATAGATAGATAGACAGATTTTGTGTTTACACTTATACTCAGTGGCCACGATCCAGATCTGAGCTGGTGTGACGTTTCTTTAGTTTCTTCACATTGCGCATGTGCAAAACTAAAGAGCGCGCAGTCACGGCCGATACATAACATAGCGCTACACAGGCGTCCAGGACTTGCACACTGAGGAGCGTGTTGGGGGAGAGAAGGGAGGGACGTAGTCAATGTACAGGAAGGCTAAGCCAAGTGCACCTGATCCTGGTCAGAACACAGATGTAACAAAGGGCTGTTTAGGTTAAAACATTTGCACCTTGTGCAGGTCCTGTCTGAGTGCTGGGAGCACACAATATACAGCCTAATACACATACTTTTCTTTACCTTTCAACCTGGAAAATCATATATAATCATGAAATTGCTGCTGCTGTTTAATGTTGCTATCAATTCTGAGAAATATACAGCAATATATAAAGTATATTTTTATTTATTATTAAAAAAAACAATATTTTTTTTATTTACTCTGTTCATATATCATCTGAACCGTTCAATGTATTTATAAAAGCTTTAAATACAGTATATTACACTGCCCTTGTGCTGTGTATATGGGCACGTATCTGCTTACAGCCTCACTGCTGTGTGCCCGTACCCCACTTGGCGTATATGTCTGCAATTCAAATGATGCAGTTATACGCGGTTCTGTTTCCAAGGCGCATTTGAACAACGCACACTGCATGCGGAATTGTGCTCAGATCTGGATCGGAGACAGCAACACTTTCTTTTTTCACAGCCTTCATATATTTAGTTTATTTATATAGTTTTTAAGTTTGTATTGCAAATGTTATGTATGTAAAATCGTGACTATAATGTATAAAATGTATTACCATCACATATTAAATACTTTTTTAAATGACCATTTTTTTTATATATTTCCTTAATGTGAACCACATTTATGTTCTAAAAAACTTACAGTTATCAGGGCATCCACACACAGTATTCTGTTGTCATTAAGTGGATGTATTTTCTTATTAGGGTTCAACTAGGGTCAATACCTGACCAACTGCAGCACTGTCTGGCAGATTAGGGACAGAGGTGTCACCCCCTATATATTGTATATGTATAAGACAGCATTCAGATGTGACTACTGAAGGGTAAGGGATGTATTTTAAGCTGTGGCTACTAGTGTATAATGTAAGCCTTCATATACCACCTAATGTTAAAAGCCAGACCAATTCACATAGGACATTGGGCCTGATCCAGAACAACGCTTCGAAGCGAATTTACGCGTGTCGGAGACGAAAAATCGCAGTTTAGAATGCACTGCGCATGCGCACCATAGAAAATACGCACATTCACGTAGTGTAATTGTGAACGTATGGGCCATTCACGTATGTGTCACGTAAATACTTACGTGTGGGCGTGCCAAATTTACGTTACTCCAAAATACGTCAGAAATACGTGAAGTAGGCGGGGGTTGGTATTTAAAGTGTACAGTATGGGCGTGCAGGGTTGCGTAAATTCGTTCAGCCCATACGTACGCGTGCGTATGACAGCGGTTACGTTGGAAAAAGTTAAGATAGGGTTTGGGAAGTGTATCTTGACAAAATACGTCCGTGCAAGGGGTGTGCCGAGGGGAGTGTAGCGAACTTACTTGCACGAAAATACGCACCGCGAATAAACGTACGGCACACGTAGTTCTGGATCTACCCCATTGTAACTATGGGCAGTCCTCATATCAGTTACACCTCTGCATCAATGGTAGTGATACCCATGACTTTATGACAGTGCTACCAACCTACTTGCAATTTGCTTAGGACATATGAATTAAATGGGCAAGGGTTCACCTGCTCCTCAGGGAGACCCATATTGGACCTTGTGTCTGCTTGTTGGGGCACTCACATTTCTTTCCTTGGGCATAGCCACCAAGACCAACATTTTTCAGCTATTGATGACTTGCATATGCAGGGGAAACATCTGGCAGCATGGAGGAGGGACAGTTTCAGAGTATGAGTGGTTTTCAGAATACTAACGTAGCACCTTACTTACTTTTTAATGTTCCTTGCAAAATAAAATTATTTAAAGTATTTTCAGATTTAGCACATATGAAATCTCTTTAAAAAGTGGGGATGTGTTGCCCAAGACGTGTCCTTTGTAAATCTCATTAATAAAGCTATTTTCAGTTTTATCATCTACTTATCAACTGACCCCATTACATTCCTCATAATATTGCAGAAGCTGCATAGAGTTAAATAATGACATTTCTGAAAATACAAAGAATCCAAAGTGTGTGATACAAAGAGATTGCTGCTGAAGAAGAAGAGATGTTACAGATGCCAGATGGCTGTGTGTATTTGTTATTTTCACTCTAATGTATATTGATCTAAAGAGGACTGCTAAAATATTTCTTCCACTAAAGCACTCTTGTGGGTGAGGGCTGTCCCCTAGCAACAGATCACCAGTGAATAGACTACACCTCACAATACCTTTCACAGAAATCTGTTTTCTTCTTTTTAAAGGTTTCATTAGAATCCTTTGGAAAGATATATGACAATCAGGAAATGGATTTTGCAGCAAGGAATAGAAGAGTATATTGTAATCTGGCCTTTACAGGTCAAGTATGACAATAAAAAAAACATTGTTTAGAGTGCAGTGAACCATCTTCTCAGTGAGCTGAATTCTGTGTTGCTGAATGAAAAACCTTCCACGCTTATTTTTGCAATTATACTGAATTAGACATATTATATAATGTGAACTAAATATTGCCGACCTATTGTACTCTGATTCTGCTCATGACTATCATTGTATTCTAATAATATGATTTACTACTTTTGAATTATATAGTACATTTTTTTTCCCTATAGGGAAAATATGCCATATTAAGCACAAAGAATCTCTAGGCTTTTTTTGTTACGTCCGTCCATAGATTTGCCTGTTTTTTCAGTGAGGACTACCGGTTACTGGTGTCTCAAGCCAGGTTTTTTGGATGCATCCTGGAATATTTTCAGACTATTGTTTTGACAGTAGTAATGTTATTTTTAATGATAAAGGGCCTGATCCAGACTTAAGGTTGTTTTACGTACGCAAGTTACTGTAGTTACGCACTGCTTAGTATAAAGCGTTCCCCTTCATACGCACAAAACTTAGTTAATTTACATGTTCAAAATGCTACCTTATCTTATCCTTGCGTATCTCTGGTCATACGTATCGCCGTGTGTAAGTGCCTCAGCCAGCCCATACTGTACAATTGAAATGCCTGCCTCCGCCCACAATGCGTATATTCAGCTTGCGTAGGGATGTCATGCCCTTTTGTATGGCATTACATGCAAGTTACAGCATGTTTGCAGCCAGATTGCAGCATGTGTAAATGTTGTATGGCGTTACATGCAAGTTACATGTATAAGTTACGTTCATTCATGCAGCCAGATTGCAGCATGTATAAATTAGCTGTCGTTATTAAGTCTGGATCTGTCCCAAAGTGAACAGACTGAAACCTGAATTAGGTCTGAGTGCACACAGGTGAGTCCATTAAGACGGAATGGCCTTACATGCGTACGATCTGAAAGTGTGTGTGCAGACATAGTATACTCCACTCCCACAAATGGATCTCCCCCCCCCCAACCCCTACCTTAATTTTTACGCACCAACCAGTGCACAGATAGGTAATGGAGAATTATACTTAAGGGCTTAACCAAGCCCTTACTGTACGATTTCCAAACATCCCGCCACCCTCCATACATGCACCAGGTCCGCTCAGCAGACAGACACGTACTGAAATCAGAGGCCACTCCGCATCAGAACGCAGCATTTGTTGTACCTTCTCATTAATAATTCAGGAACTGGTCCAATGTCATTAATTATGTGTTTGAATTGAATAACAAACATATCATGTTTTTCGCATTTAGAAAGAAAATCTGGTCTGTGACTTAGGGCCTGATCCAGCGTTACGAAAATTCGCACGACGGGCGAATGCGAACGTACGCTCGGGCGTATCAACCTACACGCCCCTAGCACTCCCATAGTAAAGTCCCTGCTTACGGCGGCTATACCCTACACTGGGTACGACCGTCGGCCGTACGAAAATTCGCACAAAATACGCTGAGAAAATACGCTTAGCACGCCCATACTGTACAATTTAAATGGCTATCCCCGCCTCCCAGTAGTAAAACGGGCGCCCAGCCGACCATCGTAAAAAAAATACGCCCCACGAGCGAAAAATACGCTAACGATACGCCCGCTATTCGCTCATGACGCTCGGGCGACCGGAAGCTGTCATACTGGGCATGCGCATTGCGAATTTTTTGCCGAAAATTCGCATACGCTCGTCGTACGCTCGCTTGCGAGCGTTGCTCTGGATCAGGCCCTTATATACTATAACAGCAACAATGTCCTAAGTAACATCAGCTTGAAGGTTCAGGAAGGTGCAAGCAGTCAATTAGAAGCAGCTATAGAGTACTTCTGATCATCATCATGATCGTTGGGAGTCCCCGGTGCGAACGACAGCTTTTAGAAATAGAGACAGCTGAAAGTTCCTTTTCGGCTGTCTCTATCTCGAATGGCAGCCATTTTTTTTTTTTAACGGACGGGTGAGTATGCCGATCGGCATACTCTCCCTTTCTTTATCGCACTACACCCGCCACTAGCTCCGGAGAGGTGAGTAACCTCTACAGGGATTTTTAGTCTTGGGGGGTTAAGGTTAGGCTCTTAGGAAAGTAGGGTTAGGGCCATAGAAGGGGAAGGTTAGGGTCAGGCTGTGGGGAGGGGGGGGGTTAGGGTTAGGCTATGCAGAAGTGAGGGTTAGGGTCAGGCTATGGGGAAGAGAGGGTTAGGGTCAGGCTGCGAGGAAGGGAGGGTTATGGTTAGAGTTAGTGAAAGGGTAGTTTTTTTTACTTATCGGAGCATCGTGTTCGGTTCTCCGTGGATTGATTGCTATGCCTCATAGAGGCATAAGCAATCGATATCCCAGCCAGTTCGGAACTGGCTGGGAAAAAACGGCCCTATCGAAATAGGGCCTTTCGAAGTGGGGTCCTATACTCATCATGATTATGTTACAGTAGGTGTATTCTCATGCATGCAAAGGAAAAATAATTGTAACATTCTGTTATAAAAATGGGACTCCTCAAATTCAAATCTGCGAAATTATTTTATTTAGCCATTTGGAGAATTCGCCAATTTTCACCTTAATGCTTTCTCAGGGGAAAACTTTTTTTTTTTAATACGTAAGTTTATATAATTATTTCATTGTTAAAAGATCTTATGATCAAAATAAAAAAAGAGAAATATATATTTCTATTTTTTTTAGAAAAGTAAAAAAAAATCCCAAAATGATTGTTTCTCCACCTCACATAAGTTTGTGTTTTGTTTTTCTTTAGGTCCTCCCTGCATGAATCCGCATCTACATGAAATAACACTGGAGGCTTGTGCTCTTTATTGGAACGTCTTCGTGCTGCTTGTGGTGATTTTATTGGACCTTCCACTACATGGCTGTTGCTTCCAGAATGCATATAGAAACCTGTGCCTTGCATCACATCAGCAGACATATCCCTCTAGAAACCTCTTACCCGTGTTTAGAAAAATCTCTGATCTTGTGTAATTTCAGCAGGTTATAGAATTCATTCCTCAGGAAAGTGGTCAATATCGATCCTGTTCTGTGACTTATGTACAGAGAAGAGTGTCATGCAATGTGTTTCCCATATCCAGACATTAAAAAATAATTTCTATTTTGTAGCTATGGACCATTGCTTGATATGATATATAATGATATATAATATGACAAGCATTTATAAGTCATGATTAATTAGAAAATGTTTTTTTTTTATTCTATAAAATGAACAAAGTAAAAAGTAATAATATAATTAGTAACAAATAATTACATAAATACATACATAATTATTCTTTAGAGCTTGAACCAACTATATACATGGGGCCTGATCCAGAGGTACGCCGATGTGCTGTGCTTACTAAAGCACAGCGTATCGGCGTTCACTTACCTTGACACTCCCCCTGTGCGGGCGTATGGCCCCTTCCTTATGCCGGCTGAAGGCTACCCTAACTTCAGCCGGCGTAAGGAAGGGGTCATACGCTCGCACAGGAGCGTATGGCCGCCTAGCCCACCCTCCCACTCTCATTTAACTAGTTCCCCCCGCCCACCTACACTAACCTGTATGTAGGGACGCTGGGGGACGTCCCCTCCAGCGTCCCTACGGCGCTGCTACGGACGCCCGATCCAGGATCGGGCGTTGCCGTAGCAACGCCGGGCAACATCTGCCCAGCGCATGCGCAGATCGGCTGCA
>WWET01000716.1:310139-322741 GCA_011038615.1 Limnodynastes dumerilii
CCACCCCCTTTATGTCCAAAAATAATTTCGCCCATTTACTCCTTCTCACTGAGTCCGGTCACTGAGTGCCGCGATGATGAGAAAAAGCTTGCGGTGCATTTTTTCCTCTCATTTATGGTAGTAAAAATTCGCTAATTTGCCTCTATGGGGCGCGCATAAAAATCCACAAATAAAAATTCACGGAATTAACTTCGCACCGTAAATAATGCGGGTGCGAAACTAATTGAATCGGGCCCTAGATATCTTCTTCATGGTCTTCAAACCCTCCGAAGGTACGGGCACTCTGACCTTGGGGTCACGCCAGTGGGCCGCATTCAGAGATCCGTTTTCGAGGGGAATTCCGTGTGTATTTTTAGGATCGGATCAACTGCGCATGTGTAGTAACTTTATGTACGTAGTTTACGTTGACTATACGCACGGAAGTGCCTAACGGACGTACATGTGAAACGCGCTTGGGGACATACGCACGGAAATCAGAGGTTTGGGAAAATTTACATAAAAGTGGATAGTTGGAGGCATTCAAATGAACGCATGGAGGCACGGTTATCAAGAATCGCATGGACGGAGCACATATACACACGTGAGTACACACGGAACGATCAGAGTGATCTATGGTCTTACAAGACCGCACGTCTGGGAGAGGGGAGTGTCGGGGTGTTGATGGGTGTTTCCTTGCTCCGGTTGTGCATATAATTACGTACCTTAAAAAAATTGGATCTCTGAATACATCCCAGCGTCATTCGTATGGAAAGGAGGTGATGCGGAGGAGTTAAACTCTCTGACAGTGCATTGCGTTACATTATCAGGTCTGTGTGGATATTTTAAGTTGGAATTTTTAAAATATGTTTTCACAGTTCTACAAAGCGGGTGACGGAACGGCGGCCATGGTCAGTGTAAAAATCCTGAATACTTGCTGTGTGATTCTGCCTTTCTAGCACATGTTGTAAATGAATTGAACACTTACAGTGTAATGTTATTTGAGATTGTGTTTGTCACTTTCATGATGTGACTGGAGTAGATTTTTCTTGTATAGATTTTATTACGTTTCTTTTTGTTTACTTCTGAGGTTTGGTTGCGTTATGTGGGATCGTGTGTTATATCTGGCTGCAGAATTCCCTTCTCACTAGAATAGATTATGTGGGATGTCTAGCGCACTAGTGCGGAATAACCTGGGTATAATTAAGTGGCTTAAATTATTCATGCCCTCTGCTACTTTAGAAGCAGGTCATTGATGTGAGCGCTCGTGTCCTTACCAGCTAAGCTTTTAAATGTAACCACTGAAATTACAATGCCATAGCCAGGCAGAACAAAACAAACTGTGCATCTCCCATTGAGTCAAAGCATTTCTGAATCAGGGTATGCAAATGGCTGTGTGTGGCAAGTTACCTTAAAATACAATATTTTGCTTGGGTGTAGTTTGCTGTTTCATTGATCTGTCTTTCGACAAATCACTTTGCGGCACTGCTGCGGCAAGCGCTGTCAGTTTTCGGACGGGCAGTGTCGTTTCCGAGGAGGCCAATGGTCACAGGTAAGTTTTCCTGATCCTGGGCCGTGTTCAGAGATCCGGTTTTAACAAAGGTTCTGTGCGTATATTTAGGATCGGATCGATTTTGCAGCAACTGCGCATGCGTAGTAATAGCGATATGTTAAAGTTAATGTCGGAAATGGTTAAGGGACGGACTTGTGAATCGGGCGGAGACTAATGCGACCCTAAGTGCTGCGGAAATATACGGACCTAAGGATTTGCATAGAAATGGGCGGCGGGGGGCATTTAGATGAGGGAAAGTGGGCGCAATTACAGAGTTAGGGCCGGTAATAGGCGCAATTATTAGGGCCGGTAATATACGCAACTAATACACATAAGGCCAGAAGTGAGTGCGGCCAGATAGGGCAAGTCTATGGAGGTGGAAGTTTAGGTCCGGCTGGAGGTTGCGAGGGGAGTGACTGTTTTTTCTGGTGGGTGTAACCTGCACCGACCTGAGACTTAGTTGTGTATATTTGGGGCCCGATCGCCGACGGATCTCTGAATATGGCCCCCTAACCTTAACCATCCCCTTACTGCATCCCTTAACGCTCCCATAACCTTAACCATCCTTTTCATGCAACCTAACCTTAACCTTCCCTTCCCCTCTCCATAACCTCACTTTCTCTATCCTTAGCCTACCCATAATCCTTCCTTCTCCACAGTTTAACCCACGCTATCCTGCAGCCTAACGCTCAAGTAGTTATCACTTTTGCCTACACGAACAACAGACACATATATTCAGGTGGATTAAAGAAGCCACCTGAAAAAAACCTTAAACTGGTGCACACTCATAAAACGTCAGACAGAGATTTGCACTATATAAAAAATAACATTTATTTCATATCCATTAAAAGGAAAAATATCGTTTTCCCCAAATATTTAAAAAGTTTAGCTCTGGGCGGAGGTTGCGAGGGGAGTGACTGTTTATGTTGGGTGTAACCTGCTCCGACTTGAGGCTTGGTTGCATATGTTTGTGGCCCGATTGCCGACAGATCTCTGAATACGGCCCCCTAACCTTAACCATCCCCTTACTGCATCCTAACCTTAACGCTCCCATAACCTTAACCATCCTTTTCATGCAACCTAACCTTAACCTTCCCTTCCCCTCTCCATAACCTCACTTTCTCTATCCTTAGCCTACCCATAATCCTTCCTTCTCCACAGTTTAACCCACGCTATCCTGCAGCCTAACCCTAACCAGAAGGTAATTTTTAAGGACACGAACAACAGACACATATATTCAGGTGGATTAAAGAAGCCAACTGAAAAAAACCTTAAACTGGTGCACACTCATAAAACATCAGACAGAGATTTGCACTATATAAAAATAATAATAATAATAATTTTTAATGACACAGCAGTCACCATCACCTGCAGCCAGAATTGAAATTGGAACTGGTTGAGTAGCCTACGGTAAGCCAGCATGGTGGCTCAAGTAGTTATCACATATATGGGGATCCATTCTAGAAGTTGCAATGAACAGTTGTGTCTGTGTTTTAGCATTTTTCTGGAGGGAGAGACTTTAGTGGTCTTTTGAGTTTTATTCTATGCAATCTGTTGTGTGGGCAATAATAATGTTAAAGGAGATTTTGTGGCAGGATACTTTGCAGGGTCTATTTACTAACTCCAGTTTGTGCAAGGGTTGTCTGCAGCTTCACTGGAATTAAAAAAAAAATAAATCTTTTGGCCACTGAATTTTTAGCGGTGTTCCTTGTGTGAATGTGTGTTTTTTTTAAACTGATAAAATGTATAAAAAAAAAAAAAGTCAAAAACACCATAGAGTTTTATTAAGATAACGGTTATGGGTGTGGGTCCCTGGAAAGAACGGCCTTAATTCAATAGGGCTGTTTTCTCCCAGTGAGTTTGGAATTGGCTGGGATATCGATTGCTTATGCCTCACTGACATAGAAATCGATCCCTCAATGAGGCATAGCGTCAATCCCCGGAACACCGAACACGGTGCTCCGATAGATAAGTGGCAAGACTAACCCCAACCCTTTCCCTCTTTCCAGCCCTAACCCTCCCTTCCCCGCAGCCTGACCCTAACCCTTTCTTCCCTGCAGCCTGACCTAACCTTCCCTTCTCTGCAGTCTGATCCTAACCTTCCCTTCCCTGCAGCCTGACCTTAACCCTCCCTTCCCCGCAGCCTGACCCTGACCCACCATTCCATGCAGCCTGACCCTAACCCTCTCTTCCCTGCAGCCTGACCCTAACCATTCCATGCAGCCTGACCCTAACCCACCATTCCATGCAGCCTGACCCTAACCCACCATTCCATGCAGCCTGACCCTAACCCACCATTCCATGCAGCCTGACCCTAACCCACCATTCCATGCAGCCTGACCCTAACCCACCATTCCATGCAGCCTGACCCTAACCCACCATTCCATGCAGCCTGACCCTAACCCACCATTCCATGCAGCCTGACCCTAACCCACCATTCCATGCAGCCTGACCCTAACCCACCATTCCCTGCAGCCTGACCCTAGCAAGGTAGCCCCGGAGAGGTTACTCACCTCTCCGGTGGTCCGGTGAAGCATCAAGTCCTGCGGCAGCGGCATTTCCAAAAATGAATTCTGAAAAAAATAAATTGAAATGGATGGGTATTCGAAATAGGGACATATGAAAAGGAACTTTCGCTGTCCGTGTTTCTTGATACCATCCTTCTATGCAGGGACTGCTACTTACTGTTATTACCCAGGGAGGGGAGATGGCTGGGTATTAGGGGGTAGGATGAGTTTAGGCCGCTGAGATTCCTTTAAGAGCACCATCTGTAGATAGCTTTGTCTTTACTGACGAAGCTGAGTGACAAACCGAACGCCAACATTTTGTACATATTATGAAACACCGACTGCATTCAGAAGAACGAGCCGGAGATCGCCAGTGCCATTGATAGCGATGGCAATTCATCGCTTTGTGAATAGAAATAATTTCCTTCATTTCCATGCAGCTATTGTAGCAGGGAAGTGAATTGATCTAGGTGTAGTGAATAGAGCCCAATGTTTGGCGTATAAACAATGTAAGGTAATGCCCATGGGTGTTATATTGGAGCCATTTAAAACTGGGTGCAGGAAATGATCATGTGCTGCTGTGCTAATATATTTGCAATAGATGTGGATACTGATGGTCTCATTGGACCCGATCCAGGACTAAATATGTACATCACGTGTAAGTCTCCCCTATATCCCGTACCGGCGAAGGTAGTTTACTCCCCTCACACTCATGGAACTTCTGTATTCTGGACCCTGCTTTAATATTTATGCTTTTGCCGCACCTAAAATGGGACTGGTGCATAATGGTGCTTAACCAAGCCTTTAATGAAATGTTTAACTATTTGCAGACCTCTGGTGACGTTATTAGTTTAACAGACCCTCCAACATGACCCATTCCATTAGGCACACAATACTCCGCTCCTGAGCTTCCAACCGTCACTCACCTGGATTTAATGAATTAACTGATGTTCGAAAAACATTTTTCTCTTTCATAAAGGTGGTTACCATAGTAACTGACAGTTGGAAGCTCAGGGGCAGAGCATTCTGTACCCGATGGAATGGGTCAAAGGCCTGGCAACAGCAATCTTGGGGCCCGCTACACTCATACACTCATGTATTTGGGGGCCCCTATCCCTCCTCAATAGTGTAATGCAAGGGACCCTCTGAACCTTGGGCCCGTCACAGCAGCCCCCCCCCCCCTTTTTTGCTGGGCCTGCCAAAGTTTGTTGTGCAGATAGGCTGCTTGCTATTGTTATTGCTGAATATGTTTGGCGGCCCGTCGGTGGATGCTGTCTGTATATGGCTCCCCAAAGAACGTTGTGTGGAAACCAGCTCAGAATGAAGCAGGATACACGCACGCGCGATCCGGCACCTAATGAACACAGCTGCAGCGAAAACACTACTGCGTCTTCTAACCTTTACTGCAGACCTCGGAGAGCGAAGCAGGGCTGACAAACCTGTCAGCAGAAGCAGGTCAGCAAGACCGAGCAAGGAGAAAAATCAATAAATCTTTGAATTAATCATGCAGCTGCCAGGGAGAATTATGGCTGCCTGAAATGAAGGCACTAGGTGTGTCTCCATAGCAACCATTTCGCTTTCTTCTTTATACCAGCAGAGGTGGGACCTGGATTTTGGCCACGCCGGCTTGAGAAAAACAAGTCTCGGTTGTAATAATAGTTCATGGATTTCATTACTGGTTCTCTTTATTCCTGCTTGCGTCTACGATGCCTTCTACCGTAGCTTAAGATTAAGCACCAAGGCATAGCCTATCGTTTTAAGGAAATGTCGGTCTTATTAAATGACAAATCTTCTCCCTTTCTATTTGTCCGACGTTTCTTTTGATATCACAGTTTAATTGATTTACTCTTAATAATGTCTATTTTTCAGTACTGAGCAAAATGCACAATGAAAGCCTTTAATGTTTCTCATATATCTTCATCTATATCTCCGTCTTTTCTTATCTGGAGCAAACGCAGAATTTTAAAAGGGGAGTTTCCATGTTAAATCATAATAAATATTAGAAGATATAGTATACATATAACTATACAGCATATTGTTAGATGATGACACACAGTAGAGCCTTAAATTCACTATATGGCACGATCTCTACCCTTCCATACTGTGAGACCAGTGTGCTCTCCCCCACCTCAAGATCATCAGAAATGGGTGTATTTTCCCTTAAGCTGAAGACTTGTGACAAAGGAATGATAACCAATGACTGTTATTATACGTTTTATTGCACTGCACCTTCGTGATATCACAGTTTTAATTGGGAAGTATTAATCCAGTATCAGTCATATCGATTATCTGCATAAAAATTTGCAGTCATGTTACAGTCCTTTTACTGAATGACAGGTCAGAGACAACACAGATTATACATATTGGGCCGGATCTTCAACTCCGGCCGACGAGACTTAAGCAAGTCATTTACGTAAGTCCCCTGTCTGGGAACATCCGCGCATGCACGCACCCCAGATGTTCCCTGTGTGTAAGTACTAACTTAAGTAGCAAAGGTTAGTACTTACGATGAAGAGGCAGACCCTTCGTTGACGATGGCTGTATCCCCACCATATAGGCGGGGATAGCCATCTAAATAAGTGTTCGAGTTAGGCTACAGAGAGGGAAGTCTTAGGGTTAGTCTAATGGGAAGTGAGTCTTAGGGTCAGAGGGATAGGGTAATGAAAGTGGAGAGTTAGAGCAATGAAAAGAAAGGGATACGTACCATTCGCCGCTGCGTCTTCATCCTGGGAATCATCGATTGCTTCTCCTCAGCGAGACAGAAGCAATCGATTTCCCAGGTACTTTGCTGTGGCCTGGTAGAAAGGGTCGTTCCAGGTGGCGACCTACGGCCATCTTTTCCGCACGGTTGTGTAAACATGCGGACAAAGGCTAATTCCAGCCATTACTGTATGACTGAAATAGCTCCCCCAGCCCACCGAGTGTATAAAGTACTCTGAGGTCTTTCACACCCCATGTACAGCACTGCTGGAAGGAAGGAAAGCATATCCAAACGTCCTGCGTCACGATGCGTATCTCAGGGTCTGGGGATGAACCAATGACCATTGACGCATGCCTCTTTCATAGATCGTCTGGATCAGGTACGTAGTGTTATATCAGTTCAGCATGTGGCTCATCACATTCTACAAGTTATATTTGCATTTATTGGAGCACTCAGCATATTGATTTAGAGGTTCATTAGTATGTACCAATTAGTGTGCCCAGCCCCCCTTCCTCTCCCCTCCCCTACATCAGAACCAATTTTGATTTCTTGAAGCTTGGTCAGTCCACCACAAAATGGCTGCCTCCTTCCTGTGTTTGGCCAATAAGAATAACACACATTGGGGCAGATTCAATTGAGCGCGATGGGCCTCTGGAATATGATCCGCGATGTTCAGCTACCGTTATAGACAGAAATAGGTGTGAAGTGCCACATCACGCTCAATGCCCCACTGATGATACATGTTTCATAAAATATTTCCATCGTAGACTGATGTTTCTTCTACAGATTTCAATATTTTTCTTTTCTCCTCTTTTTTTGGTACTCGCGGATGATATAATGGGTGTATTAGACAGTTTTTATGTTTTATTTTTTTCCCCTTTGTACTTCATTGTGTATACAACTGTCAATAATGTCCTTATCTGAGACAACCCTGTCATTGGTTGCATTGCGGCCCTTATCATGTCTATTCCAGGTGACAAACATAACCGGATGTATTTTCACAGTGCAAAACCTAATTGCTTCTTTGCTGTGTTCCTCTATCTTACTTACTGCAGCTAGAGATTACACTACAATACATTCTGACAGATTTGCAAATGGAATCACCACCCAGATGTGCCCGTCCCCCCTCCATACATATCCTCTCAATAAACCATAGTCTCTGATTTTTCACATTTTATTTAGTTTTTTGCATAGTATATAAATTAAACCTAAAATGTAATAAAACATTTAGTCACAGCAGTGTGCGATAATGGAATGTTTTATTCAATCATTTTCAGACCATTGGTAAATGCACCGTTTTATAGATGCAAACAAACACATAAACAAAAAGGAAAACACTTTATTTAATTGAATAATGCTTTAAATATGAAATATGAATTCACACATTCTAGATTGAAGCAGAAATAAATAGAGATGGGATATGATAGAAGGGAAACAACCAGGTACAGGAGGGAGAGGGGGATATGATAGAAGGGAAACAACCAGGAACAGGAGGGAGAGGGGTATATGATAGAAGGGAAACAACCAGGAACAGGAGGGAGAGGAGGATATGATAGAAGGGAAACAACCAGGTACAGGAGGGAGAGGAGGATATGATAGAAGGGATATAACCAGGTACAGGAGGGAGAGGGAGATATGATAGAAGGGATATAACCAGGTACAGGAGGGAGAGGGGGATATGATAGAAGGGATATAACCAGACACAGGAGGGAGAGGGGGATATAATAGAAGGGTTGCAATCAAATGCAGTTCATTTTGAATTTATTTGAAATAAAGTGCTGGCCTTTGGATGGTTGGAAGGCTCCCCATGTGTCCCTTGAATTGTATCATTTCACCTATCACTGATTTTGAGGGTGTTCACTCGAAATCCATGACACATTATCTGGATAATGCGGGTGTACATTAGGTGACAATAGCCAAGGTATGTTTAGTAACAGCTGGGTCATGCTGCCCCAAGGCATTCTGGGACTTCCGGAGTCTGCTATCAATCAAGTCGCCCATGCTGCCTCTGTCGTATATCAAGTCCCGGATTCTCATTTCCCTAAGCTGTTATGACTACTTTGTTGCATAATAATTTTGTGCACTGTCAGTTTTTGTTGCCTTCATACAGTCTGTGAAATATTTATGTCCCCCGTCCACAAGAGGAATGCAGAGGCCTCTTATTCCCTCCTGATCTTCTTTAATCACTTGATATTTGTAAATACCCCATCAGACAGATCTCTGGGGGGCGCAGTCACTTTGCAGTCATGAAAGCAATTCTCCGGCTTACTGCATTTAACTGAGTGGCAGTTTTGTTCTAATTAGATCTCATGAATATGAAGATTCCTGTGCCGTTCCCATGCTGCCCTGGGTTAGGTTTAGCAATAAAATTCTGTCTCAATTCATTGCAATCTATTAGGGTGTCTCTTTCACTCCATGAACGGCTAAGGCTTTGGATTACTGGATGCTGTGTCCATCACACGTTATTTAAAGCGGAAAATTGCAACACAAACCACTACTCTATTATTGACACCATGGACCATATTTACTAAGCTGTGGGAAAGGAAAATTGGAGATGTTGCCCATAGCAACCAATCCGATTCTAGCTGACATTCTCTAGTATGTAATAGGAAAGTGAGAGCTAGAATCTGATTGGTTGCGATGGGCAACATCTCCACTTTCCCTTAGTAAATCTGGCACATGACCTCTGTGTTGTGAGGCAGACGTTAGAAACCTAGAAAGTGACGGCAGATAAGAGCCACATGGCCCATCCAGTCTGCCCAGTTGTTAATTTAAAACCATATTGACCCTAGACCCTATTTACCCTCAATTTAGTTTTTGATTTTAGGATATCCTTATACTTATCCCAAGCATGTTTATACTGTTCTACTGTGTTATCCTCTACCCCCTCAGATGGGAGGCTATTCCACTTATCTATCACCCTCTCAGTGACGTCATTATCCACCCTCCAGTTTATATTCATGCCCTCGTGTTCTATTACACCTCTTCCGTCGAAAAATGCCCCCTCCTCTAGCCAGTCACATCCCCTGATCTATTTGAAAGCTCTATCCTTTTGAGTCGCCAAAATGTGTGCCCTCTAGCAGTGGCTCCCCTAGGCATATACCTCATGTGCCTAGCAGGCAACAGGCCACTGGTTTATGGAATAACTGGATGCTCGCCAGGATCTAATCGCATTGTATGGAAAATAACTGACAAGCGACCTCTTACATACAAAGATAATTAGATGATTAATAGTCGTGCATTCTCCAGGACACAAATCATATTTCCTCCTGCGGATTGAGCCGTTCTTCCTCTTCGTAAGATTCTTTGCCTCCAGCACCGTAGCGCAGAGTCAGGGATCCAATCTAGGCACATAGTTTGATGTGAGCATATCACCGCGGGTAGATAAATGATTTTATTCTTCTCCTTCATTTGAGAGAATACGCACAGACCTAAATACATCACTCAAACTAGAGAGGAGAACTGCAGTGCTATCACCTGTGATAGATGTTTCTAGCGCATCGCTGACTACATGGACAATATCTAGTTTGTTTTTCATAGAAACATAGAATTTGACATCAGATAGTAGCCTCGTGGCCCGTCCAGTCTGCCCTTTTTGGAAATTTTTTTTTAAAACCTTAATAGTCTTAGACCCTATTTGGTGCAAATTTCATATATTGCATTGTTAAGATACAATTTATAAACGTTAGATGTATGCAGGGGGGTGGGGACTTAATGACATAATTTATTCAAATCACATCACAAGGCCCGCCCCCATCACTAGTAAATCTAAAAGTGGGTAGTCAGGAGGCGGGGCTTAATGAAGTACTTTGAATACATCTTGTCATTAAGCCCATGCATGCATCTTTGGCTATTAAAATTCAGCAACCCTGTTTTAGTTGCTCTTCTTTCCACAGTCCGTTGCTGTGATGTTACTGATTGTGAAATAAGGAGAGCTGAAAGGGTCTTTTCGGCTGTCCCTATTTCAAATGTAAAACACCGCAGAATTTTTTTTTTTTTAATGAATGGATGAGTATGGGATTCGCACACTCACATATTCATTTTCGGAATGAGCAAACGGTTCGGAACTGGCTGGGAGCGAACGGCCATTTGCTATGGGGATCTACAGCCGCACGGTCTGTAATGTATTTATGTCCTTCTGGAGATATGGCCTCCGGAACTGATCACAGTATTCCAGGCCGCACCAATGACTAAAAAGTGGCATAAAGGGAAGCGTCCAGTTGTTTGATATAAAATACCTTTCTCCTCATAGCATCACGGTATAAACAAATGTCATTTTATTACAAGTTCATATTAGGATACAGGACTGACCGAGTAGACGCCGTCCCATCCTCCTGTCCAGTGTTTAGAATCTGAAGAAACAAAACACTGCTTAATACGCCTCTCTTGCCGTCCTAGAATTTGATTTATTTTATTTAATTTTTTTGCTACAAATCCAAGTAAATGGATCTGCTTTTCAGGGGCCATATCCATGTGTTTAATCCTTTCGAGTCACTTGACGGCTGCATAGAAGAGATAGTGAGAATCTGGGGCGTCAGAGTCTCTCACACCATGGAGATACTTCACCAGAGAGCTTCCAAAATCCAATCATTCTTTGCATAATTATGGCAGAGTTACCCAATTCCTTTAAATCTGCTTAGCATAACATGGAAAGAACAAATGTTCTTTCAAATTTGACCTTATATGTTCCTTCTCTTCATTTTTGAGCTTAGCACATTCATTTAGTTTCCAGCTCGTCATTAATATGATTTCTCGCAGTCTGACTTAGTAATGTACTGCTGAAGTTTTCGAGCTTAGATGGGGTAATGTAAAGTTCAGCGCATCTTGGTGGAGAAGGCTTGGTCACACGCTGAGTGTGAAAATATAGCATACAAACGATTCTCTTTTTTTTCTTCTCGCCTACTTTCAGTTTCTCTTTGGTCGATAATTGCACTTTTTTATTTTTTTTTAGCTTTTATCTCTACATTCTGAGAAGATATAGTGTATCTTGGTCAATGCTGCATTTTTAAGTGTGTCTTCAGTCTACTGATCCCGGAATGAAGATAGAAACCGTGACTTTTTTGAACCGCAATGGTTTTAAAGTATTAACTAATTATTCCTCCCAATCCTTCCTTTGTGGATTAGAATATAGGACATGTATTAGACTTCAATGTTTCCTAACATTCAGCAGTGACTGTTCTACCTGGAGGGCTGGTGACCTAAGTGTTGTCTATTTGAGAAGCCATTTTCGACAACTCAATCGCGACTGTATCCGTGCTGACATCTTGCAAAATAAATTGGTTTTTGTTTGGGAACCGGTACAATGGCAGACCCCCCCCCCCCCCCCCCCCCCCCCCCCCCCCCCGCCCCCCCCTCCCTCCCCCCCCGGAATATCTCAGAGGAAGCTTTGAAAAGCCAGAAACCCTGGGTTATTCCACTAGTGAATTCTTTCAGTGAAGTAATTTTTTTGCACATTTCCTTTGGACCTCTTAGCACCTTCCAGTTTATACACATGTCCTTGTGTTCTATTACACCTCTCCCTTTGAATAATGCCCTGTCCACAATCTTTCTCTTGAAAGCTGCTATCCTATTCCCCCTGGCCCTTCTCTGCTCCAAGCTATACGGACCTGATTCAGAGATTGAAAATAAAAACATAAAGTTACACCTGGGCTAATCCATGTTGATTTCAGGGGAGTCAAATTTCATTTGTTGCAACAGTATTATAGATAAAAGGTGATGTTTCCCAGCTCAAGCCTAATTAGCAGTTTAAAACCTGAAGCTGATCAGGTATCTATGTGCAATAAGTAAAAGCAAAGCATTCTCCCTGCATGCATAGAATAAAATTAACTTGACTCCCCCTGAAATCAACATGGTTTTGCCCAGGTGT
>WWET01000716.1:348135-361552 GCA_011038615.1 Limnodynastes dumerilii
CCCACCTGCACTAACCTGAACGTAGGGACGCTGGGGGACGTCCCCTCCAGCGTCCCTACGGCGCTGCTACGGACGACCGATCCAGGATCGGGCATTGCCGTAGCAACGCCGGGCAACATCTGCCCCTGCTGTGTGTGTGGTGGGTTATTATACCCTGCCATCGGAAAGGCTTACAGCACGGAATCACGGATTGTGCGTTATGATAGGTAATTGCGATGTGCATGTATGCGCGGAACGCTCGCAGGGAATACTTGCACTTTCAGAATGCGCACACTGGTTGTTTTATGTCGCCACAGTTGCGTTTTGCATCTGGATTGCGTATAAGCCTTTAATAGATGGAGTCTGGATCATGGTGACTGATAAGGGCAGGAGTTGCTATAGATTTGTATTAGAGATGCGTCATTAGGATGCGTATTGGCATCAGCAATTAGCTTTATTGAATTTCACGGTCATACATTCAGAGGATGCATCTGAAGCCGCCTGTAACATCAAAATAAATGCTTCTTCCAGATTAACCTGCTCTTGTCTAATGGGTGCACATCAGATGTGGCATTAAGTTACTTAGTTAAGGATCACCAGCTAGGAACCCACGCCCTCAGGAAGCAAAGGCTTGTTAAGCCCATGAGGAGAGCAGTAATTAAACTTGGAAGCCATGCAATGATGTTCAGCTAAACACCGTCTTTAAATAGTAATACTCCTGCAATGTAAAGTGCATAGCCCATGGGTGCGTGTTGACACCGCTCTAAGATCTGGCACTTACTCTCATATAAAAAGCAAATTGATGGGAATGTTTTGAGCGGATCTGCATAAAGCAATATGATTGTGCCTGAGGGGCACAGGCAGCCGGCGGTGATTAGCAGAGCGGCTGTTTTTCTCTCCTTCTTCCAGAGACTGTTGCTCTGTTAACATGCTGCTTGTCACAGTGACATCTCAGGCGCCATATGCCAACACACAGCCTTGCAGTCCGCCTCGATTACATGCAGAAGGGTTTTTAAACTACATGTTGGGCACACTCAGGATATAATGTTACGGTAATGGGGACAATCTGTAGAGAAGACAAAAAGCTGTTGAGATCCCACAATTGATTAGGGTTCCCTAAGCTGATGAGAGACACCCCAAGTGCTGCTGAGACTCCCACCTGCTGATAAGCCCCCTCCCCTGCTGATGAGAACCCCGCCCTTGCTGATAAGACCCTCCCCTGCTAATGAGACAGCCTACCCAGCTAATGAGACACCCCTTTGGATTATGAGACCCCCCACTACTGATGACACCCATGGCAGTTGATGAGCCCTCAACTGGCAATTATTGACATATGAAAACGATGTTTATAAATATGGCCCACTGTGACCCCACTGCAATAGAAATCCAACACAACATAAATTGCAGCGAGCACTATAGGAACCAGTCAGAAGAAGCAACCAATTGGCTAAAAGTAAAAAAAAAATTATAGTAATCATACAATAAAAAAATTAAACCTGGGTTGTAAGTCTTTATTTCTCTGTTTACCCAGTTAAATTGATCACCAGATATAGGTCCGGATGCAGAAATAAGAAGGTCACCTGACTGTCGTTTGTGGAAGTCGTGTGATTTTCTAGCAGATCACAGTCGTGCGCCAGATGTTTTGCATTAGAATTGCTATCTCGCGGAACTCAGGGTTTCTGTGCGTTACTGCTGGGCGTTACTAAAAGTCTGCGTGCCTCATCCCTACCAGAGAGGCTATAGGGGCTGGGCATGCAGATTAAGGTAAGTGGGCGGTGAATCTGTATTCGGACGGATGCAGATCCGTGCAGAGATTTTAAGGCAAGCTTGTGGACACGTACAGGGGAGTTCAATCGCCTCTCGTGCGGATTTACAGATCTCCATGCATACAGAGGTCAGGATCAGGTCCATAATCTTTATTAGTATTGTCAGTTTGATAAAGTATATAAATGGAATTTTTTTATTACCTGGTTTATATATAGTACTATCAGATTACGTAGCGCTTTACAGAGAATATTTTACATTCACATCAGTCCCTGCGCCATTGGCGCTACATACTAAGATCCCTAACACATACACACGTTCATTTATTCAGCAGTCAATTATCCTACCAGCATGTCTTTAGAGTGTAGGAGTAAACCGGAGCACCCATAAGAATCCCACACAGACACAGGGAGAACATACACACTCCACACAGAAAAGGCCTAGTTCATAAATCAACTCATGACCTCAGCGCTGAGAGACAAAACTGATACTCATTGAGCCACCCGCTGCCCTGGTATATTTATATTATTGAGTTTATGTACATTTAGTGCTTACTGTATAGTGTGTCTTAGTATTATAGATCTTATTTTAGTTATTTATTTTATGCTGGTACTGTTTGAATGTAATTGTACAAACATAGGTTTGGCTCTGTGTTTTTAGTAGAAGTCATTATGTTGTACATTAGTAAAATACAGATATAAAATGTTTTTGTTCTAAAAGCAGAATAAGTTATGTGATCATATGTAGTCAGTATTTGCATTATGCAGATAAAGCCAAAGATGGTAGAATTGGCAGAATAGGTTAGATCCCAAGCTGATTTTGGGCTATCTGTATTTTGAAAATAGCGCTAATTAGAAGATTTTTTAAATGAATTTATTTTTCGGCATCCCCACACTGAGGTGAGTATTACAGTGGAGTCTATGGGGATTTTTATGGTTCGAAGTCTATGGGGAGTTGTAGGGTTGCGCTGCAGGGAGGGGAGTCTTAGGGTTAGGCTGCAGGGTGGAGAGTCTTAGTATCAGGCTGTGGGGAAGGGAGTCTTAGAGTCAAGCTGTAGGGAAGGAAATCTTGGGGTCAGGCCGGGAAGGGAGGGTTAGGGTGAGAATTAGGATGAGGTTGGGGTAGGATAAATACTCGCCTCTCGACACTGCTGATTAGTCCTCAGGATCTTCGATTGCTTGTCCTCAGCAGGTCAAGAGCAATTGATAGCAGAGCCAATTCGAATTTGGCTGGTATAAAAGGCCCTTTTCGTTTCTTAACTAAATGACCCTAATTAAAAGTGAAAGGGACATTTTCAGGGTGGCTTTAAAATGCATTTTTGTATCCTCTGTAACCACATAGAGAGTGTGTAATCATGTCTGACATCTAAATGCGATCAAGTTTTATTGCCGAGTAAAACTATTTTCTCTTCTGAAATAAATCCTGAAATCAATAATAAATTAACTCTATTCATAGTATGTTACATGCTTCATTAAGTGCATTCACTGGGGAATGAGATGTGTATTCATTAACATGTGTAATGATCAGGAAAACAGCCCGTTTACCCACATGTCTGCGTGCTCTCTATCAATATACATATAGCAACATGCCTATGTTCTGATACAGCACTGGTGGTTTGAGGGCATATGTAAGGCTTCCAAACGTTTTATTTAATTATAGTAATTATATGCACTTTTAACAAGAGTAAAAGGCATTTAAGCAATTGATACCTGACAATGCATGCTGGGTACTTCAGTTTCAGATCACCTTGGGAGCCATAGGTTGGACAGGCCTCATCTTTAGGCTAGGTGTGGTACTGGTAGGGTTATATTGGCCATAGGACATACAGGGATTTTTCCTGGTAGGCTAAAGGCCACCCAATAGTCTCTAATGAGAGTTGGACACCAAGATGCATAGAATGGAGATCACAAGTGGTCAAAAGGATGCTCTCTGTATTAGTTGCCAGTCAATAGACCTCTCTCTCTATTGGCTGGTGATCACTAGGGTGCTCTCTGTTTTAAGTCGAGGGCACTTGTATGCTCTCTGTATTGGCTGGTGGTCACTGGGATGCTATACTGTATAGCGGTCAATATACATTTCTTTATTGTATTGTGAGATACTAGTCAGTAAATGTTGTATTTGACTGCAACTTTTTTGCATGTTAATTTATCTTGTATAGTTGCCTATATGTAACCCTCTTTACATATAACCTCACCCATGTGATATATTTGTGCTGCTTCTATTAAGGTTCTCAATGCCATGCTAATCCTGCTTCATTTTCTTGTTAATCCTGGCTGTAGTTGACGCCGCCCCCATGAGGCCTTTTGTAGATTGTTTTCCAGAACCACTTTAAATTCCCAATTCTCAGACATCTCCTCATGAATGTCCCAGCGCTCAAGCTTAACATGAACGAGAGTGAATTTAAATTCTTCCCTCCTTCACGTATGCCCTCTACGCCTACTATCTCATTACTATTGGTGACTCCACCATCTACACCCAAGCCCGCTGCCTGGGCGTCATCCTTGACTCCTCACTTTCCTTTACCCACCACGTCCACGCCCTGTCACTATCCTGCCGCTTTCACCTCCGCAACATAGCTCACGTCAGACCCTTCTTAACCACAGATGCCACTAAATTGCTCGTTTACTCTCTCATTATCTCCCGTCTCAACAACTGCAATAACTCCACTACAATCCATACTATATGCCACAGCCAGACTCATCTTCCTCTCCCAACACACTGCCTCCACCTCCCCTCTCTATCACTCTCTACACTGCCTCCACCTACCTCTCTGTCACTCTCTACACTGCCTCCACCTACCCTCTCTGTCCCTCTCTACACTGCCTCTACCTACCTCTCTGTCCCTCTCTACACTGTCTCCACCTCCCCTCTCTGTCACTCTCTACACTGCCTCCACCTCCCCTCTCTGTCACTCTCTACACTGCCTCCACCTCCCCTCTCTGTCACTCTCCACACTACCTCCACCTCCCCTCTCTGTCACTCTCTACACTGCCTCCACCTCCCCTCTCTGTCACTCTCTACACTGCCTCCACCTCCCCTCTCTGTCACTCTCTACACTGCCTCCACCTCCCCTCTCTGTCACTCTCTACACTGCCTCCACCTCCCCTCTCTGTCACTCTCTACACTGCCTCCACCTCCCCTCTCTGTCACTCTCTACACTGCCTCCACCTCCCCTCTCTGTCACTCTCTACACTGCCTCCACCTCCCCTCTCTGTCACTCTCTACACTGCCTCCACCTCCCCTCTCTGTCACTCTCTACACTGCCTCCACCTCCCCTCTCTGTCACTCTCTACACTGCCTCCACCTCCCCTCTCTGTCACTCTCTACACTGCCTCCACCTCCCCTCTCTGTCACTCTCTACACTGCCTCCACCTCCCCTCTCTGTCACTCTCTACACTGCCTCCACCTCCCCTCTCTGTCACTCTCTACACTGCCTCCACCTCCCCTCTCTGTCACTCTCTACACTGCCTCCACCTCCCCTCTCTGTCACTCTCTACACTGCCTCCACCTCCCCTCTCTGTCACTCTCTACACTGCCTCCACCTCCCCTCTCTGTCACTCTCTACACTGCCTCCACCTCCCCTCTCTGTCACTCTCTACACTGCCTCCACCTCCCCTCTCTGTCACTCTCTACACTGCCTCCACCTCCCCTCTCTGTCACTCTCTACACTGCCTCCACCTCCCCTCTCTGTCATCCCTTTCAGAATTCTCTTCAAGCTCCTCACCACAACTTACAAGACTCTCTCCTCCCTTATCTCCATCCACACTCCCTCCCATCCCCTCCGCTCTGCTGGTGACCGCCGCCTCAACTCCAACCTGATTATTACCTCTTACTCCAGCATCCAAGACTTCTCCCATGCTGCCCCTTCTGCACTGGAACAACCTACCACATCCTATCCAGCACCCTCCAATCCTTCAAACGCTCCCTTAAAATCCATTTCTTCAGGCTAGCCTACACTTTCTCCACCTAAGCTTTCCTCCCCATCTTCATCCCTGTGCCTCCTGTTTGTTTACCCCCTCCCACTTAGCATGTTAGCTCTTATGAGCAGTGTTCTCCTCCCTCCTGTCATCACCCCTCTACCTTGTCCTTATTAATTCCCACCTTCTCTCTACTGTCTATCTCTCTTTGTATTCACCTGCTCCTACTCTCATATCCGGCACCTTTTTTCTCCATGCATATTGTTCTGCTATTTTTGTTCTGTATTTTATTTTGGCATTGCACTTGTATTGTATTCCATATTTGAATTTGTACCCTGTCAATTGTATATGTACGGCGCTGCATATATGTAACTTCAATAATAATAATATAATAACCTTTTTAATTGTGAACAAGAAAGGGTTGATGTGATATAGAAACAGAGGTTGAATTCCGCACAGACCACAGCACTGGTCGACTGCGTTCCAGTACGGAAATTGCATGTATTGCGCATGCTGACAGGCGACTTGTGTATCTGACATACATAAGCCCCCTTTTGTTATCAGTGTAGGATCTAGCCTCTTGTTTTTACATGCGTTTGTCATTCATTTTAATCGTTGAAATAAATGTTTCATAAAATGTACTTGACTAGTTAAATGTTAAATATGAAACGTTCGCTTATCCAAAGATTTTCAGTTTGCAAACCTTCTATTGTGAAACACATCATATATGCAAGGCTGTGCACTTACTGCTGTTACTGCTAATAGACCATTTGACAGGTTAACAATGAATCTCCTAATACAAAAGACTGTAGCTTTAAATAGGTATTAGTTTGAACACCAGATCTTTATTAGTAGGCTGCGGCATCACGTCTGTCTTTTTTTTATTGTGGGGGTTTTTTTTGGATGCTTATAACAGCCTGCTGCCTCGTGGATAACAAAATGATCATCATTCCTTTCTGGGAACTGTTATTTTTAAGACAAACGGCCTTATTACCATGCAAATGCAAAAATCAGCCTGAAATTGTAATGTAGATGGAGAGGGGGAAGCAGCTGACACACAAAGTATCTTCCCAGTGATGCTCTTAGACGAATTTGCTGTTTTTTTTTATTACGTTCTTACACATTGTTTGGGTGTGAAATAGTTTTTGTTCTGTGATCCTGTATGTATTTATAGCACAGTGTTTCCATATAGACGTACAAGAATATATGTGTCCATATGATGGGTACTCTATATTAACAAAAACAGCATACAGTAGTCAGATTATTGGTCCCAGCAGGAGATGGTCCCATAAATGGAGCCATTTACTACTAGGAAGAGGTCCTGATATCAGTACTGGGACCGATAATCCTGACAAGAGGGCGGGGCTTCCTGGAGTGACAGCTGATTGACTGCACGGGCCTCCTGTCAGTCTGTGCACTGATTGCCGGTTCCTCCTGGACCCAGGCAGCTAGCCTTTTGGCTGCTATACCTGGCAAGGCAATCCTTCTTAGGAAAGAAACTCTGCACGGATAGATAAGGTAGCCCTATGACACTCGCAAGTGCAGGGGAGGGGACCGGAGAAATAGGTGCGGGTACATGTGTGCGCAAGTCTGTATCCGGTTTTATAACTCTAAACCACCGAGGATCTGTTTGGGAGCAGCGATACCTAAACTAGATTAAGCACGGTCAGCATAATGCCCCCATGTACCTTAGCCATTGGTGCAAAATCATAAAACGCACATTATCTGCACTGCGGAACACGTATCCGAGCCTGAGCTCTATTAAAATGTGACAGTCAAGTGGTCTCTTTTTTTTTTGTATTAAGCTAACACAATGGCTCTGGAAAAAGAGTCCACTCTGATTGCAACGTTTTATTACATTTAATATATTTAACCTGTTAACATATAAAGCTGCAGTGATCATTTATTAAACATCCAGCCGCTCGGTGTCCTGTGTTATTTTACTATTTGCAGGTCTTCCCTCCCCCCATCGCTGCCAAACAGCAGCCCACAGGCCTGAAGCATTGATGAGCCGAGGGAATGCTCATTATTTCCCAGGAGACAAGGCCAGCAGTGGAAACAGCATTTTCTGTTCTGCCTTCAGTCCGACAATAAGCATTCATCTCTCCTCATCTACATGTATTCCACTGCATTCTCTTACCATGGCGCTTGTTATATAACGCTTGGCATTTGGGTGTAGGCTTTGCAACACCTCTATATGTGATATGTAAATATCTCTAACTATAACATGTATTACGTGTGGCTGATAGGGACAACCACAGGCGTGTCAGATACTCTGTAACAGCAATGCATAGACAAGGACGCTGTCCGTGGTGCTGACCTGAGGCTGCAGCTATATCGTTAGACGTTTCTAGGAGAAGGATTTGCGTTTGCAGCTCTTTGTGATGTTTCTCTGCAGGGGTGGAAAGAGATTGAGTCTGGATGGGTGGATTACTGACTGATAGAAGCTCAAAACAGCAGTCGGCACTCCATGTATGTGAACTGAGCACTACAGTGCTACACATACATATGTACATACATACATACATACACTCATACATGGAGTGCCTAGCGTTGTTTGCTGACGGTGCAGGGGGAGTGGCTGCCACATAACCTACCCCCCCTCCTCCTTTCCTCCAGGACTCTTAGCATCCACACCCCTTGTAGTTACACCGCTGCTCCTGTGCGAGACGCATGCTGTGAAACTGGAGGGGAATAGGTTTAGAAGAAATGGCCCATATCCTAGACTACGTACGCTAGCTGCTGATGTAAAATCGCCCATTAGTATTTATGTGCGTGGCAGATGTGACGCCACGTAACTCTGAACGTACGTACCAGCCACGTATCAACAGCGCAACTACGGACGAAGGGACGTGACATCCATATGACATCCGTAATTATGCTTCGGAGGCGTGAGAGGCATTTAAATCGTGCAGTATGGGCGTGCTTAGGCACTTAGGTAGGTGAAGCCTTTACGTACGCCAGTAGCGACGCTCTGAAAAGTTAAGGTAGGGTAGGGCCAAAGTACATACGAGCGAGGGGAGTGTCTAGAAAATACGCTACGCGATGACAAGTAACAAGCGCGTAGGTCTGGATCTACCCCAGTGTGAGGAAGCCTGACTGAAGGGGTAGTGGATAAGTGGATTTCCTCCCATCAGAGGTGGTGGAAGGTGGGATAAACATTAGGCTGCCTTAAACAAAACTGAGGATCTCAATGACACTAAATGGCGGTGGCTCAAATCAATTTCTAGGTGAATATAAACAGGTGCAGGGAAATGTACACAGAAATAAGGAAATAATTCCCCAGAACATCGCTATTAAGCAGCAGCTGACTGTCCATAATGGGCCGTATTCAGAGATCCGTTTTCGAGAGGAGTTGCGTGCGTGTTTTTAGGATTTGATCAACCGCGCATACGTAATGACTTTATTTCCGTACTTTACATAGACTATACGCATGGAAGTGCCTAACGGACGTACATGTGAATCGCACTTGGGGACCTACGCATGGGAAAATTTACATAAAAGTGGGCAGGGGGAGGCATTTAAATGAACGTAAAGAACAGAGTGTTCTAGGGACTCGTAAGTCCCCAACAGCACGTCCGGGAGAGGGGTGTGTCAGGGTTGTTGCTGGGCGTTTCCTTGCTCCGGCCGTGTATAATTGCGTACATAGAAAACGGATCTCTGAATACGGCTCAATGTCTGTGATATAAAATGCAGAAACATTAATTACACACATTTGCAAATATAGAATAAGCCGCCAGCTGAGATGCTCCTAACTCTGCACCGTGAGAGGGCCTGTGCTGTGTGACATTTCATGTGCTTTCAAATGAAGAGCTAACTCCCCAAAGGCACAGCTTAAACCCACCAATAGAATAAAAACAGAATGGAAGTTGCTCAATCAATTTATAAGTATATGTTAAACAGATGCGTGAAAGGCAGGGGGTTAATCTCACCAATAGAGCTGCAGGAACAACACTCCTTGTCAGCTGCTGATCCCAGACATGCTATAAGTCCGCATATACGCAATCTGCGCAACGAAACGATAGGTAGATTACGTAAACAAGTTACTACGCATGCGCAGAAGCAAATATGGGTAAAATACGTACGTATATGCAATACGTCCGGTGGTGTGAATCCTGGCCTATGTTTCTATGTATACCATCAATGTTTATTTACTTATTAAAACAATGAATAAATGCAGCCTGTTTTCGTCATCAACTCTTCAGACCTTTGAGACACGTTTCCTTGTCCGTTTCCGTCATTGCGCTGTATGAATACAGGCCAGAGAGACCTAATAAATACTTCAAGATTCCTTTCAAATATATCATGTTTGTTAATTTCGCTCTTTAGCCCCTCCCCGATTTACCTCTATGGTCAAGAGCAAAATCCGGGAGCCACATATCGTGCCGTAAATGCGGGAGGAAGAGTCTTCCTGTTTCCATGGCAACACGCGTTGCCTTCTGCAGGTACTTAGGCATAAATGCAGCCTGCTCCCGGCTCTCTGTGACATCCAGCTATTTCTGGACATAGGCGTGCGCACTCTCTCCCTCGTACGGGGGATGGAATCAGAGCGGGGAGGATTCTGTCAGCGTGTTCAGCCTCTTGATCCTAATGGGAGATAAATCATTCATACGAAAGTACTTGTCGGTGGATAACGAATATTTAGCAGTGCTGGAGAACAATGCATGATTATTTAGTGACCGGTCAAGTGCTTTGTTTGTAGAGAGATGCAGGTGAATTGCTAAGCATGGAGACGGTGAGGTGGTTTGTATAGTGTGGATGTGGTCTTTATAGAGGTGAGCGCTTCAAATGATATGAAATACGACAGATCCGAGCTTAGATTTCCGAGGCAGAACTCCGTTCCTCCAGCCAGACTCTGGTGGCAAATCGAGGCAAAACACCACTTTTTTTTGCCAAATCTGTGTTTGTGTTTTGGATTCTATACAGCAGCTGTTTTAGTGCTGTTTATCCTTATTTATATATATATATATGTGTGTGTGTGTGTGTGTGTGTAGCAACACAAACAGGTTAAAATGACACAATTTTTGCAATATTTTAATGTAAGAAATCCAGATCCAATACCAAAACCAACTCAGTGAGTCCCCGCTGCGAGGGATCGTATTGCGAATAAGGGAGCTCTTTGGCTATCCCTCTTTCTAATGAGGGATCCATTCAGAATTTTTTTTTATGTATGGGTGATGTGATTCTCATACTTACCTCTATCTATCTATCTATCTATCTATCTATCTATCTATCTATCTATCTGTGTGTGTGTGTGTGTAGCAAAACAAACAGGTTAAAATTACACAATTTTTGCAATTTTTTGATTTAAGAGATACAGATCCAATACCAAAACCAACTCTGTGAGTCCCCGCTGCGAGAGATCATATTGCGAATAAGGGACAGCTGAAAGCTCTTTGGCTATCCCTCTTTCGCATGAGAGATCCATTCAGAATTTTTTTTTTTAATGTATGGGTGATGTGATTCTCATACTTACCCATTCACGTTACGACTTAGGGTTATGCTGCAGGGGGGGGGGTTATGTTTAAGCTGCAGGGGATACTTATGGTTAGGCTGTGGGAAGAGGGGATGATGACTTAGGGTTAGGGTGTTGGGGGGGGACTTAGTGTTTGGGTTAGGGAGAGGGTTGTGGGAAGCTCACTTACCTTTCGGAGCACTGTGTTCGGTGCTCCGGAGATAAATTGCTATGCCTCTTCGAGGCATAAGCAATCGATATCCCAGCCAGTTCGGAACTGGCTGAGTGCGAACGTCCCTTTCGAAATAGGGCTGTTCGCAACGGGGACCCACGCCCCAAAACCTAAACAATTTATTTTAAAAACCAAACGAAGAGTTAGAGACAAAACCAAAACTCGGAGGTGGCCGCTCCTCTCTAGCTCTGTATACTGTATAGGGAAATGAGTGAGGTTTCCAAACCTGAACAACATGGCTGTCTCCGGGTGTAGTTGAACTTCAGTTGGCAGCATTCTCTAACCGCAAAGGCAGAGCTGATAGACATAACAAAATATAAAATAAGGTAAAAGTAATAGCGCTAAAAATAATCTCAGTGGGAAGAGCCAGGGAGGAAAATACTGTATAGGGAAATGAGTGAGGTTTCCAAACCTGAACAAGATGGCTGTCTCCGGGTGTAGTTGAACTTCAGTTGGCAGTATTCTCTAACAGCAAAGGCAGAGCTGATAGACCGTCTGTTCATACGGAATGGACCTCCATGTGTGCGATTTGCTCCCCTCTCATGCGTGCATCTTCCATGTTCCAAACTCTACCTTAAGGGCCCGATTCAATCAGCCGCAATGACGGAAAAAAGTTTGCACTGGGCTTTTTCCCGTCATATACGGCATGAAAAATGGCCCAATTTTTATGCGCACCCCATAAAGGTCTCCAAAAAAAATAACGCCGGTGCAAAGCAAATTGAATCAGGCCTTAAATGTTACCTACCTGCCACACGTAAGCATTTTGCCAAGCCCTTACTGTGCGTAGCCTAGATTACGCCGGACACCGCATGTACACCAGGCATGTACGGCATGTGGTCATGCCTTTCTGTGGGAGACCTGCACCTGAATACAGGATCGTGCTATGCTCTATGCCTATCTTCTAGCCTCCAGACACATGCCCAGTTGGAATAGCAGCGTAATTACACAAACAGGGCTGGATCCAGACTTAAGTAAGTGCTTGAAATGAATTACGCCTGGGCTAAACCATGTTGATTGCAGGGGAGACATATTTCATCTGTTGCAAACAGTATTAGAGTTGAGAGGTGATGTTTCCTATCCCAAGTCTAAATAACAGTGTGATAGTAAAGCTGGTCAGTATCTGTGTGCAGTAAGCAATTCAATCATATATCCCTGCATGCAAAGACTACAATTAACTTGACTCCCCCTGCAATCAACATGGTTTAGCCCAGGTGTAACTAATTTCAAGCACTTAAGTCTGGATCCAGCCCTCGGTCTGTATTAGTACCCTGTTGTCCCTAAATCAGGATCTGGTCTGATGTCCCTATCATTCCCTCTATCTTCTTTTCTTTTACCAGTTTTCTTTCCAAGATATCGTCTCATGCGTATGATGGTCAGGAGGGGGCGCTCTATCCTACCAGCATCGGCTTGTTGCAAAAGGGGTCTTAGAACTAGCAGCTCTGGAACATTAGTAATGTCATTCAGCAGCGATGGTAAATATGATGTCAGCTCTGTGCATAGTGACAGCCGGTTCCAAGATCTGCAGTCAGCGTGTATTGTAGAGCATCATGGGGGAGGGAAACCGGGGAACGTCTAAACGTTTTAGAGGCCTATTTGCAACAGATTTTTAATGCACATTATTTCCATGGGTAATAAAGCAAAACAGTTGTGCCATTTAAACTGTTATCAACTGTTTTCCATCTTGTTCACACCATTAGGTATTCCCATCAGGCATTAAAATATGCATCAGTGCAAGCTGGTTGGCTTTTATGATTTCAGTAAATACCGCTGGATGCTGGATGAAGCCAGGTCTGTGTTATGAGAGACCAAAGCCTTCCATTCCCAGCACATGTACCCAATGGCTCTCTCCATTCCAGGATAATCAGCAACGACACGACTGGGATGAGAGCCGCCAGTGACGCAGCTTGTCTGTCTTTCCCGCCGTCTGTCCTGCCCGCTGCCTGTCCTGTCCACTGTCTTGTCCTGCCCTCTGCCTCTCCTGTCCGCTGCCTCTCCTGCCCTCTGCCTCTCCTGTCCGCTGCCTCTCCTGCCCTCTGCCTCTCCTGTCCTCTGCCTCTCCTGTACACTCAC
>WWET01000716.1:364225-376243 GCA_011038615.1 Limnodynastes dumerilii
TTGCGTTAGAACACATATGGGGATTGCAACTCACGTAAAATAACATTTAAGTGAGTTGCAATCCCCATATGTGTTCTAATGCAATAATCTAATAGCGAAGCTTTACAGTGTTGTTTTCTATATGATTTTTATTTAGGGTGTTAGCACACACCTTTAGCTTGCTGCTGATTTGATATTGCATTATTATTTTTTTGCTTATATTTTTTCTTTTTTCTTTTAATTCAATTTGTTTTTATTATTTTTGTATTTTCACATCCAACTAATACGCATTCCATTCTCTCAGTCATTGGTCTTTGTTTATTTTAGGTCATTCTTAATTACCATACCAGTCCCCCTTGTGGATATAAGCCATAGTAGTCCCAAGCGCTCATCCATTATTTTGATTGACTAATATTGTGTATAGTTATCTATGACGGACAATGAATTCAGCATCACAGCTGTTTTATTTTATTTAAACTAAAACAAAAAAAGGCCCAGATTTACTAAGCTGCCGGTTTGGGTACGTGGAGGTGTTGCGCATAGCAACCAATCAGTTTGTAGCTGACATTTCCTAGTATGTAAAAGGAAAGTGAGCGCTAGAATCTGATTGGTTGCTATGGGCAACATCTCCACTTTTCCAAACCCGCAGCTTAGTAAATCTGGCCCAAAGCATTTTACTGCCATGTAGCATGAACTGTAGTATACATACCCTCCGACATGACCCATTCCATTAGGTACAAAATACTCTGCTCCTCAGTTTCCAACTGTCAGTTACTATGGTAACCTCTTTTGTTGAAGAATCAAATGTTTTTGAAATATCAGGTAATTCATTTAAACCAGATGAGTGACAGTTGGAAGCTCAGGAGCGGATTAAATTGTACCTAATGGAATGGGTCATGTTGGAGGGTCTGAGTATATAGCTTTCAAATCTCTCTATTTACCGAATGTTTATAATGCAATTTTATTCACATACATTAAGTGCTCTCCCTCCTTCTAGGATTAATGATTCTCCACGAGTTAAATATTACCTTTATTATCTATTTGATAAGGTTCTAGCTAAGCACTTTATTTACCCAGTTTCTGCTTTTGTTTCCATGGCAAATGCCACGGCGATCGGACCGACGCAAAAATGCACAGGCCGAGCCTCTTTTGCCTGATGACATTTTATTTTAATGTGTTTTCTGCTGGAAATGTTGATCATGTGAAATCTTTTGTTATTTCGTTACATGACAGGTACAGTACCGGGGAAAGAAGAAAAAAAAATTCCTATTTGCTTGGCTAAGTTTTGACAACTCGGCAGAAGAATTAGAATTTGTTCCAAGCTTTCTCTGCTGTTTCATGTCAGTGACGGTGACATTCCCCTCTTGTCACACTGTATGTTAATAAGCGTGATTTGGTTGGATAATGACAGTGCTGGCATTGTAACATCGTTCTGTATCCTAGCAGAAGCTAGGGAGGCGAGAGCCAGTCATCATGGTTAACCTCAGCAGATGTAGATCTTGTGTGTTGTCTGTTGTGGAAAGCAATAAATGGCAGTATGGTAGCAGCTCTGGACTGGATCCTAATTTAATAGTAGGAAGGCAGCAAACTTTCAGCAGCTGCATTGGTCCTTTATAGGGTTGCCCTGCCATCCTAACTTTCATAACACCTCCCTTGCACTTAAGCACTTTCCTTGCACTTAAGCACTTTCCTTGCACTTAAGCACTTCACTTGCACTTAAGCACTTCACTTGCACTTAAGCACTTCACTTGCACTTAAGCACGTGTTTATTGTTTATAAGGCGTCACTTTAACCTCTACACAGGCCCCCATGGAAAATAGATTGTTCATAAGGGCCAAGCCCTTACTGTACACTTTAAATACCTCCCCCCTCCCACCATGCCCTGTCCCGTCCCACTATTGGATTGACTTACAGCCTGGATATCTGGATCACATGACCACTGTGGCCATTTTTAACACGCAGCATGCGTAAAAACGGCCACTACTATTAAATCAAGGTGCGGTCCTGTGATATTAGAGCAGGGTTGTCGACTCTTGAATGCTTCCGTCAGGGACATCCAGGAAGGAAGAGATAGAGAGCAATACGGGGACGGAACTCAATGATGCAATTTATGCAAATTGCGTCATGAAGCCCCGCCCCCTCCGTGGTCGTTTTAATATTATTACTAGTTGTGGGGCGGAGATTGATGATGCTAAATGTGTCATCAGGTTCCACCCAGTCACTTGTAACAGTATGAATGATAGTATTGTTAGGCTGAGGGGCAGGACTTGAAGCTGTGGTTTGCACAAAACCACAGCCTCAATTCCCCTGCGTGATATTTGAAGTGCTTTTGTGTCGTATCATGTTGTTTTTAAGCTTCATTAAAATGCAGATGATACAATATATTTTAATGCCATTACCAGCTACTTAAGTCTTGATCAGCATGTCGATTCATGTTTACACTGACACGACTTCCATTGGCCTCTGCTTAAAAAATTTTGCCCGGCCAGAAAGAGAGTTCAGAATCGTTGAAAAGAAGATTTCAACAGACATT
The DNA here is from genome assembly GCA_011038615.1 of Limnodynastes dumerilii. NCBI lineage: Eukaryota > Metazoa > Chordata > Amphibia > Anura > Limnodynastidae > Limnodynastes > Limnodynastes dumerilii. The sequence continues at coordinate 366,738 of WWET01000716.1, forward strand.
GTGGCATCGTTGATTGGTAAAATTCAAATATCCAATCAAAAAATACGATGCCTTTTCTAACGATTCTGCAGCATTGTTGGGTAAGATCAAAGTTGCCGAATGTGAGGTAGACTCATGAAATTTGGTATTGCTTCAGTAATCCTGGGAGAGCCGGTAATCCTGGTTCCACCTCCTGCCTATCAATGCTGTGATCCATAGCAGTACTAAGGATGGGTGGGGCTTGAGGATGTCATTTGTGTCATCATATCCTGCTCCATCCTTAGTAACACTATGGATCACAGCATTGATAGTAGTAGTGCCTGCTCTGCCTATTGGTAACCTGGCACCGCACCTATTTCTTTTTCTCTTCCGAGATCCGAAGAATTGAAAAGTCATCAACTATGTGTAAGATGGCACTGGTAATGGTCATTGTGATCAGCATGATAATCATTTTATAGTGTTGTGCACCCAGCATAAGTCCAAATGCTAAAACTTAAAACTGGCTTCCATAATTACCCCTGGCTGGTGTGCTGATCCTTCCCCCAGAAATATGGCCCATTGGACTGGAGTAGCCGTTAACTCAGCTGCCATTGCTACATCTGGGTACACTGGTTTTAAGGGATTTCTTGGTTGGTTAAACTGGAGAATGGACCTTGGAATATTATTTGCAATTATTTTCTGACATTGGCATACTTATCTATTCATTCGGAAACCGACGCGGACCCGTTTCACCACGGCATCGGTCTGTACCGGAGAGTATTATAGGGGAGTCTATAGGGAGTGGGGAGTCTTAGGGTGTGGCTTCGGGTCAGCACCTTTCACATCACCACCAGACACGGAAAATACCATTCTCAGTCCTGGGCCGAGACCCCTGCGCTTTTCACATTACCACCAAATACCTGGGTTTTTGGCCCAAAACCCGGGTATTTGGTGGTGATGTGAAAGGAGTTTAGAGTCAGCCTATGGGAAGGTAGGGTTAGGGTTGGGGTAATGGAAGGGTAGGTTTAGGGTAAGGGGAGGGTTATGGTAAGGGTTGGGGTTACATTAAAACTTACCATTCACCGATGCATCTTCTTTCTTCGGTGGATCGATTGCTCCTCCTCGGCAAGGCAGAAGCAATCTATTTCGCAGCCAGTTCACAACTGGCTTGGAAAAAATGGCCCCTTCGCCGTAACCCATTCCCCCGCATCTGCGACATGCGTTCGGATTTCTGTTTGCCTCCGAATTCGGCTCTATGGGCTGGATCCAGACCTAAGTTATTGCTTGAAATTAGTTACTCTTGGGCTAAACCATGTTGATTGCAGGGGAGTCATATTTTATCTGCTGCAAACAGTATTAGAGTTGAGAGGTGATGTTTCCTATCCCAAGTCTAAATAACAGTGTGATTGTAAAGCTGGTCAGTATCTGTGTGCAGTAAGCAATTCAAAGATATATCCCTGCATGCAAAGAATACAATTAACTTGACTCGTCATATTTTATCTGCTGCAAACAGTATTAGAGTTGAGAGGTGATGTTTCCTATCCCAAGTCTAAATAACAGTGTGATAGTAAAGCTGGTCAGTATCTGTGTTCAGTAAGCAATGCAAAGATATATCCCTGCATGCAAAGAATACAATTACCTTGACTCCCCCTGCAATCAACATGGTTTAGCCCAGGAGTAACTAATTTCAAGCACTTACTTAAGTCTGGATCCAGCCCTATATCTCTGTGTGCTCTCTCTTTGTACTATTACTAGTTTAAGGTGCTTGTGAAAGATCTTCTTAGGTTTAATCCAAAACTTTATAACTTTTCTGTTTGTTTCTTAATTCTATAAATGTAAAACTAGATTGGCCTCGTCAGAACATTATACATTTGGCGTTTTGACCTCTTTCTTCGAGATAACCTATTTACACGTGATACTTTGTAGACTGTAATTTGACTTTTTATTTCCTTTCATCTTTTAACGTGGATAAATAACAGAGTAAATGAGTTGTGTGTTTCTATTTTCCTCCAGCTTGTTGCTACAGATTGTCTAATTGTTATGAGCTGAGAAACGACTCTTTGATGAAAATAATTGGTCGCATAACGTGCCTGGGAAAACCAGGGACCCTTTCATGTTTTAAGTGCCAGCAGCTTGACAGCACGTGATCCCACTGTTGTCCTTAAACCATTCGCTGCAGATATTATGCTTGCGAGCGATAACAAGTGTTATTTAAAATAGACTTAAAGAGCTTTCTGCCGCGTCTCCCGAGGATGAACATTTCATACTCTAAAAAGCGTCTACATATAGGATCCGTTTTCCTGCCGCAGGGAGAAAGATGTACACCCTGGTGATCGGCATGTCTGCTGTCATCCGGTAAGGTGATCTATTTGTGTAACTGGGAGATCTTGAAAGTAATTGGAAGAACAGCTGCTGGAAAACAGTATTTTGTCAGCTTTCCGGGGTGTGCCCATTCACCCTGCGGCCTGAGCTGATATTAGTGCCCTTTTCACACCTTGTACAAACTCCTTCAAACATTGATGTGCGTCCAAAAAGATAAATATAAATGATAAGCGTTACAAGTAGGGAAATAACACTAACTTACATAAACTTTGCAAGTTTCGGCTGCTAAACTTCCAATAATTTCATACCTTTTCGTTTGTCTCTATTTGGAATAGGCGGCCTTTTTAGAATTCATTTATGAATGGGTGAGTGTGCTGATCGGCATTCTCATGCATTCATTTTCACAGGACCTGCCGCTGATAGCTCCAGAGAGATGAGTAGCCTCTCCGGGAACTTTTATTGTTATGGGTTAGGCTCTTAGGAAGGGGGTCTTAGGGTTAGGGCCATAGAAGGGAAGGGTTAGGGTCAGGCTACGGGCAGGGGGGTTCTTAGGGTTAGACTAGGGAGAAGGGAGGGTTTGAGTCAGGCTGTGGGGAAGGGAGCGTTAGGGTAATGGAAGGGGAGGTTTAGGGTTAGAATAAGGGAAAGGTTTGGGGTAGTGTTTTCCACTTACCAATTGGAGCACCAATGTTCAGTGCTAAGGGGATTGATTGCTATGCCTCATCGATGCATAAGCAATCGATATCAAAGCCAGTTTTAGATTTATAGTAACCTCTAAGCAATGCAGATAGTCACTGCCACACAAGTGACCCTCACCTAATACATACAGCATTGTAATTACCACCACCCATTACATACAGCATCCTAATTACCACCACCCAATATATACAGCATCCTAGTTACCACCACCCAATATATACAGCATCCTAGTTATCACCACCCAATATATACAGCATCCTAGTAACCACCACCCAAGCACATACAGTAGTGTAGTGACCACCACCCAAAACACAGTACATCCTAGTGACCACCACCCAGTACATACAACATTCTAATGATCTCTGTTCTATACAGACATCATTTTAGCAACCACCACTCATGACCGCAAACATCCTAGATATCTTCAAATAAAATAGGAGCTGCTGAGTGGCCTCCAGAAGCCACCGGCCGACCAGGAAAATTCCCTGTAAATCCTATGACCAATCCGCCCCTGCAATGAGATGTTTTTTCGGGAACTTATTGACATGACCAACGTAACATGAACGTTTTTAGGCTACAGTACATTAAGTTTTTTGGCCACTGACCGTATTGTCAATTCTACCTTTAAGTAATGACTTGTAGGCATTACCACAGCTCTTTTTTTTATTTTACCTTTTAAGTCAGCCAAGGGAATTACCTCAATTAGAAAAATTTCACAACAGCAAAACTAGCTCCCGGCTGGAATAATTAGTATTTTTGCATGGTTGCCATTGTTTGTGCACAGTATGGATTGTTACTTGGCAATTCTTTTAGCTTTTTGATTGGCCTAAACCAGAGATAGGCAAACTGCGGCTGCGAGACTACAATTCCCAGCATGCTTTACCTGCAAAAGCATAGCTGGTACCTGACAAGGTTTGATGGGAATTGTAGTTTCGCAACACCTGGAGAGCCGCAGTTTGCCTATACCACCACCCATTACATACAGCATCCTAATTACCACCACCCAATATATACAGCATCCTAGTAACCACCACCCAAGCACATACAGTAGTGTAGTGGCCACCACCCAAAACACAGTACATCCTAGTGACCACCACCCAGTACATACAACATTCTAATGATCTCTGTTCTATACAGACATCATTTTAGCAACCACCACTCATGACCGCAAACATCCTAGATATCTTCAAATAAAATAGGAGCTGCTGAGTGGCCTCCAGAAGCCACCGGCCGACCAGGAAAATTCCCTGTAAATCCTATGACCAATCCGCCCCTGCAATGAGATGTTTTTTCGGGAACTTATTGACATGACCAACGTAACATGAACGTTTTTAGGCTACAGTACATTAAGTTTTTTGGCCACTGACCGTATTGTCAAATCTACCTTTAAGTAATGACTTGTAGGCATTACCACAGCTCTTTTTTTTATTTTACCTTTTAAGTCAGCCAAGGGAATTACCTCAATTAGAAAAATTTCACAACAGCAAAACTAGCTCCCGGCTGGAATAATTAGTATTTTTGCATGGTTGCCATTGTTTGTGCACAGTATGGATTGTTACTTGGCAATTCTTTTAGCTTTTTGATTGGCCTAAACCAGAGATAGGCAAACTGCGGCTGCGAGACTACAATTCCCAGCATGCTTTACCTGCAAAAGCATAGCTGGTACCTGACAAGGTTTGATGGGAATTGTAGTTTCGCAACACCTGGAGAGCCGCAGTTTGCCTATACCTGGACTAAACGTTTCAGCGTCTGATATTTTATTGCAGAATGCACATGAGTCCGTTTTAGCCACTAAAAATTTGTTAATCAATTAATACATTTATTTTTATTTTTATTAATTTTATTTTTTTCTTTATTCTTTTAGACTTTCTGAATAAAAAAAAAAATAGTAATGTCCATTGTTGACCACTGTTAGGGCATTTGGTGCATTTAGTATTAAAGGACCGGATCCTCAATCATGGCCGTCTTCCACAGACCTCCGTAATGTGCCGATATATAGCTACTGCGCATGCGTAGTAATTATAGTACGTAATCTAGGTATCGTTTCGGTACGTAGATTGCGTATATATGCGGTCTTTACGGAGGTCTGTGGAAGACGGCCGTGGTTGAGGATTCATCTCAAAGTTTGGCTTCTAATTGAAATATTGCAGTTGTTGAAATGAAATACTCCAGACTGGTGTTTACTAGTTACAGTGCTTGCAATTAATTATCTATATAACTATAAAGTTTTGTTCATGCTAGGGTAACCTTCTTTATGTGTTGGCTGCAGTTGGCTTTTAATACTCTTCTGAATAACATCTAATATAATTTATTGGGTAGTGTACCCAGGGCTACCTTTAAGCCTTGAAGAGGATCAGTACAAAGCCTCCTTAGGAGCCTTCCCTCTTCCTTAATCTGGTATAAGTGCAGGGTGGTCACCAGCTCTCCATAAAATAACCCTAACCCTCCCCTTTCTGCAGCCCAACCCTAACCTTTTCCTCTCCACAGCCTAACCCTAACCTTCCCCTCCTTGCAGCCCAACTCTAACCTCTCCCTCCCTGCAGCCAGCCCTACCCTAACCTTCCCTTGCCCGCAGCCAAAGTCTGACATTTACCTCTCCACAGCCTAACCCCAACATTCCCCTCCCCGCAGCCTAACCTTAACCTTTCCCTCCCTGCAGCCTAACCTTAACCTTCCCCTTCTAGATGCCTAACACTAACCGACACTAAAAGCATTTGGAGCGGAGTACTGTACCTTATTGAAATAGGAACATTCGACGTGATATCTGCTCTATATAAAAAAAATTCTTTATTAAACGAGTCTTGGCACTAATACAGCCGAAACAAAGCTGACGGTTTTATTGGCGTTAAAATAGCAATTGATACAGCGCCAACTGCATCCTGCTAACGGAATGCTCCAATATAGGTTGTAGAGTGTTGGTCTTCAGCAGCTCTGTGGACAGTGCAAATACTTAGCCATAATGGGCCATATTCAGAGAACCTTTAAGTTCCACATATATTATGCTTTTGAGTATTGGTTAAACTCCATCCATTCTGCAGAAATATGAGTGACTTACTATAGGCATGTTTTTGTTGTTTTTTTTTTATTTAACTGGTCCCACTTTGGCAAAAAGCCTAAATGACTAGAAGTACTTAGGATGTAATTGAGAGCAATGAGAAGATTCAGAGATTTCTCTCGTCAGCGTGTCTCACACAGTCCCTGGCATTCCCTTCTTCCCCTGGAGGCTACAGAGGAGGATTTCTGGTGGAGCTGAAACCATCTTCCACTTCAGTAGCATTTTGTGAAGTCAAGAGTGCAACGGGAAGACTGAGCGCGCGGGAAGAATTTACCATCTGTCACAACACAAACACTAGCGAGCATTTTATTTTCTCCAAACAGTTTATCAGTTTGTTGATGTGGAAATAAATTGTGATCATTATTCTAAATCAGTCAGTTGTTTATGTTAAATATGTGCCAGCACGTGTGTGTCAACAAAACGTCTCCTCGCAGCGGCGGATTCCCTTTATATCGCACGAATTTCCGTACTAAATTCACACATGCTTAGTCATTCTAACTGGAGTGGAAGCGCTGTGCAGTGATCTCTTCTAACTGGGGTTAATAAAGCTTTTTGAAGATGTAACCTGGCATTTAAATTGTGGCTATCGTCTTCACGTAATGGAGGCAGCCATTTTGTTGGCTGTATTTATGGAAAATATTAGCCAATTTAGATTGCAGACATTTCCGATGCCAGAATGATCGGCACGCTGTTTGAAGTGGAGCTCAGACATCGGCTCACCATGCAATCCTAAGCTCTGTGTGTGCGAATGGAATCCGTTACCCAAGACCCTGCCCTGAAGATCTCATACAAGAACTTACTGTGTTATTTTAATACCACCCACTCCTAACCCCCCCCTCTCAACCCTAACTCTCTGTTTCCTGCAGCCTAACCCTAATCTTACCCTTTTTGATCCCTAACCCTCCATGTTCCATAGCCTAACCCTCTATGATGCACAGCCTAACCCTAACCATCCTCTTCTTGATCTCTAACCCTCACCCTCCATGTTCTTTAACCCTCCAAGCCACGCAGCCTATCCCTAACCTTCCATGTTCTGCAGCCTAACCCTAACCACCCTCTTCTTGATCCTTAACCTTCCAAGTTCCACAGCCTAACCCTCCATGCTGTACAGCCTAATCCTAACACTCCATGTTCCGCAGACTAACCCTAACCTTTCCCTTAAGACCTAACCTTAACCTCAATAGGGCCAGACGAACCGGCATCCCCACCAAGCATACGTGCTGTATACATGGCGGGTCATCCTGTCCTGCCACCAGAAAGGCTTTCAGCACGAATGTCTGTATACTGAGGATGCAGATTTGCGCTGGCCCGCATATACACGCTGTATACAACATTCTATATACACTATCTTCTGGTTTGATACAATATTCTACACTCCATAAACTATCTTATAGCTTGATACAACACTCTACACTCTCTAAACCATCTCCTGGCTTGACACATCATTCTGTACTCTCTAAACTATCTTCTGACTTTACACATCATTCTGCACTCTCTACACCATCTCCTGGCTTGACACATCATTCTACACTCTACACCATCTCCTGGCTTGACACATCATTCTGCACTCTCTACACCATCTCCTGGCTTGACACATCATTCTACACTCTCTACACCATCTCCTGGCTTGACACATCATTCTACACTCTCTACACCATCTTCTGGCTTGACACATCATTCTACACTCTCTACACCATCTTCTGGTTTGACACATCATTCTACACTCTCTACACCATCTCCTGGTTTGACACATCATTCTACACTCTCTACACCATCTTCTGGTTTGACACATCATTCTACACTCTCTACACCATCTTCTGGCTTGACTCATCATTCTACACTCTCTACACCATCTTCTGGTTTGACACGACATTTGGCGCTCTACACTCCTTACCATTGTAAGATGGGTTACATCGCTTTTTTATTCCCCCAGTAGCTCCTTTCTCATAAGTGTCATAATGAGCGATCCACCCTGGACTGCCAGGTATGACGTAGCTAGCTCCAAATAGCCGGCCAAGGCACCCCATCCAAACGCTCCAATCAGATCAGTGGAGAAATAGACAATCTTTTCTAATAGATCCAGTTCATGGAGGGAATTTCGGCTGGGTTTGAAGCTCCTTACCCTCTAACAGACTAGATCTCCATACAGACAGATGCTACTGAGAGAATCCGCACAGCGCTTCACATAATGAAATCTTTCCGGTCACACGAGCATGTTATTGTATGTCATTAGTCTTACTGATACCATTTTACCTATTATCACCTTTTTTTCATGGGCTTACATCTGTCAGAGACGAGCTACTTTTCCAGCTGAGTCGTTTGCTTACTGATTTACACCTAAAAGCCTGAGGCGGTTGTGTTAACATTTATAATCTGTAGTGGAGAGCCAGCTGGGGGAAACATCCATACAGATGCTTTAGTAAGCAAGAAATTCAAATGATCGTGTTCAGAAATCAACATTGTGAGTCACCGACTTATCATAAGAGTCTCTGGAGACCGTTTATCCTTTCTTTATCCTTCTTTCTATAAATAGCTAATTTATGAAGACTTTTATCTCTTCTCCTGTAATCGTCTTCTCATCTGTGTCTCACCAATTCTGTATGTTAAGTAGATTGTGGATATTCAGGGGCTGGATGACAACTTTTAGCCCTGGGGGGGGGGGGTCTTTTAACCCCGGGGGGGGGGGGGGAAATATAAGCAAGTTGCCCCTAATATTCCATTTTGAAACCCCATCCCCTCAACACACACACACAAAAATGTATAAAAAAAATCATGACTTGCCCATGTCTCCACATGCTCCCATACAGTGACCCACTTGCAGCACTCTCATTGGTGGATTATTCCAGCCATCCACTTTCTGGATGGAGGCAGGAGGTATTGGGTAGGGAGGAGCAGTAAAGTACAGGGTAGCGCAGAGCAGGGGTTACAGTGTAGTGCAGGACAGTAGGTAAAGGGGCGAGCAGGGGTGGTTGTTCAGGATAGCATGGAGGCAGGAGGTACAGGGTAACGTGCAGGGGCTGGATGATGTGGAGGCAGCAGGGGCTGGATGATGGGGAGGCAGCAAGGGCTGGATGATGTTGAGGCAGCAAGGGCTGGATGATGTGGAGGCAGCAGGGGCTGGATGATGTGGAGGCAGCAGGGGCTGGATGATGTGGAGGCAGCAGGGGCTGGAGGATGGGGAGGCAGCAGGGGCTGGATGATGGGGAGGCAGCAAGGGCTGGATGATGTTGAGGCAGCAAGGGCTGGATGATGTGGAGGCAGCAGGGGCTGGAGGATGGGGAGGCAGCAGGGGCTGGATGATGGGGAGGCAGCAAGGGCTGGATGATGTTGAGGCAGCAAGGGCTGGATGATGTGGAGGCAGCAGGGGCTGGAGGATGGGGAGGCAGCAGGGGCTGGATGATGGGGAGGCAGCAAGGGCTGGATGATGTTGAGGCAGCAAGGGCTGGATGATGTGGAGGCAGCAGGGGCTGGA
>WWET01000716.1:431378-444256 GCA_011038615.1 Limnodynastes dumerilii
ATATATACACACACACACACACACACTGGTGGTTGCTCAAATTAATTTAATCCAGGGTTGCCGGCAGAACCACAGATGCAGCAGGGACTGGTTTAATGACGCAATTTATGCAAATCACGTTATTGAGCCCCGCCCTTTGACTATTAATTATTACCCATTTTTTTTACTTTAATAGGGAGGGGGCGGGGCTTGATGATGCAATTTGCGTCATCAAGTCCCTCCTTGTCCCTAGCAACACTGGGACACTAGTGTTACCAGGCAAGGGGCAGGATTTGAGGCTGTGGTTTCCATGAAATCACGGGCCTCAAGTCCTTTGCGGGAGATTTGCAGGCTCTCCCGGGATACCAGGAGAACTGCCCAAATTTCGGGAGACTCCAGGACATTCCAGGACAGTCGACTACCCTGATTTAATCTAGAGCGGGTGCTAGGAAGGTATGGGGAAATCTACACAGATACAAAAAAAAAGTAATATATATATTTTTTAGGGTCTTTTGCCAGAAGAACGATTTTGCAATAAAAATGGCCACGTCGGTATTGATTGTTATTTAAATGGTCAGTGAATAAATACTTTCAGTATTATATATGTAAAGACTGAATAGAATAGAAGATCCGCTGACTTCTTCATCTTTATAAAAGAGATAAAAGTAGGGGGCACTGCAGCTGATTCACAAGAGACCAAAGTGTATTTTTCATTTCTGTCTCCATTATGGAAGTCATATAGTCTTAGATAATTGCCAGTCCCTCATTACACATTGGCCTTCATGAAAATGGCTGCCTCCATAGGCCTCAATGCAGGACACAATTTCTCATTTCTGTCATTACACCGCAATGACTTCTGAAACTGAATCCTCATCAGATTGTCCAACACTTCAGGGAGTCAGGGAGATCACCCACTCTTCAGGGAGTCTCCCTGATATTCAAGGACAGTTGGAAGCTATGGACTGGATCCGGTCCCCCACACATACTGAAAGTGTGCATGGGGTCTGAGAGTCCATGTGGAAGAGAGGAGTGCACGCCCCTGTCGCTCCCTTTTCTCTTGCGGGGTTCTGGACACTTAAACAGATCTGTGCAGAACTGCTGTTTTCTGCCCCCCCAGCCCTTTCTCCGATCTTCTAACTTACGGAACGGAGTCCCTTATGGTAAAAGCAGGGTTGCTGACTCTCCCGGAATATCCGGGAGACTCGCAAAATTTGGGCAGTTCTCCCAGTATGCCGGGAGAGCCGGCACATCTCCCGCAAGTCCCAACCAGCTATTAATCTCTATTGTAATCCCTAGAGTTACTATGATGATGTCATCAAGCCCCGCCCATCCCCTGGAGCATTAGAGATTATATGAGTGATTGGCAGGGGGTGGGACTTAATGACGTGATTTGCATATTGCTTAATTTATGGCTTCCCTCTGGGTTCTCCCAGAGGGAAGCTTTAAGAAGTCGGCAACTCTGGGCAAAAGTTATGTCAGTGTAACATCTGTCGTGCTTTTGATGCTTGTTGGCGGACGTACGCAAGAGATTTAAGTCCTCTGCCATACCTAATTCTAGATCAGGCCCTATGTTATAGACTGGATCTGGCCTAGAGTGTTAAATGACGTTATAGGGTAGTGAGAGAATTCTAAGTTTCTGTTTACAATAAGATAACTGTTTTGTACCCGGATTCTATTGAAAGTGGTTCTAAGCAATTGAATTCATTAGCTCTATAGGCAGGTATGGTTCTCCGCTTCGAACGACCCTATTTCAATAGCGCCGTTCTCTCCCAGGCGGTTCTGAACTGGCTAGGATATCGATTGCTTCTGCCTTAATGAGGCATAGCACTCGATCCCCGGAGCACCGAACACAGTGCTCTGATAGGTAAGTACAGAAAACTACCCTTTCACTAATTCTAACCCTACCCCTCCCTTCTCCCGCAGCCTGACCCTAACCCTTTCTTAGCTATAACCTAACCCTAAGACCCCTCTCCCCGCAGCCTGACCCTGACTCTCCCCTTTTATGGCCCTAACCCTTTAACCCTTCCTTCCTAAGAGCCTAACCCTAACACCTCCCTCCTTCCCCAAGACTAAAAGTCCCCAGAGCTAGGTACACACAGGATTCATTTGGCAGAGTGCGAAGCCAGGACTTAAAAAGTATTTCAACATTTCAAAATAGTTCATATCCTCTTGGACCCTCTGTGACTTTATAAAATAGTGTAAGAACTTACACTGCATAGACAGACAGACAGACTCTCCGAAGCTCTCCGATCGGCATACTCACCCATTCATAAAAATAAAATAAAAATATGGCTGCCATTCGAAATACAGATTTTCAGCTGCCTCTATTTCTAAAAGCAGCTGTTCGGACCGGGGACTCCATTGGTATGCTCTGTATATTTGTATATAATGTGATCTGTGAAGCGATCTGTGTATCTCTCATGATTGTCACTTTTTTCTACAAAATTGAATGACTGATTTTTTTGATAACAAAATGACTGCTATAAATGGATTGCAAATGTCATCTAGGTGTTTCTAAACAAGTTGTGTAAATGGTCCCCGTGTATCAGAGTGTTAGGTGGGATAGTGCTGGGAGTGTAAATGGTCTGCGTGTATCAGAGTGTTAGGTGGGATAGTGCTAGGAGAATAAATGGTCTTCGTGTATCTGAGTATTAGGTGGGATAGTGCTGGGAGTGTAAATGGTTTTTGTGTATTAGAGTGTTAGCTGGAATAGTGCTGGGAGTGTAAATGGTCTGCGTGTATCTGAGTGTTAGGTAGGATAGAGCTGGGAGTGTAAATGGTCTGCGTGTATCAGAGTATTAGGTGGGATAGTGCTGGGAGTGTAAATGGTCTGCGTGTATCAGAGTGTTAGATGGGATAGTGCTAGGAGAATAAATGGTCTTCGTGTATCTGAGTGTTAGGTAGGATAGAGCTGGGAGTGTAAATGGTCTTCGTGTATCAGAGTGTTAGGTGGGATAGTGCTGAGAGTGTAAATGGTCTTCGTGTATCAGCGTGTTAGGTGGGATAGTGCTGGGAATGTAAATAATCTGCATGTATCAGAGTGTTAGGTGGGATAGTGCTGGGAGTGTAAATGGTTTTTGTGTATTAGAGTGTTAGGTGGGATAGTGCTGGGAGTGTAAATGGTCTTTGTGTATCAGAGTGTTAGGTGGGATAGTGCTGGGAGTGTAAATGGTCTGCGTGTATCAGAGTGTTAGGTGGGATAGTGCTGGGAGTGTAAATAGTCTGCGTGTATCAGAGTGTTAGGTGGGATAGTGCTGGGAGTGTATAAGGTCTGCGTGTATCAGAGTGTTAGGTGGGATAGTGCTGGGAGTGTAAATGGTCCCCGTGTATCAGAGTGTTAGGTGGGATAGTGCTGGGAGTGTAAATGGTCTTCGTGCATCAGAGTGTTAGGTGGGATAGTGCTGAGAGTGTAAATGGTCCCCGTGTATCAGAGTGTTAGGTGGGATAGTGCTGGAGTGTAAATGGTCTGCGTGTATCAGAGTGTTAGGTGGGATAGTACTGGCAGCGTATATGAACGATCTTCTTCTTTCTCTATGTAGTTCCAGCTAGAATCATTTCATACCCAAATACAACGTTGGCAACACAAGGTCAGAAGAAGGAAATGAACTGCACGGCCCATGGAGAAAAGCCCATTATAGTGCGCTGGGAGAAGGAGGACCGCATGATCAATGTCCCGGAGATGTCGCGCTACCAGGTGTCCACCAAGGAAGTAGGAGATGAAGTGCTCTCTATACTGCAGGTACAGGCCTTGGACCAGATAATGCTAAATCAGCAATGTGTTTATATGGCGGCTCCACAATAAATCCGCCGCTGTGTTCTGTTACATTGTTCTGCTTTAAGCTGAATACACAGAGAAGATATAATTCCTAATGTGACATCTTGTCAAAACAACAGTAATTATTATAGCCCCAACCTGTAGCAAGATCATGGAGTCAGGGACATCACACAATCTTAAGGGAGTCAGGGACATCACACACTCTTAAGGGAGTCGGAGATCACCCACTCTTCAGGGAGTGAGGGGATCACCCACTCTTCAGGGAGTGAGGGGATCACCCACTCTTCAGGGAGTCAGGAAGATCACCCACTCTTCAGGGAGTGAGGGGATCACCCACTCTTCAGGGAGTCAGGCAGATCACCCACTCTTCAGGGAGTCAGGCAGATCACCCACTCTTCAGGGAGTCAAGCAGATCACCCTCTCTTCAGGTGCAGAAATCCTTATTTTCCTGGGGATCATTAAGAAAAGGTTCCAATAAACCTTTACTGCAATGATATGCATGTCCACAAGGTGGCGCTATGCAGAAATATAAATGGGAATGGGTGCAGTAAAGACGGTGGACCGTATTCACAGATCCGTTAGTTTAAAGTACGCAATTATACGCACGCACGTAGCAAGGCAACACCCATGACACTCCCCTCACACGGATGGTTTTTCGGTGATTTACGCCTCCATAGGGAAACCTTTACTCTCGCATTTACGTGCGTATATTACTTGCGTATGTGCGTATCTAACTAACCACGTCCTCACATGGTCATTTAAATGCCTCCCCCCACCCACTTTCACGTAACTTTGACCATACGGAATGGAACCACGCCCCTTCGCACGTATGTCCCCAAGTGCGATTCACAAGCCCATGCGCGTAAATACTACGTTACTTGCGTAAATAAAGTTACTACGCATGCGCAGTTACTCCGATCCTAAAAATACGCACAGAACTCCACTCATAAACGTATCTGTGAAGCCAGCCCTGGGAGTCCATGCACACTGACGTTTCCTCCAGACATCGGGACATCGCTGATCACAAAAATTAGGAGCTCCCTAAAATCTAATCACATAATGCCATGCAGCTATTGACGGTTCTGCAGCCTCCTGGGACAGTAAACACAGGTAAGAAGTCCAAGCTGTCTGATAATTATCGTGTGATCTGCACCGTAACCGTCATATAACCCTCCCATGTGTGCCCGGCTTCATACTTTATTACCAAATGTTTTGGCAGAGTAACGAGTCAATTGGGAACAATCTACAGCCTTTTCACACCACGATTGTGCCAATCAAACGATAAACGAGTGTTTGGAACAATGGGCCGTATTCAGAGATGCGTTTTTTCAAAAGTACGCAATTATATGCACGCCAACACCCACTAACACCCCTGACACTCCCCTCTCACGGATGTGCAATCGTAGACTTACGTCTCCATAGAGCACCTTCACATAACTTTTACATATGTACGATTCACATGTCCGTGGATATATTCTACGTAACTAACGTGCATAAAGTTACTACATATGCGCTGTTAAAACGTACCTAAAAATACGCACGCAACTCCAGGTGGAAACGGATCTGTGAGTACGGCGCTATATCGTTTTAGTGTGTACTCTCCCACAATGATGTTACAAAGGATATCGCGTCGTATCAGCCGACCGTTTAAACGTTTTAAATTTACCGAGCAACGATGGAACGATATCAGAAGAACCGATGGTATAGAAAGGACAGAATCCCAGAGCTGCCGGCAAATCGTGTATTGTCTACACATGAATCGGCGTAATGATAGTCATTAGTGAATCGCGTTGTGTGAAGTTCAGTGTAGCGTGTATCCAGCTGGTTTTTTTCTATGATTTTATTTGGTTTGACTGATGGGAAGAATTCCCTTATGATTTGAGCCCCTGTTTTATAGGATATTTTTAACATGATATAAAGTGATAACGATTTGCTAATTCCTTACCAGCTTTACACCCTTACATATAACCTGCTTTCTTCTCGCAATTTTAGACATAAGATGGGAGGTTTAGGGCTAAGCTGCAGGGCAGGAAGGGGTTAGGCTCTGGAGAGGGGAGGTTTAGGGTTAAGCTGTGGTACAGGAAAGGGTTATGCTCCAGGGAGGGGAGGTTTAGGGTTAGGCTGTGGGGCAGGAAGGGGTTAGGCTCTGGAGAGTTGAGGTTTAGGGTAAGGCTGTGAGGCAGGAAGGGGTTATGCTCCAGAGAGGGGAGGTTTAGGTTTAGGCTGTGGGGCAGAAAAGGGTTGGGCTCTGGGAGGGGAGGTTTAGGGTTAGGCTTGCCCTTACATATAACCTGCTTTCTTCTCGCAATTTTAGACATAAGATGGGAGGTTTAGGGCTAAGCTGCAGGGCAGGAAGGGGTTAGACTCTGGAGAGGGGAGGTTTAGGGTTAGGCTGTGGGGCAGGAAGGGGTTGGGCTTTGGGAGGGGAGGTTTAGGGTTAGGCTGCGGAGAGGGGAGGTTTAGGGTTAGGCTGTGGGGCAGGAAGGGATTAGGCTCCAGAGAGGGTAGGTTAGGCTGTGGGACAATGATGGGTAAGGTTAGGTTTAACCTCCCCTGTGATCCTTTCCTCACAGAATTACACAAAAAACGGCCTATTTACGCATTTCCGAAAGTATTAGTACTCTGTGTGTGCGTTCTCTGCCTGTGTGCGTATGGCGGTTTTGCCTCGGAAAGCCCTGTTTTCTGTGGGGCGGTTGTGTAAAATTAAGCCATGGTTCAGTGTACGGAAAGTGCCATACATGTGAGGGGGAGTGAACTACCTTCGCAGATACGGAACATATGATGAGAGACCTGGCTGCTGCTGAGTGTCTGTCCGCAGCGTCTATTTGCTCCACTGTTAGGATCCAGGCGGTGTGAGTCCCCGCTCCGATGGGCTGCCTTTTGAAAGACATTCCATTGGCTTTCTCTGTTTCGACTGGCAACCATTTTAGATTTTTTCTTATTAATGTTTTGACTGGCAGCCATTTTAGATTTTTTTTATGAATGAGTGAGTATGCCGATCAACAGACTCCAGGCACCTGCCGCTGACAGCTCCAGAGAGGTGGGTAACCTCTCCGGGGACTTCTAGCGTTGGAGGGGTTTAGGGTTAGCCTCTTAGGAAGGAAAGGTTAGGGCCATAGAAGGGGAGGGTTAGGATCAGGCTGCGGGAAGGGAGGGTCAGGGTAGTGAAAGGGCAGTGTTAGGGTTAGAATGAGGGGAAGGGTTGGGGTTAGATTTTAGACTTATTGGAGCACCGTGTTCGTTGCTCCAGTAATCGGGAGAAAATGGCCCTATGGAAATAGGACGGCTTTTAGCGGGGACCCACACCCGCTCCCTACATTTGCATCCGCTCCACTGCAAACCACAGACTTTTGTACTTACACAATGAGGCCGTTTTCCACTTTGAAAATCGGGCCCTGTAAAAAGACGGCCAATTGCAAGCTCCTTGTTTTTCCTGTGCCCGGCATAATTATTCTATTATTTCGTAGACCTTTTTAAATGCAGTTTCCCTTTAATTCAGCCAGTTACCTGTGTATGATGGTGAGGTGAGGTCTTTCTTATTGTCCTATGTAGATTTTGCCAACTGTTCGGGAGGATTCTGGGTTCTTTTCGTGCCATGCCATCAATTCCTTTGGAGAAGATCGAGGAATAATCCAGCTCACAGTGCAAGGTACCCTGGGGATTGTCCTGTTCCTTTATATCCCCCTTCCATCCTGATAAGCAAAGTAACAGGGATATAAAATATAGATAGAGGATAGAATTAAGCCCATTGTGCCACAGTATAATTTCTGGTTTAACATGCAGCAAAACCCATTTCAGACACTACTGGAAGAGGTCTCCGGCTGCTGCTACCGGAATTCAGGCCTGGCTAATCTGTGGCTCGCCAGGTGTTGTGAAACTACATATCCCAGCATGCTTTAACTGCAGGGGAAACCTGACAAAAGCATGCTGGGAGCCGTAGTTTCAGAACCACGGGTTGGCCAGGCCTAATAATATTTATACAGGGACTTCTTTGTATGGTAGAGAAGACATTTCATCTCTCTGATTGATCCTCTTGTGTTAAGCACATGATGAGTTAGTACAGGCCTTGCCAACCCATGGCACTCCAGGCGTTGTGAAACTACGATCCCCAGCATGCTCTGTCAGGCATCAGTTATGCTTTTGCAATTAAAGCATGCTGGGACTCGTAGTTTCGCAACACCCAGGGAGCCACAGGTTGGGGACTTCATTTTAGGAGTAATGTTATACCTAGTTTATAAGTCTATATATATGTTTGTTCCTGAAAATCAGAGCCTCCAGACCCTCCAGAAATCGAGATACGTGAGGTGAGAGCTAGAAGCATTGCCCTTCGCTGGACCATGGGATTCGATGGCAACAGTCCAATCACAGGCTACGATATTGAATGCAAGAACAAATCAGGTATCCTATATTTAAATTATGTCCAAAGTTTCTTACTCCAGTTTACATATAGTGGTAAACACCCCAGTCACAGACAGTCACCCAAACCGTCTTCATTTACCTTAAAATAGTTTACAAAATACGGTACTGCAGGAAATACAGGAGGCTCTTTGGCATTGTACCGCCACTCTGTGGCCAGAGATGGTAATGCATCAGCATTGCAGGGTTTTTCTTCTACTCCAACTCGGGGACTTTCCATCCTATGCTTAATAGAATGCCAAAATTCTGTTCCCACCGAATGCTCTGAAGTTGCATTGCTGAAAAAGTGCCTATTGAACTGTGAACCAGCTAAATGGAACTGTAGAAAACATTTGCTTGTGGCTAATTAGACATGACATCTCCCATATTTATTGTGCACACCAAGATGGGTATTGAGTTTCGATATTCCGTATTAAATGGTATAACCTATTGATCTGCAGCCTGCCTGTCGATTTTATTAATCCTTCTTTCCATGCGTCTAAAGATCTCAGTTAGTTGCTATAGAAACGTGAATGGCTAGTTCCAGATAACCTTCTCTATAGACCCAGCAGTGATATCGGTCACCTTAAAAGTCAGTGACGGATCTGTGGGGACAGGATGTACACTGGTGACGCAGACCTACAAGCACAGGAAGTGCAGCAATCCGGAGGACAGGCTGATAATCCATAACCTCTTTCTTTTTCTTTTTTTCTTCTTCTTGCTTTCCTTAACAAGACTCATGGGATTCTGTTCAGAGAACCAAAGATGTCTCTCCGCAGCTAAACCAGGCCACCATCATCGATCTACACCCGTCTTCCACCTACAACATCCGGATGTATGCAAAAAATCATATAGGCAAGAGTGAAGCCAGCAACGAGCTGACCATCACCACCGAGGAAGCAGGTAGTCAAACGGACAAGTCACAAGTGTAGAACTATGTATTCTGTTGTTTTGCTAATGTCCTAATAAAGCAATATAGTTGGTTCTCAGTGGCAGAATCCACAGAGCCACGACACGCAACTAATATAGTGTAGCAGGTGTAAGTAAAGCTGATGCGGGGGCATAGGCCCCGGTTCAAACCCACTCTGGGAAGCCGATGGGAGTCCCCTCTACTCGGGGTGGCTTTCTGATGTAGAGACAGCTGACAGTTAATTATTGTCTGTCCCGATTTCGAATAGCTACTATTTTAGATACATTTTTTTAATGAATGATGGGTGAGTATGCCGATCACAGAGCAGAAGCAATCGATCTACGAAATAAAGACGATCCTACGACAAATTACATTACCCTAACACTGCCTTCTCCACTAGTTGACCCTAAGACTCCCCTCCCCGCAGCCTGACCCTAAGACTCCCTTACCTGCAGCCTGAACCTGAGACTCCCTTCCCCACAGCCTGACCCTAACACTCCCTTACCTGCAGCCTGAACCTGAGACTCCCTTCCCCACAGCCTGACCCTAAGACTCCCCTCCCCACAGCCTGACCCTAAGACTCCCCTCCCCACAACCTGACCCTAAGCCTCCCCTCCCCACAACCTGACCCTAAGCCTCCCATCCCCGCAGCCTAAACCTAGACTCCTCTACCTGCATGCTAACGCTAACCTTCTCCTTCCATGACTGTAACCCTAACCCTCTCATTTCATGAGCCTCACCATAACCTGAGACTCCCCTCCCCTCAGTCTCAGACTCCCCTCCCCGCTTGAGCCCTAATCAGCTGTCCGGTTAGTGCGGCGGCGTTTCCATATAATGAATGGGTGGGTATGTAGATCTCTATTTCTAGACTCCCACCGCTTTGAAACCACATTTTGCTACAAGATTTCATGTTCTAAAACACCAAAGCACCAGAATCCTCCTAACAAGTTACTTTCCTGAAAAAACAAGTAAAGGCCAGAAACATTTTCCTTCTATTCTATAGTCAACAGCGCCATCTACTGTGCATATCAGGTATTACATGACCCAGAAAAGCTAAGAGCAGTTGTTGCTGAATAATTATTTGCCAGATGTTATAAAGTCATTATTATTCTGGATACTGAGTGAAAATGTGTCTTTATAAAGCAGATTTGGATTGTCCTACGCCTCACCCACCTTTATTTATTTATTGTTTATTAACAGGTTTTTCTGGAGAGTTCCCTAGATTCATAGATGTTGGAACGGGTGGGGGCATGAAGACATCACTCCAAAAAAAAAATATATATATGAAGGGGGTGCCACAGCTTGGGGTGCCGGAGAAGGGGGGCAGGGTTAGGGGAGTGCCAGCAGAGCATTGCTCAGAGACAATGTCAGCGTCTCCTCTCCTCCACTGCAGCTCCGTCCTGTGTGAGTGACGCTGGTGCAGGGTTGCCAACTATTTAAAGCTTTCCTCTGGGAGATTATGGCAAGAGGGTGTGGCTTAATGACACTTTATGCAAATTGTGCCATTAAGCCCCACCCTTTTCAATTACCTGTGTAATCGCTAGTGTTCCAGGGGATGGGCGGGGCTTGATGACATCAACAAGTCCCGCCCATCCCTAGTACCTCTAGGGATTACAGTTGCGATTGATATGGGGGTCGAGGCTTGCGGGGGATTGCCGGCTCTCCAGGGATACCGGGAGGACTGCCCACATTTCGGGAGTCTTCCGGATGTTCCGGGAGATTCTGCAAACCTGTGCTGGTGTGACCCCAGGGTCACATCATCTTCATTCAGTGAGCAGAGAGCAGGGTAAGTTTGCAAATGGGGGGGAGAGGGGCACCAAGAGGAAAGCTATATTCTTGCCCCTCCAATAAAAAAATGTTGTGACGCCCCTGAGGAGAGCATAATATCAGATTTAAGTATATCACAAGACAGGTGCGCTACCAATTAACATATTCGGGGTCCTTAAAAATGTTCAAAAACTTGTGTTCATCCAGCCATTGTCATCAGGATCTTTTCCTTGGTTGAATCCGGGCTAGTGTTCCAGGGGATGGGCGGGGCTTGATGACATCAACAAGTCCCGCCCATCCCTAGTTCCTCTAGGGATTACAGTTGTGATTGATATGGGGGTCGAGGGTTGCGGAGGATTGCCGGCTCTCCAGGGATACCGGGAGAACTGCCCACATTTTGGGAGTCTTCTGGATGTTCCGGGAGAGTCGGCAAACCTGCACTGGTGTGACCCCAGGGTCACATCATCTTCATTCAGTGAGCAGAGAGCAGGGTAAGAGAGCATAATATCAGACATAAGTATATCACAAGACAGGTGCGCTACCAATTAACATATTCGGGGTCCTTAAAAATGTTCAAAAACTTGTGTTCATCCAGCCATTGTCATCAGGATCTTTTCCTTGGTTGAATCCGGTCATGTTTTTTGTCTGTGGCCCGTCAGTCACAAAGCATAACACAGCAGGCATTTAATAGTGTCAAAGGGCCTGATCCGGACCTACGCACATGATACGCCCTTGTGCGTAGCGTATTTACACCATCGTGCCTACGAAGCTCTCCCTCGGCCGTCCGTATTTATGCCGTCTTACATCGACCAAACCCCACCTTAACTT
The DNA here is from genome assembly GCA_011038615.1 of Limnodynastes dumerilii. Classification (NCBI taxonomy): domain Eukaryota; kingdom Metazoa; phylum Chordata; class Amphibia; order Anura; family Limnodynastidae; genus Limnodynastes; species Limnodynastes dumerilii. The sequence continues at coordinate 443,033 of WWET01000716.1, forward strand.
TTCTGAGCGTACCCGCGGGTGCCCATATGCTCCTTGCGTAGTTACAACGCTTAGCCTGCCCGTAATGTACCATAAATGCCCCGCCCCGCCCTCGAAGCGTAATTACGGGTTTCGCATATGCGCAGTAAGTACTAAAGGGCGCTTTTACGCTTACGAACAGTAATGATTTAAAATGAGGGCTGGTCATGTGACACTGCTGCAGTTATGAGCCAACATTTTACACTGTATACTAGTACTGTCCACAAGCAACACTGTACTCATCCTCACAGCACCAAACATCCAATTTTATCTCCTGTGCTTCCAATTTTTTATTACTATTTATTTTTACAGTATTTTACCTACTTTTCTATCTACTAGATTTGATTGGTAGACAGCTAGGAACTGCGTGTTAGCAGTAGCTGGTACACAGCGACATCTAGTGGGCATTTCCTATAACTGCATATTTTGAAGCAGAGGTTTTAGCTGTTTACTGTACTTGTGCGTTATAATGTATGTGTATGACTGCAATACATTTAAATGTTCCATGGACACACAGTGGAGACCATTCACAGTCTCATGAATAGCACAGTGTTCATCATCTGCCATATGGATACTTTCATCAGTGTTTAAAGCAGTATCTGGGGCTGTTTTTTTTAATCATTATTCATTGTACTGCTCTGATAAAAAAGTATGCTGGCAAAAATCAATAAAAAGACAGTATTCTGTAATAATATTCTGTTCCTTGAGCATAGTAAATAAGTTTAATAGACTGCAGTATTTCTGTATATATTAATCTGTGTGCCACAGCTGCTGGGATCCGTCAGCATAGGTATATATGTATGTGTGTGTGTGTGTATTTACATACGTACAGAGTTTAGTTTGAAGATTATATCTCTCTAAGGACATAAATACATTCGACTGTAAAGAAGAGCAACTAATATGGTGCATGGCCTGTGTCACACAACATACCAGGAAAGACTAAAGGAAGTAACATGTATAGCTTGGAGCAGAGAAGGTCAAGGGAGGATATGATAGCAGCTTTCTCATATATCGCATTTATATGTTAGATGCTAACACAATAGAACAATATAAACACTCTTGGGATGAACATGAGGATATCCTAAATTATAAACTAATTTGAGGGGCAAATAAAAATAAGAAAAAAGAAAGAAATTGTGGAATGGGTGGGTCTGATCTGCCGTCCCTTCTTATGTTTCTATGTGTATGTGTGCGTTTATATAGAGG
>WWET01000716.1:463339-476837 GCA_011038615.1 Limnodynastes dumerilii
TTGGAGTGTTAGGGTGAGGTGATGAGGTGTGGAGTCTTAGGGTCAGGCTGCGAGGAGTGGAGTCTTAGGGTTGGGCTGCGGGGAGTGGAGTCTTAGGGTTAGGCTGCGGGGAGTGGAGTCTTATGGTTAGGCTGCATGGAGTTGAGTCTTTGGGTTAGACTGCGGGGAGTGGAGTGTTAGGGTCAGGCTGTGGGGAGTGAAGTCTTAGGGTTAGGCTGCGTGGAGTGGAGTCTTAGGGTCAGGCTGTGGGGAGTGGAGTGCTAGGGTGAGGCTATGGGGAGGGGAGTCTTAGGGTCAGGCTGCAGGGAGGAGAGTCTTAGGGTTAGGCTGCGGGGAGGGGAATCTTAGGGTTAGGCTGCAGGGAAGGGAGGCTTAGGCTGCGGGGAGAGGAGTCTTAGGGTCAGGCTGCGGGGAGTGACGTCTTAGGGTCAGGCTGCGGGGAGTGACGTCTTAAGGCTAGGCTGCGGGGAGTGGAGACCTAGGGTTAGGCTGCGGGGAGTGGAGACAGGGTTTAGGCTGCGAGAATGAGAAGGTTAGGTTAATATAAGGGGAGGGTTAGGGTAAGGATTAGGAGAAGGGTTTGGAAACAATCACCATTCGCAGCTGCCTCTTTATACCGGGAATGATCGATTGCTTCTCCTAAGTGAGGCAGAAGCAATCAATTTCCCAGACACTTTGATTTTGATTGGGAGAAAATGGCCCTTTCCAAATTATGTGGAGTCCCAGACCCGGGTAAGGGCTTAAGGTGAAGGTTAGGGATTAGCGGGAAACGGAGGGTTAGGGTTAGTGTAGGATACAAGTGCTCACCTTTCTTCCATCAAATCTTTGCGACTTCATGAGTCGCAACACCGCCGCTGCCAAAGATGGAGACTGTCGGCAATTGGCAGCAGTCGCCATTCAAATGTCGCACGATGCTCTGTCGCAAAGCACCATCAAACCACACTAAAACGTGACGGTAAAAGGTGTCACGCTGGTTATAGTCTAATTGAACTGCAGAGACAGACGGATTTTAAGTGCATTAAATGCATTGTTGTTCTGTATTAGCAGCTTTAAGATCATCTGACTTTGTGTTACATTGATCTGCACAGTTGCAGAGTTGCTGAGCTCCTGTCTCCGTGTCAGTCGCTGTAGCTTTTATATATCTCTTTATCTTCATTGTGATTGGCTCAGCAGCTTTGGGAGAAAGTGCAGGGTAAGCAGGATAGGCCGATACAGTGTCACCTTCCTCCAGACCAGTAAGCAGAAAAAAAGGACCCTGTCACTGGCGAGACCTTTATAAATTATACTGTGATCGCTTTGGACAAGATATTAAAATATTTGGATTGAATATCTATTTATATAGCGCTGACAATTATGCAGCACTGTCTTTCATATCCGTCCCGGCCCCGGAGCTTACAGCCTAAATCCCTTAACACACAGAAGCATACTAAGGTTCATTTATTAGTCAGCAGCCAATGAACCTACAAGCATGAGTTTGGAGTGAGGGAAGAACCCACACAGACACAGGGAGAACATACAAACACCATGCAGTTAAGTTCTTGCTCTGGAATCAAACTCATGGCATTCAGTGGTGTGAGGCAGAAGTACTAACCTCTTGGGTCACCATGCTCCCGCGGGACGCTCGGACGCACATTGCATCTTGTGGTAAGAATGAACCAGCTTCAGACCTCTGCCAAAGGGGCATTTTGGCGACATGGTATTGTGGTATGCAAGTTATAAAGTCATTTTTGTGACGTTCATATACTCGGCAACGTTAGGGTGACCGTTTATGAATGTCTACAAAAATGTACTTGACAGGGTCAATTTACTGACAACACTAAGGTCTACACTATTATACAGACCTGAGCCTGGCCAATGGGGGGGAAGGCTAGCACTAAGCCTAACACCCTCCCCCACACACACACACGCGCACACACACACACACACTTCAGCCTATCCTTAACCATCTCCTTACTGCAGCCTAGCCCTAACTATCTTCTTACCGCAGCCTAACCCTAACCATCCCCTTATCACAGCCTAAGCTTAACCATCTCATTGCTGTAGTCTCACCCTAACTACCCTTTTACCGCAGTCTAACCTTAACCCTCAAACTAATATTAAAATTAACATCAATTATAATACTCACCCATCCATGACGCATTGAGTCTTGAACTGTCCAGCAGGCATCCTCGTCGAGTGCAGATCTGATGATCAGGCGTCCTTGTTGAGTGCAGATCTGATGAGCAGGCATCCTTGTTGATTGCAGATTGGTTGATATGGCGTCAGTCGAGACGGCGTGAAGCTTTCCAGCGTTGTATCTCTTATCATGTGACCATACATGCACATGTGCAAATACTGGAAGCTGTTCTGAAAATCATTTCCACAACATAAGAGGGGGAAAATGGGAATGTGACAGTGAGGCGGGACACGAGTCTGGATGGGAGGGACTGGGTGGGACTAGGGGTGGAGCTAGGTGAGACTGGGGGTGGAGCTAGGTGCTACTGGGGGCATAGCTGGAAGGGGTTTCTTGGCACTCCATACATACGCACATGGAGTGCCGAGCACTGTTTTAAGCTGTCAGCCTCTGGCAGCTTACTGTGCAGGATGAGCGGCTGCCACGGGCCCCCCTCTCCTCCAGGCCTTGTATCAGCCTCACCCCTTGCACCCTCTGTCGTTACGTCCCCGGTTACAGCGTGCTATTTGCGTGCTGAGCATCCGTTATACTGAATCCATGTTACTTTAGCCTGTCTTGTGGAAGTTTATTACCCTCTAATAAGTTTATGTTATTACGTTCTCCGTACCTGAACTCACCTCCTGGCAGCATTATCCATCATACGCCTTGTTATATGTGCAGCATGAAAAATAGCATCTTTACTTCATTAAATTACAACACAAACACTGGAGAAAAATGTTCCATATTTTCTGCTTTTAGCTGTGGCATGTGTAATATATTTCAAATGTACAATTTATTGATAGAAGCTGTAGTTATCCTATAATATATACGGCAGGAAATGTACAAGACTTTGCCACGTGTTTGCCAAGAGCTATTAATAAAAGTGCTTTGAATTAGACAATTATTACTCCACATTCTCTGAGACAGGTGTTAAACTACCACTATTAGACCCTCCAACATAACTCCTTCCATTAGGTACACAAAACTCCGCTTCTGGACTTCCAGCTGCCACTCTTCAGTAAAGGTGGTTACCATAGTAACTGACAGTTGGAAGCTTAGGAGCACAGCATTGTGTACCTAATGGAATGGGTCATGTTGAAGGGTGTGCGCTATGTAGTCCTATAATGGGGTCATCTACAGAGGCATAACAGTCTTAGTGCTTGTGCTTTGTACTTTTTAGTTCTCTGCAATAATAGTCAAAACAACTTATCTCATAATTGCCAACTTTTGCATATGGATATCAGAAGATTGTAATAGCACTATCAAGGTGCAACACCATAGGGGTATGTCCAGTACTGCCAAAGGGGTGTGTCCTGGGAATAGCTCCACCCATATGTGTGTCTACCACTCCCAGGCAAACTATTTCTCCATAAAATGGCAGCATCATTATTTATTGTTTGTTATATTGTCAGTGAATAAATTCTTTCAGTGTTATTGTGGACACTGGAGAAGAGATAAAAGTAGGTGACACTGCAGCTGATTAACAAGAGATCTAAGTGTATTTTTATATTTGTCTCCATTATTAAAGTCATGGAGGCCAGATTTACTAAGCCGAGGGAAAGGAAAAGTGGAGATATTGCCTAAAGCAACCAATCAGATTCCAGCTGACATTTTCTAGTATGTAATAGTAAAGTAAGAGCTAGGATCTGATTGGTTGCTATGAGCAACACCTCCACTTCCCCTTTCCCGCAGCTTAGTAAATCTGGCCCATGTTGCCTTTGATTACATCTTGGCTTCCATGAAAATGGCTGCCTCCATGCAGGGAAATAGGAAACAATCCTAAATTTTGTCATTATACCAAAATGTCCTTTGGGACTGAATCAGCATAAGAGAGATTGCCAAACTTTTCAGGGAGTCCGGGAGATAATCCACTCTTTAGGGAGTCAGGGATATCACCCACTCAACAAAGTGTCTCTTATTTTTGTCTTCATTTGTTTTAATATTTTTTTTTTTACTTTTTCTCCAAACTCTGAAACAGTTATTAAAGCTGGGCACACACTTGTCCATTTTATTCTGTTTTTGTTATTGTCCAATTTGTCCTGTTATTTATTAACAGGTTTTTATATAACGCTATCCGATTACGTAGTGCTTTACAGAGAATATTTCACATCAGTCCCTGTCCCATTGGAGCTACATTCTAAGGTCCCTAACACACACACACACACACACACACACACACTAGGATTCATTTAGTCAGCAGTCAGTTAACCTACCAGCATGTTTTTGGAGTGTGGGAGGAAACCGGTGCACCTGGAGGAAACCCACACAGACACGGGGGAGAACATACAAACTCCACACAGAAAAGGCTTAGTCCAGGGATTGAACTCAGCGCTGTGCGACGCAAGTGCTACTCACTGAGCCACCATGCTACCCTACAGTTCATCCGATATCGTGAGTTCATCAGTGTGTGAGGTAAACGCTGAATAAAGCTCTACTTAGTGAGTGCTACATACTGGGATTTGTAGTTCCACAATGATGGGTTAGCCAGCGTTCAAGCCAGGAGATTAGTATTCCTTATACATCTGACTTCAAATTCAGCTTCTGCAGACAATGTGCTGTTTGGTTTTAATGGTTCCTTTAGGAATTGTCAACCTAATCTCTTCAATGCATGAAGTTTAAATATAAAACTAGTAATCTAATAAAAGAATCAAATTAAGAGATTTTGCACAGCTGTACAATCTAAATACAATTTACCCGAGCATATGTGTTCTCGTAATTGTGCTAACTTGCAGAAGAATGTGGGTCTGTCAGCAGTGCTCGCAACTGCTATTTGTCTATCGATAGCAAAACGTAAACCGTGTTTTGCTGGTCAGCGGTTTTCCGCAGGCCTGGCACGTCACTCTTCTTCCACGGTGTGCCAATCAATGCCATGACTGTTGTTATATTACCAAATATTGGGTGAAATATGTATAGGGGCCCGAAAAGGCCTATAGTCCATAGCACTATTACCAGGGTTGCTGACTCTCCCGGAATGTCCGGGAGACTCCCGGTATCCCGGGAGAGGCTGCAAATCTCCCACAAGTGACTTGTGGCCTGTGGTTTCATGAAAATCACGGCCTCAAGTCTTGTCCCCCCTGCCCGGCAACACTAATATCTAGTGTTGCTAGGGAAAGGAAGGGACTTGATGATGCGAATTAGATCATCAAGCTCCACCCCCATCCCTATTAAACCTAAAAAGGGGTAATTAATAGTCAAGGGGTTGGAGCTTAATGACGTGATTTGGATAAATCTCATCATTAAGCCCACCCCTGATGATTTATGCAAATCATGTCATCAAGTCCCGCCCCTTTACTATTAAGCTTTTAAAAGTTGGCAACCCTGACTAATACTGCATAACTGTGCTTCTGTGGGACCATAGACAGAAAGTTCTTACTGTTCCGATGTTCTTGGTTTCGAAAGTAACACAGGCAATGGCAGAACGTCTGTATCATCATCGACGTCGTTTTAGATGCGGTTCTTATTTGGGGGAAAAAATAAACATATTTTTTTTCTGGTGAAAATTTAAATCTTTACTACTGTGCCCAAGCTCTGCCTCCTGGTGAGGAATTAGGGTTAAGATTAGGGGGACGTATCCTAAACTAAGAAGCACAGTTGTGGGCCCAGGTGCAAAAATTATGCTTTGATATCCCAGGTAACCCGGTGGGGAGTTTCGGTGGTGCGGTAATGACGGCTGCAGGCCCTTGTATCAGCATGGACCCCGGCGCCGCTGAACCTGTTGCAGCAATGGTAGTTTTGCCCCTGGTGGTGATTTATGGAACTGGTATATTTCCTTCCAGGCCTTCGTGGGGCATGACTGACCAATGCGCGTAGCTTATATGCCATGTGGACTGGACTTCCTATTTAAATTGTACGTTAAGGACTGGGTTTATCCCATAAGTATGATTGTCTTATCTGCACGTTACACTTACAGGCAGAGGAGACACGGTAGGGTTTGTGACATGTAAATGTGTCTTTTATCCCATATGTGAGTGGGGGGAGATTCCTTTCCACATACAGAATTTAGAAGCAGGCGGACGTATGGAACCCCTCTGTACATCTGTAATATGCTCCTCGTTCAGGACCAGGTAGAAGATTAGGATTAGGGTTTTGGTTAGGAGTTAGGATTAGTGTAATGTCGAACAAACATGTTGGCGTTACAATATTCGATTAGGCAGTCGCGGTAACAACCGTCGGATGAGTGAATGCTGCTGACATTTCAGTGCTGACATGTTCACTTGCCGGCACAGACTTTAGTGCCGGTGACTTGGATCAGGTTATCGCTGATTCGTGTGGTACAACAAAACATCAAAATCTGTCTGTTCTCTAAAATCCTGCAGCTGTGTCTCTAAACATGAAGGATCCACCACCTGCAAAAGATTATAATCACTCACACTTTATAAGCTGTTATATTCCCTTGTGGGAATATTAATCCATCATTGTTTCCTTGAGTTCCTTAAATAAGGAAATTTTGCAAGTAAGAAAATAAGATTAGATTCACTTGAAAATGATAGCTTTAATATTCTTTTAATATATCATTAAGAAGACAACATACAAAGGAAACCATAAAAATCCTTTCAAAATACCACCAAGTGCAACATACAAAAGAGACCATAACTGGAAAGAAAAAAGTAGAACCCCCCCCCAAATTCCCATACCAGGGATATTGCCAGAAACAATGGTCCAGACTACAGCTTCTATGTATTGATCTTGGTGTGTTGGATGCAATGAGTTGACTGGGTGTTAGGTAGATCTTCTTCAGGGAACAGGTCTACGTGGCTGTGGACTGGCGCGTTTCGAGACAATTCACTTTCTTGAAGATATCACTGATTGTCTGTGGTGTAACTAGCGTGGAAGCAAGGGGTGCAGCTGCAACAGGGGCTTGGAGCAGAGGGGCGCATGTGGCATCCCCCCACCCTGCACCCACAGAAATCTAAGATGTCAGTGGCGGACACTCATTCTGTGGTACTGAGAGCTGTGTATAAATACAAATGCACCCGTAGATATCAAGCGTAAACTCTACATTACTTGTAAGAAAATCCTCAAGAATATTGCTGAAAACATCCAAGTTTTATTGACTATTTCTACACTAGAAAACCCTTAGCATTAACCTCTACATTATGCTATAGTGTATAGATAACGTGCATCAATGCTTCTAATATTCTGATTACATTGAGACTAAATGGTGCTTTGGTTGTTGTTTTTTTTTCTAGGTAATCAGTGAATTTGAGGCTGCACCTGACTCCTTCTTTTACCGAATACCAAACCTGAGCCGAAACAGACAGTATAGTGTTTGGGTGGTGGCGGTGACTGCCGCGGGCAGAGGCAACAGCAGTGACATCATTACCGTTGAACCAGTGGCTAAAGGTAAAACATTTGTTGAATTTTATCTGTTTTCTTGTTTGATCTTAAGCAAATTTTTGTAGCGTGTTGCAGAAATGTTGATTCATGTTCACTGGTTTCTTGTTGTCTTTATCCCTCTCCTGTAATATCCTATCAGCGTTCTCCTTTGTACCTGATTTCTGGTGTTTTTCCTCTACTGCTGCACCTTCTGTCTCATCTGCTGCACCCTCAGGTTGCTTCCCCAGCTCAGTCTCCTGGTTCCATCCTTCTATACACAGACCTTCTTTACCACTGTTACTGCTTGTTTATCGTGCTCACGCTCCTGTAATATCCCTCCAGCTTTATCCTATGTACCTGACGCTTGGTGCTCACCTTCTACTACTGCACCTTCTCCCTCATCTGCTGCACCCACTGGCTGCTTCCATTGCTCAGTGTCCTGGGCTCTGTCCTCCTGTGCACAGATGTTCTTTATCCTGCCTCCTGTATGCTGCTTAGGCAGAGATAGCGGCATTAGGAAATACCATATTGATCTGCATGCAGAGGGACTTAAGGTAGGTTTATGGACGTGTATCTCACGGGACAGGGAGTGACGAGGCAGTTCACTTAACTCTTGCGTGTAGACTTCAGGAAACTCTGTGTACACCGAGCACATGCAGTGTCTGGACACAGCCCAATGTGTTATAGGCACAGTGTGATGCCGCCATAACATCTTAAAATCTCTAAACAAATGAATTAATTTCCCTGCATTGCCCACAGGGTATCATGGGCAAGACATGTCTGCTCTTTGGAGGAGAACCTCGTTTAATGTTTCTATTTCCTTTTCAGCCAGAGCAATATTCAGAAAATTGTGTTTTTAAGATAGTAAACTGTGGAGCCGGTAATGTAGCGTGAATTAAATTGGTAATTTTACATTATAGTTTGGCTGGATCACCTCCGTGTGCAGAGAGCTGTTTTCCCAGTTCCTTGCTCTAAGGTTTGGCTTTCAACCCTTCCCTTTATATCCAAGCCCTGGCTTTTTTAACTTCTGCTCCTCCACTGATCTCTCCTGGCTGTGTGTACAACTCAAGGCCTCTTTCACATTCAGTACGTTCTCTGAAATAAACAGCTTTACACAAGTTTTGCTTCACCTTAACAAAAAAAATAAAAAATAAGCTATGCATTACAAGAAATAATTTTTACCGTCTTCTGTAGTTTGCAAAACTAGTACCTGGAGGCTTAGAACATTCCGAGAACCTAATTCCTCTCTTTTGTTTGGCTCCTCGTGTTGAAACTCCTCAGCTATCACTTCTAAGCTTCCGTTAGCTGCAGTAATAGATGTCTGTGGCAGGGATTCACTGCAGGGAGTCTCTCAGCAGCATCAAAAACTCATTATCACTCTCATTATTCTCACTGCAAACTAAAAGAGAGTGACATCAACAAAATGAAAGCTGAAAATTCTCTCTGAGCGAGTGTGCGGAGATGTGTTGTGCCTTCATACCCAGCGCATCAGCTTGTTTCCAATAATTTGATAAGAAATGTGTCATTAAGGAGGCCGCGGAGACGTTGTCACAATCTGGTGGAGGAATAGAACATAACTATGCAAAAGGATGTGACCGAAGAGTAATCACTAAGCAGCGGATGAATGGAGTGCAGCGAGATGCTCTCCAGTAAGAATAGCTGTTTCTAATGTCAAACTGCATCGCATGTTCAATGTACATTCAGGGGGTTCACGTTCAAACGTGCAATATTACATAGAAGCATAGAGAGTGACGGCAGATAAGAGCCACACGGCCCATGCAGGATGCCCAGTTGTTTATTTAGAACTATACAGACCCTATACCCTATTTTTCCATCAGTTTAGTTGTGTAAGATTTAGGATCTCCTTATATTTATCCCAAGCATGTTTAAACTGTTCTGTTGTGTTACCTCTACCCCCTCAGATGGGAGAATATTCCACTTATCAACTATCCTTTTAGTGAAATCATTTTGTCTGCACATTTCCTCTAAACCACCACCCTCCAGTTTATATACATGCCTTTGTGTTCTAATACGTCTATTTCTTTAAAAAAAAAATGTCCCCCTCCTGCACCTGGTGACACTACTTGATAAACAGTAAGTGAAAACTGCTGTCATATCCCCCTGGCCCTTCTCTGCTCCAAGCTATACATGTTTAGTTCCTCTAGTGTTATGTTGTATGTATCTTTATTTGAATAATGTCCTTTGTTCTTTACCTGGTTACACCCCTTGTTATACGTGAAAGCTGCTATCATATCCTGGCCCTTCTCTGCTCCAAGCTATAAATGTCACTTCCTCTTGTCTCTCTCTGTGTGTAGTGTGACACAGGACATGCACCATTTTAGTTGCTCTTTTTTATACAGTCTCTAATTTATTTATGTCCTTCTGGAGATACGGCCTCCAGAACTGAACACCGTATTCTAGCTGAGGACATAACGATTCTATAAACACAAAGTAAAATAGTCTGCCATCGCGGGTTTATGTCATTATGAACATTTTTAAATAAGTACAAAGTAACACAACATCATGTATATTATTTATCAATAATAATAAAACTGAAATCTATAAATTGTCCTAAATTTACAGACGCTTTACAGCATTAACTTCCTCATTCTCTGTCCTAAACCATCCTGCGTCCTTTCCATCTCCACTCATAGCACAAGGCAGACTGTAGCTGCTTCTAAATTGCATTGTGCAGTGAAATAGGAGAATATACAAGACACTTACTTACAAAATCATGTTTGGAATTGCATTGAAATGGCAAATGCTGACACTAGCTCAGCACATACAAGTTACACTTATACAGCCGGAACAGGGTTGCAATACCCAGACAATTCTCCAACCACCTGGTAATTACCAAGACCCCGTGACCAGTCAGCAAACTGGATACTTGGGTTGAAGTATAACCAGCATAATTTGGTGGCTTAAGTCCCATCTGGAATTCAGCGCAGCATTAGGACCAGAAAGCTGTATTCTACTAATGCCTGGAATCGACTCCGGCCTCAAATCACCGGTTAAAATGTCAGGAACACGCTCTAAAGCCGGCCACAAACGAGAACGAGTATCGACCTGATCACATAGGCCCGTATTCATTATATGTATATGTCCGGGGTTTAGCAATTTTTCCTACTGCGCATGCGTAGAAATTTTTTGACGTAATCTACATTTCTTTTTCTTACATAGATTGTATAAATGCGGTCTAAAAGACCTCATTTCGTTTAGTGTCAGCCATCAGTATCCTGCTGGACTTAAGCTGGTCATACACTACTGCAATTATTGCTCCCAGCGGGAGGTGGATGATAAACAGGACGGCTTTCCCTTAGGGACAGGCCTCTATATCGGCGCCACACACACCTCTCCTGAGCGATAATCCATGCTGAAAAGGGAGGGGCGATTGACAGGAGGCCCTTGTAGTTGATTGGCTTGCACGGGCCTCCTGTCAGTCTGTGCCGGTTGGCCGCACAGGCTTCCTGTTACTCTCGACAGGAGACTCGTGCAGCTAGTTAATTGGCTGTCTGTCAGAGATACTGAAAAGTGTGTAATCTCTACCTCCTGACTGGATCGTCCCTGTCTGCTAACTCTATCATTATCAGCAGGTATAGCGGTAATCTAGTAATGCAAGCCCTGTGTCTCTTGCAGAATGCTGAGCTGTCATTACTGTATCACTGCTGTACTTGCCAGTAATTATGGAGTCAGACAGATGGTTTCAGAAATCCATTTGCACCACACTACAGAGATTATTGGTTCAATCTGGTGGGAGTCCCCGCTCCGATGGGCTGCCTTTAGAAAAGAGACAGACGGAAGTTCCTTTTCGGCTGTCTCTATTTCGAATGGCAGTCATTTTAGATTTTTTTTTATGAATGGCTGAATATGCCGATCGACATAATCACCCATTCATTTTCGCATTACCCACCGCTGACGGCTCCAGAGAGATGAGTAACCTCTCCGGGGACTTTTAGTGTTGGGGAGAAACAGTTTGAAGCTGGCTGGGAGAAAACGGCCCTATCGAAATAGCAGGGATCCACACACAGTCCAATCTACCAATAATTGTATGATCGGCCGATCTGTGGCTGGTGCCATAAGCTGTGCGTTAAACTGTCACGTCGGCGTTTGCCTCTGCCAAAACTGTGTGAGCTCGCCCTTACTGTGCATTGACCATGGCCCTTCAACCCTTCCATCCCACAAAATGCCCTTCAAAGCACGAGCTTCTACAGTGACTCGGGTTCAGGTCTTGTTCGGCCATAATTGTGTGCGTATGGTTTATGAACATGCACAGTGAAATAGAACGTTCAGGTCTAGTTCAGCCCCTCGTTGCGTTTTGTCCTGGAGACCTTAGGTTTTCCGTCATCCTGCTTTTCTCTAGCACAGCATTTTTTGGCAGTGATGTTACAGATACAGGACTCAGATGCATTTTAGATCACTTACTCTGCCTTAAGCACCGTTCTTTAAAAAGTCATTTTTCCTGCTTACCGACTCTGTGATGCTGTCGCCAGTCCGCAGAGATCCTTCATTTATCCGTGTCCAAATAAATGCAGATTAATGGCCGCCTGATGCACCTGCTCTCTGGATGTTTACCAGCGATTGAATACTGGAGCGGTAGGGAGTGATTTATGACAAATATGGATTTTATCCAATACTCTCCACCTCCAAATTTCTTCAAACAACATGCCTGCAGAGCGTTTGTACAGACCTTTAATTAAACCAGCCCCAGGCAAAGGAATACTCGCGTAACGCGTGCCGACAGCCAGTTTTCTTGGCCTGTACTTCAGTAGCAACCAAAGCCAAATGTTCTATGTAGCACGTGGGTGGTCTATGATTACAGAGAGCTCGCTTTATTGCCTTCAGCACCTCGGCTCGTATTCAGAGTATAGGACGTATAACATATACATCCGGTGTTTAGCGATTTTTACTACTGCGCATACGTAGTAATTAATGTAATCTACGTATTTTTTTCTTACGTAGATTGCATAAACGCAGTCTGAAAGTCCGCATTTACGCAATCTATATAAGAAAAAGATACATAGATTACCTAAAGAAAATGACTATGCGTGCGCAGTAGTAAAAATCGCTAGACACCGGACGTGTATGTTATATGTCCAGTGCTCTGAATATGGGCCCTTGACCTAATGCAGACCTGTTACTAAGAGGGGAGTGCATGCCCCTGGTTGCATTAAGCTTGTCTGCTTTTTGCCCGGATGCAGTCTCCGGTCCAATAGTATTTCAGAAATATTGAAAAAATATTACTACTGCTGATTTTTTTATGAATGATTGGGAAAGTGTTACGTACTTACCCATCCATTCATTCGAAAATCGCCATCGCTGCTGCAGATTAGACCCGCTGCACCGGGCCGGAGATCAGTACTAGGGTCAGGCTGCAGGTAAGGGGAGTCTTAGGGTCAGGCTGCGGGGAGGGGATTCTTAGGGTCAGGCTGCAGGTAAGGGGGTTGTTAGGGTTAGGCTGCGGGGAGGGGAGTCTTAGGATCCTGCTGTAGGGAAGGAAGTCTTAGGGTCAGGCTGAGGGAAGTGGAGTCTTAGGGTCAGGTTGTGGGAAAAGGAGTCTTAGGGTCAGGTTGTGGGAAAAGGAGTCTTAGGGTCAGGCTGTGGGGAGGGGAGTCTTAGGGTCAGGTTGTGGGAAGGGGAGCCTTAGGGTCAGGCTGTGGGGAGGGGAGTCTTAGGGTCAGGTTGTGGGGAGGGGAGTCTTAGGGTCAGGGTGGGGGGAGGGGAGTCTTAGGGTCAGGATGCAGGGAGTGGAGTCTTAGGGTTAGGCTGGGGGGAGGGGAGTATTAGGGTTACGATGCAGGGAGGGGAGTCTTAGGGTCACGATGCAGGGAGGGGAGTCTTAGGGTCACGATGCGGGAAGGGGAGTCTTTGGGTTAGGCTGCGGGAAGGGGAGTCTTTTAGTCAGGCTGCGGGGAAAGGAGTCTTTGGGTCAGGCTGCGGGAAGGGGAGTCTTTGGGTCAGGCTGCGGGAAGGGGAGTCTTTGGATCAGGCTACGGGGAGGGGAGTCTTAGGGTTAGGCTACGGGGAGGGGAG
>WWET01000716.1:477204-496499 GCA_011038615.1 Limnodynastes dumerilii
GGGAGGGGAGTCTTAGGGTCAGGCTGTAGGGAGGGGAGTCTTAGGGTCAGGCTATAGGGAGGGGAGTCTTAGGGTCAGGCTGTGGGGAGGGGAGTCTTAGGGTCAGGCTGTGGGGAAGGAATCTTAGGGTCAGGCTGCAGGGAAGAGAGGGTTAGGGTAAAGTAACGGAAGGGTTAAGGTAAGGATTAGGAGCAGGATTGGGGTTAGATTCATACTTACTATTCACCACTGTCTTTGCTTTGGCAAATCGATTCTGCAGCCACTTTGCAAATGGCTGGAAGAAAATAGCCCTTTTGAAAAAGGGCCATTCGAATCGGAGACCCAATCCCCATCCAAACCTTTGTATCGCACACAACACACCCATGTTTTGCGCCCAGATGTACGGTCAGCTTGATTCGTGCCGATTTGCCTGCACCCCTGAATCTGCCCCTAAGACCTGGCTCACGGATTCCTCCTCCTCCGCTGTCTCTCTGTGTGATGCGTCTCTCTTTGAGACCACACCTGAACTCCCCCTCTAAACTTTGTCAGGACCAAGGGCAGCATTAGGACGTTGCATTGGTAACAACATTTGTTTCACCGTGTTTATGTCCCATTATATCAATATTAATGCAAATGAAAAGCCCAGCAAAGTGTCACAGGTACAATTAAAGTGTAATTAATGCCATTTGTTGTGAGAAATGATATTGAGATGACTGTAATAAATGGCCCGCTCTGCTTTAACGGCTCCAGTGAGGCTGTAATGTTGTGTGTGTTTCATTTGACTGTAAAGTTCCTTGGTGCGTATATAACCAATGCACAAAGTACTAACCCCGGCTGCATGATCCCAGCCACCTTCACAATGATGAAAGGACACTTGCAGAAGCCAGGGATGACGGCACGGTTAATAATTCATGCTGAATGTTCCTGTTTTAATCTCTGGACTTTCAAATTGTGGACATTTTGCCAGAGATCAAGTGAAACCCCCCCCCCTCCTCCTCATATACTGAATAACTGAGGAATAAAAACGACTAGCGTCTAGTTTCCTGCGCTCTCCTGCCCTCAAGGATGTCCTTGCAGAGAGAATCACCCCCTGGATAATTTAGGCTGAGATAAATAGCTTAATAATATGTTTGAGCTGTTGTGGATAGAAGTAAAAAAAAATAAACTAAAAAAAACCATCGTGCTTTTATTTTTAATTGCCCATTTTCCATCCTTAATGTTTGCTCGATCAGTTGTTATTTTGGTGTGGAGTTGTGTCTAATGCAAGTTATTTATTGTTCTATTGATGATCACAGCGGGCTATCACACTGCGGAGAGCAATGGTCAGTTACCCTCCGAGAGTAAACAAACCCTTTATGAAACATTAATACACACAGACCCTTTCTTTCCCCGCAGAGATAACCAGAAACCTATTTTGCTGAATGGAATGCTTGGGGATACGGGCAGCTGAGAGAAGGGGGGATTTTGTCATTTGAATATACATATATTATTCCAACATAACCCATTCCATTAGGTACAAAATACTCTTCTCCTGAGCTTCCAACTGTTAATTACTATGGTAACCTCGTTGTTGAAGAGGCAAATGTTTTTTTGTTTTTTAAATCAGTTAATTCGTTTAAACCAGGTAAGTGACAGTTGGAAGCTTAGGACCGGATTAAATTGTACCTAACGGAATGGGTCATGTTGGAGGGTCTGGTTTATTATATATACGCGAAGGACTGGATTCAAATGTCCGCAGGCTGCTTGCGGAATTCAGGTGAATATTGGGCTATCTGCATGCCAGATGTTCTGCAATGGATCTCCAGGCATTTGATTCCGAACACCTGGAGGTCCGTCTGACAGGGGGCGTATCCCCTCTGCCCGCATTAGCTCCGTAAGGTGGGTGAGGAGCGAACGGTAATTTTACAGCGTGGGCTGAGTTTACCAGTGCTTTGCAGATTGGCGGTCGTATGGACCGATGATCTGCACAGGAGACTTAAGGCATGGTTATGGCAGCATAACAGTTGCCATTATCACAGGAGAGAGGGGAGTGACAGTAAAGTCACTCCGTGCGGTTTCCAAATCCGGACCTAAGACTCAAAGGAGCTGATCCAAGCTTTAGGGTGATCTGCGCAGGCACAGAATTGGCTAAAGTCCACACGCAAGCGTCTGGTGCCCTCTTATAACAGTCCCCTCTCACGTACGGACTTAAGGGGACTTCCGTGTCCATAGCCGTCCCTTAACTTCTTTCTGCGTGCAAAATGCCCAGACATACGGATCTGTCTAACCCAGCCCATACCATCCCATTTAAATGTCTGCCCCCGCTCCCTGCGTATATACAAACGCACAGAGGACCCTCACGCCCCAACGTACTGAAGGATGAACCTACGGAGAGGAGCTCCGTACGTTCAGACTTCTGTGGCTTAACATCTGGCGTGCACATGCGCAGAACGCTCGCAAAGGCCGACTTAGGCAAGCAGCTTGTAGAACTCGTCTGTCGTTATTTGTTCCGGATCAGGCCCTAAGTGCTGGGCTTTGACTAACCTGACAGCCGTTGGTGTATTCGCCGGCAGGAGGGGGCCCGGTTTGCTCTATTTTTTTTCCCCCTGATTTTATCTGTGCACATTTACAAATATATATAATAAGACACTTCCATGGCTTTTCTGAGTCTTGATCTGCTGGTCGTAGACAGCGTTCTACAAAATGCCGTGTGTTCAAATCAATTTGCAAAGCAGGAAACGGAACCTCCAACATGACCCATTCCATTAGGTGCAAAATACTGTCAGTTGCCTTGGTAACCGCCTGTGTTAAAGAGAAATATGTTTTTCAAACATCCATTAATTCATTAAAACCAGGTGAGTGACAGTTGGAAATGATATATATTATATAAAGCTAATCTAAAAAAGGAAAATCCAAGCCGCACTCTACATATGATATTTATTTATTTATTTAATAATATTAATGGTAATATACAGATCCAAAGAAAAAAACTCCTGCTGCTATCCTACACCTATTCATATAATAGAAAATAATATATAATAATATATTATATACGTATTATATAGTATTATATTATATAATAATACATAAGTGTGTGTGTATGTTATTGTAATGTATTAGGTGTAAGTATTGGAAATTATTTTATCAAAATTTTATTTAAAAAAAAAAAAATCTTAATTGTCCAACCACTGTCTACTGGGCACCTCACAGGGACTATAATAGATAGCACTGGATGACCTGTGTACAACATATTCACCCCACACGTGCTATTGCATGCTATTCTGTGATTTCCTTCTTAAAAATAGTTATAATTGACTCTAGACAGACAAGTGTGTAAATATTCCGGAATTTTAATGTAATATATATTAGCACTGGATGACCTGTGTACAACATATTCACCAAACACGTGCTATTGCGTGCTATTCTGTGATTTCCTTCTTAAAAATAGTTAAAATTGACTTTAGACAGACAAGTGTGTAAATATTCCGGAATTTTAATGTATGCAGCAAGAATTTCTCACAAGTTATTTTTATTTATTACAGCAGACGTGCCCAGGTTTAAATCTTCAAGATATGAAGTTATCAATGAGTTGGATTTAATTCTCAACATTTTAAAAATAATTATTAGTTTGACATTATCTACAGTTTTTGTTAATAACGTAATTTTATGACATTTAACGTCATTCAAAATAAGTGCTGCGCTCTTTCCAGCTTCCTGTGTCAAAGTACACCAACAGCTCTTTCCAGACAGACTCCGCCTGTAACTGACCTTATTTGTTCACACCACACCCACTTTTCCATAAGCCATGCCCTTTTCATGGAATGCAAATTGGGACTACCCCTCCTAAATCAGGATGTACTGTCATTCAATTCCATCCAGTGGAAGAACAGGCTCCCTGTGTCAAAGTACACCAACAGGAGGTCCTACTGGGACCCCAGCTTCCCTAGTTGCTTCTATCCATGAATTGCTCCGGCTGAAACATGGAACCGGTAGTTGGTTTAGGAACGTGTGACAGTCTATGATCTAACTTTACATGTACTGGGACAATGTGGAATATATTACAAGTTTATGACAAGACAATATAATCTCTTCCCGACAGCTCCTGCTAGAATTCTGACCTTCAGTGGCACCGTGACCACTCCGTGGATGAGAGACATTGTGCTGCCTTGCAAAGCTGTTGGTGATCCTTCCCCCACAGTCAAATGGATGAAGGAAAGGTAACCGGCAACCAAATGTATCAAATGCAATGTCAATGTACCGTATAGAGTTATCAGGGAATGAATGCCTTATACTGATGAAGACCTTATCATTTCCTCATTCACCTCCACCAGGTCCTGGCAGAGACTAGAGTTATACCTCGATTCCTCTCCCATGCCCTTCCTTTTCTGTATTCTCTGTCTGTCTATTTGGAGTCTGTTATCTCAATTTCACTTCTCTCTTCTACAAAACTATATTTAGTAATGTAGTGTTTCTAGTTGTTTATTAGACTAACCCATAGTTGCCAACTCCCCCCTGAATATCAGGCAGACTCCTGAAAAGTGGATAATCTCCCTGACTCCCTGAAATGTTGGCAATCTCCCTGCTGATTTAGTTCCATAAGTCATTGTAGTATGATGACCGCTTTTAGAGATTGTGTCCTATTTTCCTGCATTGAGCCATATGGAGGCCATGACTGCCCATTATCTAAGACAACATGACTTCAATAATGGAGACATATATGAAAAATACACTTTGGTCTCTTGTTAATCAGCTGTATTGTCACCTACTTTTATCTTTAATCTTTTCTATAAAGATGATGAAGTCAGCGGATCTCCTATTCACAGTTTCACAATAATTCCAAAATTATTTAATCACTGACTAACAATCAATAAATACTGATGCCGGCCATTTTTATTGAGAAATAGTTTTCCTGGCTGTATTACACTCATGGGTGGAGCTATTCACAGGGCACATCCCTTTGGTGTTACAGGACACGCCCCTTTGGTGTTACAGGACACGCCCCTTTGGTGTTACAGGACACGCCCCTTTGATGTTATAAGACACACCCTTTGGTGCAGCACCTTCATAGTGCTATCACAATCTCTCTGATTTTCATTTGCAAAAGTTGGCAGCTATGGGCTATCTTTCACAATGCTATTTATATAGTAAGGCAAAAGATTTTGACAGCTTTAAACGTCCATATGATATCCAGTACAGACTTCAACCTAACAGGTGCTCCCATGAATTATCTTGGAACCAAAAAGATAACATTTTTGAATCTTGTAAATATAAATGACATTAGAGACAGCACATTAATGGGAAAAGTGAATCTTATACACAATACCACAGTGGTCAATTATTTAAAAAACAAAAATCTACTTTACCCTTTTAAGATAATGGACCGGATCCGATTTAGGAAAACAGGTAGAACGTTACACCTAGGTATAACCATGTTAAATTTAAGGAGGAGTCAATTAATCAAATGAATGTTTGTGCATAATGCATGCAGAAAGAATACTTCATTTTTTTATTAACAGGTTTTTATATAGCGCTATCAGATTACTACACAGGGTAATTTATTCAGCAGCCAATTCACCTACCAGCATGTTTTTGGAGTGCGGGAGGAAACCCACACAGACACGGGGAGAACATACAAACTCCACACAGATAAGGCCTAGTATGGGCATCAAACTCATGACCTTATTGCTGTGAGACACAAGTGCTACTCTCTGAGCCACCATGTTGCCACCTACTTGTTGTACACAGATACTGAGCAGCTTTACTTTATTTAGACTTGGGCTAGGAAACTCTTAACTCTAATACTGTTTGTACCAAATAAAAGTTTCCTCCCATGCATTTCAACATGGCTTTGGTATAACAGGTGCTAGTGCTCAGCAGGTCTTCTCAAACTACAAGTCCCATCTTGCTTTCCCAGCTATACGCTATGCCTATGCTGTTGGAGAATTCTGGGACTTATAGTTTCACCTTGCAGTACCTGGTCTAGGGCTACCAGCTGCGTGGATCTCTGAGTTTGGTTTGCCGTTCCAAAGATCTCATTTTCGACAGATGACATGTTGGCAATAATATGGCAGCCGCGATCATTTTTCAGCATTTTTCAATCAAACTGTGCCGTGCCCATGACTGCTGTGTATTTGAATACAGCCTAACCCTAACCCCAACCAGCAGCCTAAGTCTAACCCTAACCAGCAGCCCAAGCTTAATCTTAACCTTAACAGGCAGCCTAACCTTAACCCTAACCGGCAGCCTAACCTTAACCCTAACCCTAACCGGCAGCCTATACCTTGCTAGCAGCCTAACTCTAACCCTAACCGGCAGCTTAAGTCTAACACTAACTGGCAGCCTATCCCTTACTGGCAGCCTAACTCTAACCCTAACCCTAACCAACAGCTTAACCCTAAATGGCAGCCTAAGACTAGGGAGGGAAATATTCAGCATTCAGAATATGTAACCTGTCGAAATTATAACCCGTGAAGTAACAATATTTTACTACTGTTGATTCCTGTCTATACTATAACACCCGCTATTCAGCTATCGCCGGTATCGCTCTCGAAATAGCTTTTGCTGAACCAACAACAACTTCCGGGCGATCTACCAGGTAGGATAGTTGGACATGGATGGGTCAGGAGAGTGTAACTCTTCCCTGTTTTGCATTGCTTATCATTGGGGTGGTCCGGTTATAGTCGCATTGTACAGGCACACATGCTGGCGCGGGAACGTTGTTACAGTAGCGGTACATTATTTGTACGTCTGTCTCCTGTAAGCCAGCTGCGACGCGGGGACAGATGGAGCCACTCATCTGTTGGCGCGGTGTGCGTCTGCTGAAGAATGATTTCACTGAGATGATGGATGGCGTGCATATGGCAGCGATCGCGTCCAACTGCTAAATTAACTGTATCATTTACTGCGTCTTCTCAGAGACGACGGAGCGTCGCGCAAAGTTATGAATCTTTATCACTTTTCAGGACACGATTTCAAGTCATGAAATCTGCAATAACTCTTAATTAGCACCATTTTTAACTCTTGCCTGCAGTTAGCATATGTACTGCTGCCAGCAGGATATGTCAGTGTATGATAACCGCTGGGAAGACACAAGAAGATTACACCCCGGACCGACTAGAAAGGATATGGTTTGCCGGTATTTTTTGGAAAGACCATCATATGGCTGTTAAATGGCGAATGCCGACAGTCGTCTCCAATTTCATTTGCAGGCGGTGGTTCGGTTCCCAAAGCCAGGAAGATTTAAATTTCGTCATTGTACACCTCCCCCTGATCGAACCCTGAACCCTTCCCTAACCTTAACCCTCCGTTTCCCGCTGCCTAACCCTCACCTTCCCCTTCAGCCCTAACCCTAAGCCTTCATGTCCCACAGCCTAACCTTAACCTTCCGCTTAAGCCCTAATCCTTATCTCGGCCCTGCCACAGCCTAAGTCCTAGACCTAACCACAGCTGTTTCACTGTTGGGAACTGGTAAAAATTGGTCGCTAATTTTCTTATTGGCGACCATTTTGAACATGATACAGCAACCAATCAGCTGGAAGCTGTATGACTGTTTAAATAGGACCGCTCTAACCGGCATCGGCAACCGATATGGAATAACCTCTCAGAGGAGGGGGGTAAAGAGTAAATAAAAGCGATTAAAACATTCTTGTGATAAACTTAAAGATATCCTAAGTCTTAAAAAATATATACAATTGCGGACCAAATAGGGTCAAGTGCCATTATGGGTTTAAAAAATAAAAAACAACGAACAGAATGAATCGGCCAAGTGGCCCTTATCTGACATAACGTTCAATGTTTCTATAAGGAACAAAAGATACATAAAAAAAGGAGGTTTAGGTCACAATATATCTATATTGGCTTAAGCTCACGGTACTGCTGTAGGTGAGTTACTAGTTTTACTTTGGGAGCCTGACCCCTCCCCAATATGGCCGCTGCACACTGTTGAAATGGCGGGAGTGTCTTAATACAGACCTCCTGAGTACACATATAGCAGATCGATAGGGACTCACCTACAGGCGGTGCCTTGATGCTGGGCGCTTTTTATGTATGTTATGTTATATAATGGGGCGATAATATAGCTATATTGTGACCTACACCTCCTTTTTATGTATGTGTGACACTTAGTGTTATATAATGTGTGTTTGGAACGCCGGACCTCTCTTTTAGTCCTTTTTATTACACAGTGGTCTCTTTTGGTCCTTGGCTGCACCTCTCCCATTTATATATACACCTGGGTTGCCGACTCTCCCAGAATGTCCTGGACACTAGCGAAATGCAGGCGGTTCTCCCGGTATCCTGGGAGAGCCTGCAAATTTCCCGCAAGGGACTTGAGGCCCGTGATTTCATGGAAACCATGCCCTTAAGTCCTGCCCCCCTGCCTGGCAACACTAGTATACTAGTGTTGCTAGGGACAGGGAGGGACTTGATGACGCAATTTGCATCATCAAGCCCCGCCCCCATCCCTATTAAAACGGGTAATTATTAGTCCAGGCAGCGGGGCATCCCAGAGGGAAGCTGTTAAAGTCGACAACCCTGATATACATTTGCACACATATTTGATATATGATTAGAAGCGCGGCCTTGTGTTTTCTTGTTACCGTTCTATGTTTCTGTGATTTCTCTGGATAGTGGCGGTTCACACATCTGGAACTTTTAGCAATGACCACAGTAAAGAATTGCCCTGTTGACTGGCTTCTGAATAAAAGTGAAATAGGTGACATCTATGCAATCCCTATTCTAATACACTATAATTCCCCACAAAATGAAGGTTTATTTTATGAAAATTCTTTAGAGTATTTTTCACACATGGAGTAACACTTGTGCCTCACAGCCCTGAGGTCATGAGTTCGACTCCTGGTATAGACCTTATCTGTGTGGAGTTTGTATGTTCTCCCTGTGTCTGTGTGGGTTTTCTCCGGTTTCCTCCCACATTCTAAAAACATACTGATAGGTTAATTGGCTGCTGATTAAAATTAACATGAATAAACCCTGAGTGTATGTATGTGTTAGGGACCTTAGTATGTAGATCCAATCTCCATTCGCTGCATAAAATGCTAGTGTGTAGGTAGTAATGCATGTACCACAAATATAATCATGCCAACAGATGTCATTCCTCTGTACTGAATGATGTTGATTGTAATTCCTTTAATTTATGATTTTTGTTTCCTGTGAGGTAGTAACGGGACACCCAGTCTAGTGATGAATGATGGGAGGAGAAGTGTCTACAGCAATGGGAGCTTTATCATCCGCACGGTGAAAGCAGAGGATTCTGGGTATTACAGTTGCATTGCTACTAACAGCTGGGGAACTGAGGAGATCGTCCTAAATCTACAGGTTCAAGGTGAGAAAGAGTTAAAGTTTTAATACTTTTACATTTTCCGAATCGCTGTATGGGGTCATTGCTGCCACTATTCTGGGGGGGGGAAACTGCTAAATAACTAACTGGATTCTAAGCATCATTTTTGTAGAACTGTTTAGAAAAGGAAGTTGGCAATTAATGTAAAAATGTTTTTTTGTAGATTGCTTAAATGACCTACCACCCGCATGCGTAATAGGTAATTTACTAAATCTACGACCTTTTAAAAGCCGAAGCTTCTTAGGTGTGAACACGGTCCCAGATCACTGCTGACGCTGCATTTGGAATTTCAAAAACAGTGTGATCGGGAGTCTCGATCCAGTTCTATATTCATAGATTTTAATACAATGCAGCCAAAAGTTTTTTTGTTTTTTTTTACAACAGTGCAACTATATTTAAAGCCATGAAGCTGCTTTGCGAACACATACCTTACAGTCATTAATACATAGTTGCCAACTCTAGCAGGCAAATCTCATTTGGACTTAAGGCAGTGATTGATTGTAAATCACAGCCTCAAGTGCCGCCTCCTGCATATGAATGCTGGAATCAGTAACGTTACTAAGCAGGGGCGGGGCTTGATTATCTAATTTGTGATATGAAGCCTCAATGGATCGCAGCTTTGAAAGGCAGGGGTGGGACTTAATGCAAATCACTGCCTAAAGTCACGTCATC
Source organism: Limnodynastes dumerilii (assembly GCA_011038615.1). NCBI lineage: Eukaryota > Metazoa > Chordata > Amphibia > Anura > Limnodynastidae > Limnodynastes > Limnodynastes dumerilii. Next base: position 487,190 of record WWET01000716.1, read on the forward strand.
AATCCCTGCTCTCATACTGACGACTTTTTGTCCTGTTAAGTTGCGCTAGTTGCCACAGGAAACAACTTACGCCAATTTATTCGGATATAGCTCCTACACCTTGGGTATAGGAATTCCCTCTTACAACCAGTAACCGACTGTTACTGGCTCCTCCCACTGCGCTGTAGAAATTTGTTGCTGCCACCACCAAGCTCCTCCTACGGTGCCTGGAAACAACTTTGCAGGGTATCGACTGATATGGCTGCTGCACACCCCTTGCTGCGGTCTGGATGATGTTTTACTGAACAGCTCACTATCAAGGCTGTCGGTTGCTGGCAGAACATAGGACACTGGGTTCAACTCAAGACAGTCAGGGAATGAATTACAGTTAAAGTCTTATCTAATGGTCGCAGGATAAAGCAGGCAGAGTTCTTGAAGGTAGATGACTTATTCCTTGTTGCAGCCCAGATGAGTAGGACTGATAAACACTTGTGAGAAGTACTAGTGGTAGAATCTTACAGTAGAATACACCAGGTTACAAATGCACTCCAGCCTCCAGCACACTTGTGTCACAAATGAAGCTTAGAAAGAGCAGTAAAACATCCTAACACAGAAGATCTTTTCCTGCATTTTTAACCCATTCAAATTTATTCAGTCCCCAATTAACTCCTTAAGATGACAGTGCAAACACAGACATAAAAAGGAGGACATTTTGTTTAGATGTCCATGTTGTTAACCTACAGTATCAAAGGCTTTCTGGTCAATACAATAGACATATATCATAATATTGGCAATGTTATGGTATAACTTAAAAACACACACCGATGTGCTGGGATTTAAACTTTGGAGCACTGCTCTTTTAAATAATATGGCCATTGTATGTGCACCAGCCAAGCCTTCAATAGCATATTCCATACGTTAGCCTCCATTGCAAATCCTAATGTACGGAATTTCCAATCTGTGATTCTGCATGCAAGAGAACAGATAAGCTAACCCATACTCTCCTATGTGCTGATGGTGGATCCACGGCCGGGTCCCTACCTTAAGTGTTTTTCATTCATACACTCAACAGCTTTAGTAGCATAACCCTAACTCTAAGATATAGTATGGTACTCACCCGTCCCGTTGAATCAAGTCTGGAACTTTAGATCAGGCATCACAGTAGAGTGCAGAATCATCGAGCAGCCGTCACTGTCGAGCGGGCAGGTAAGCATCTGACACATGACCAATATCTTGTATACGGAACAATAAAGTTTATTGCAGTATTTGATGCATGGTTCCTCTGCTAAATCCTTCACAATGGTGCATTATTCCTGACAGGTATCTGATCTCCGTCTGTATGTGAGGCTACCATCACTACATGATTACACTGTGCTGGGAAATCACTTTCTCTCGAATCGCTGAGATTTGTGCAAAACATTAAGATTAATCCACTTTGTGTTTCAAGTGTTCGGAAGCCTCAGACGGCTGCTGATATTCTATAATGGATAAAATGATATTCTGTAATGGATATAACGATATTCTGTAATGGATCGCGTATTAATAACTGGCCATTTCCATGAAAGTGGGGTTTTTCAGACATGGAGATCAATAGATAAAAAACCGCAACAGGTATAGTTAATTAAATTTACGTGGTATCCCAAAATCTGGGGTGCTACTGGTAGAAAAATCACATATATAAAGAAAAGAACAGAGTTAAAGAAACTCCTAAGTACTACCTTAAGTGCACAAACCTACGTATTATCAATAATAAGCAAGTATCGTTTGAATCAATAAAAATATGAGGACAGTAATATTCTATAATTAGGTAAACATTCCGTATTAAATTAGTATACTCAGCCTCAGAAAAAAAGAGACACATCCAGACTTTAAGGTGAAGGTTCAATTTTGCCTAAGGTTCAGGCATATCCTAAGCTATCCAATCGGTACTAGCCCTGATATCCCCTAACATCCTCACGGATGCACTTCACCTTTCCAGGCCAGTATCTCACCCTTCCTGCACTCGTATACCCGAGAAGAACCGTTCACCGATGCTGGAGCAAATTTTAAAATGTAATAATAAAAATCATATTTTTATTGATTCAAACAATACTTGTTTATTATTGATAATACGTAGGTTTGTGCACTAAAGGTAGTACTTAGGTTTTTCAGACATGCCTGACAGGATCACCGCATGCTATTATGTTATCAATTATATAATAATAATAAAAATACATGTTTTTACAGTATTCAACAAGGGCTGTACCTGAAGCTATGTCTTAAACCTCGTAGCAGTGGAACGAGGAGGTTGTTTGAACATTGGAAGCTTAATATTATATCAAGGGTTAAAGTCTGTTCTATTTGTATAGTAAAGGTTGAGAAAACGCGTGTACCCAGCATTACATAGGAACATAGAAAGTGACGGCAGATAAGAGCCACACGGCCCATGCAGTCTACCCAGCTTTTTTTTATTTTTAAACTATACTGAACTTAGTGAAGTAGATTGTGCACACATTTCCTCTGAACCTCCCACCTTCCAGTTTATATGCATGTTTTATTACACCTCTCTTTGAATAATATCCCCCTCCTTTACCTGGTTACACCCCTTGATATATGTGAAAGCTGCTATCATATCCTGGCCCTTCTCTGCTCCAAGCTACACATGTTACTTCCTCTAGACTTTCTTGGTATGATTTGTTACACAGGCCATGCACCAGTTTAGTTGCTCTTCTTTGCACAGTCTCTAATGTCTTTATGTCCTTCTGGAGATATGGCCTCCAGACCTGAACACAGTATTCTAGGTGAGGCCACATCAGTGACCTATAAAGTCACATTGCTGCTTCTTTCTTTCTGCAGCAAGGGCCTCCCTTCAATCCCAGCAGCCTCTCCCTCTTCAACATGGATTATCGCTCCCAGCAGAAGAGGGGTGCCGTGTGATTTTGGAACTTTCCCTAGGTGAAGTTTATCAGCTGTCTCCTGCTGGGAGCAATAATCACTTTAATGTATGGCCATCTTAAGACTATGGACTCAGTGGAGGAACTACCGTAGCTTCTGTAGGTACGGAAATCACATTTTCAACATTGATACAGCCGACCGCTCAATCACAGCTGTATAAATGGCGAATGCTTTTAAATATGTCTCGTACCATGAACAGGTGAACAGATACAATGTCGAATGTTCTTATTTTGACAACCCATTCCTGGTTAGGTTGGTCTGTAGGGTTAGGAGCGGGTTAGGGTTTGGCTGTGTAGATTGGAGGGTTAAGGTTAGGCTTCTGGATGGAGAGGGATTGCATTAGGGTTTAGGTTAGGCTGCGGGACGGAAATGGTAGGGTTAAGGTTAGGCTGCGGGACTGGAATGGTAAGGTTAAGGGAGGGTTAAGGTTAGGCTATGGAGAGGGGAATGGTAGGGTTAAAGGATGGTTAAGGTTAGGCTGTGGGACAGGAATGGTAGGGTTAAGGTTAGGCTGCGGAGAGGGGAGGGTTAAGGTTAGGATCAAGAAGACTTACATGTCACCGCTGGACTCTGCAGACACTGCAATCAAGCCTAGTTTACGAGCCCAGAGGAAGTGGTGCATACAGGAAGTTACAGATGTGGGGCCAGATTCAGAACTACGTTTGTCTTCCATAGACGGAAGTAATTCAATGAACAATAGCTACTGCGCATGCGTAGTAGCTATTGTACGTAATCGGCGTATCGTTTCGATACGTAGATTGCGGATATGCGGTCTATATATATATAGTCTACAAATAATGTGGGTAGTTATCTGCTATGTGTATATTGCCAGGTAAATTTTACCAGACAAAATTATTTCAGTTGCGTTTGATATTCTGTAAATGAAATATAAAATAAGAATTGGTGTATTACAGTAAACGTAAATTAAATGTTTTTTTCTAGTGCCGCCTGATCAGCCTCGCCTCACTGTGTCCAAAAGTACTTCCTCATCCATCACCCTTTCCTGGATACCCGGAGACAACGGAGGGAGCTCTATCCGAGGTAATGACATGTTAGTGAATGCAGCATGGGGCTACGATCCATCTGGGCCCATAGAAACATGTGTTTTATATAAGCTGGTTATATGGTTCTACGGGAACTTGGTCATCTACAATGTCAAATGACTTAAGAACAATCACACATGCAGATGTCAGACAACCTATATGAAAGGTATTGGCCAAATCAATTCTCCCGATTTAAATGCGCAAGGAACCTTGGGCAAAAGATTCTGAGGGATCCACTAGTTCTGGGCTGCTCTATCCAGAGATCCTTGTGCTCACATTAAAACCACTCCCTCTCACACGCCCTGCTTCCTACAGTCAAGGGCTACCTTTAGCTTTCCAACTCATGTGCACAGAAATTCTGGGATGTACATGATTCATGGTTTTTATGCTAGTAGCATTGCATCTGGCATGCTACAGATGTGACCACATACACCTTTCACGAAAAAGAGGCAAGCCCTTCGTCTATGGCGTGATATACCCTGTGTAGTGGACCCACCCACTGGGGAAAGATGATAGTGACATTTTAAGAACAATAAAAGAGTGTTTCATTTAGTTGTAATCAGGACTCCAGCTGAGCATGATCAATGTCACTCATTTATAGACACAGTGGAAGCTTCCGAGCAGTGACTCCATTGATGGCACTGAGTTGGAGTCCCTATTATAACTGAATGGTGAATAAACAAACTTTAATGCTTTATTTAACAGTCTACAATAATTTTTATTCTCCATATCGCAAAAGAAGCATCATGTACTGTAAAGCTGAATGTGGTCACATCTGTACTTATAACATGGTATGATCTGATGTATGATATCATGCAGGTCATGTACTGTATAAGCACAGCTGCTGCGGTTTGTTTGACCGATGCATGGTTCATTGAATCGTGTAGTACTGGGGTTGGCTAAACCAGATCCTTGTGTTCTACAGTCCATGTTTTCCAGGTGTCCTTGCTGGAGCACAGGTGTGTTTGTTACTAATTGACACATTTGTAAAGAACCACCTAAAAAACATGGACCATTGGTGGATCATGAGGATTGATTTTCGGCACTCATGGTGTAATGTGTACCCAGTATAAGTCTGGACAGGTTGATATGAGTACTCATCTATTAGGTTAGATTCTCGTGAAGGAGAGCCAAACTCTGGAAATCTGGATCTGTCCCATTATTATAGTAATTATCATAGATATTTGTCCTATCTACTTGGCCTTGTCTTCCACAAAGTTGTAGATGTTTCTAGTGACGAGACTGAATGAGCAAGCCATGACGATGGCTTTTTGTTTACTGTTGCCCAGAAGTAGATCTTTTATTTTTTAGCAAATAGCTTCGTCCTGTCAAGATCTTGCTTTCTTATCTCTAGAAGAGGAAAGATATTCTGCCAACGCTAGCAGATAACATCAAAGGCGATCTCCTGGTATGTCACACGAGGAGCATCAGCTGATTTCCCTTCATATGCTGTGTCTGGTTGTCTGCGATTCTCACATTACTGGTCACGAATCATCAGAACATTCTTGTTTGTGAATTGTATAAACAAGAACGTGTCTTGATAGGAACATGTCAGTGGGGTTTGCCCTAATTCTGTCATCTACGAGTCAATTAGAATGTAGCAGCTCAGAAATCAGTCTACAGTCTTGTCCCTTGTATATTCTCTTCACCTTGTTATATGTCTGCCAAACGCATATATTGGTATTTTCATAGTCATTATATGTTATGGGCAGCTTTTTGTGGCACTTGTCTTGATTATATACTGCAAATATATTGAACCTGATTCACAGTTAAGAATTTTTGTGTTTTTAGGTGCGTTTTTTTAAGAAGGGATATACCATAGCATATCCGCAATCTTGCGTAGTAACTTTTATACGCTATTTATGTTGGACTTGGGAACACAAATGCCGTGATTCAACAGCACGTGCCTAAAGTCTCTAGGTTCGCAGTATCTTATGCCGAAATGGGCGTGCCATGAATAATTAACACGGCAGATACGAAGATTGGGTGGAGGGAGGCATTTAACTGACCAAAAGGAGGCGCGGTTATGCAGACACGTTCGTAGTTAGACGCCCTACACACACAAATGCGAACCTACAGTTAAGGGAGCTCTGTGGCACTCGTAAGTGTCTTAAGAACCTGAAAACCGGGGGCCGTGCCGAGGGAGTCGCCTTGCTACTAGTTGCTTATATTCAAGAACCCAAAGCGTTCATAAGTGTGAATCAGGTCCATTGATAGGATATATTAACCAATGCAGATTCCTATTTATCTGCAAACACCAATAAGATACAGTAGGGGTGTCAGAATGGTGGGCAAGTGGACAATTTGCCAGCATTTCAGTCATAGAGACTAGCAGTGTGCGGTGACCTCCCCCTCCAGGGCATGGATTTTGGACCAGATCCCGAATTCCAATTTATTTATTTCTTGCGATCCGATCGTCGAGTAACAAATGCATGGGCTCTGTACCCTTAACTTTTCCTACTCCCGAGAAAGTAAACTGGCGGTTGTAGAAAAGTCTGGATCGGTACAGAAAGTGTTGGCTACCTATAGCAATACTAAATCATACCCACACCCGATCGCAACCTGATTCTTCTGTCGAAATGCGTAACTTTATGTCAGTGTGGACAGGGTGGAGAGTTATTGTCGCTGTGTATAGTATACGACAGTAACACGATGACCAAGTGCCTATCGAGGATTCTTTAAATTCCATTAGCTACAAAATACTCTGCTCCTCGGCTTCCAACTGACAGTTACCATGGTAACAACCCTTGTTGAAGAGGTAAATAGTTTTTAAATATGCGTTAAATCATTTAAACCAGGTGAGTGACAGTTGGAAGCTCAGTAGTGGATTAGATTGTACCTAATAGAATGGGTCATGTTGGAAGGTCTGCAGTTATGTGTATTTATACACTATACACCGGGGATCTACTATTGTAGCTTTGTGTGACATGATCTATAGTATGTAATCTACTGTTTGTTTGGGGGGGGTTTCCGTGTCTGTCTTGCAGGCTACATACTTCAGTACTCGGAGGACAACAGTGAACAATGGGGCAGTTTTCCCATCAGCCCCAGCGAGCGCTCATACCGCCTGGAAAACTTGAAATGTGGCACTTGGTACAAATTTACTCTAACGGCCCAGAACGGAGTGGGACCAGGCCGCATCAGTGAGATCATAGAGGCTAAAACCCTTGGGAAAGGTACTGGAGTCTTGTCCTGCCCATCCAAAGCAGGAAGTAATTATAAGTTATCCCGTTATTTCTTTTTATTTTATGTTTATCTGATACTAAATCTTGTATTTGTGCAACTGATTCTGTTTCTCTAGCAGGTGTAAAATGACAATACATCAACCTGTTTCATCTTAAGTCATGTTCCATTTTATACAGACAGCAAGAATAACATACTGCAAAAGTGTCACTAATACTTGCCAACTTTTGCAAATGAATGTCAGGGAGATTGTGATAGTATTAACAGTGCTGCCAACTCTGAAGCACAAAACAAGCAACTGAGGAGTTAAAACAAGCCCAAAACAACCCTAAAAAGTAAAAACAAAAAAACAAAAAAAAACAAAAAAAAAAAATATATATATATAATATTACATCTATCTGGTGTATGTATAATTACATACCCTTATCTGTTAGTTATATATATCTTATCTTACAGATGGCACTCGCAAAAAGAACAGTGGGCCGGATTCACACCACCGGACGTATTGTCGATATTTGATACTGCGCATGTGTAGTATCTTTTTTTACATCATCTACGTACCTTTTTGTTATGTAGATTGCGTATATGCCGTTTTAATTGCTGCATATACGCAATCTACGTAATAAAAAGATATGTAGATTACGTAAAAAAGATACTACGCATGCGCAGTATCAAACATCAATAAACTCCGGGCGTATATGCAATATAATAGACTTGAGTCAGCTTATAGTGCAGAAACCAGCGTTTCAATACTTTATTAGAACTTGCTACCCGGGTGAAAGTACTAATAAAGTATTGAAAAGCCAGTTTTTGCTCTATAAGCTGACTCAAGTGGAAAAGTGAAAAAAGCCGCAACTCAGGAAAAAACAAGCCCAGTTCTGCTTGTTATAAGCGGAATTGGCAACTGAGTATTATAAAAACACTGCACCAATGGGGTGTGTCCTGTGAATAGCTCCACCCAAGGGCGTGTCTAGTGCTGCCAGGAAATCTATAAATCAGTATTTGTTGATATATTGTCAGTGAATAAATCCTTTCAGTGTTATTGTGGAGACTGTGAATATGATCCGCTGACTTCATCTTTCTAGAAGAGATAAAAGTAGGGGACACTGCCGCTGGTTCACAGGGAAATTGGACACAATTTCTAAATTCTTGTTCAATTTCTAAATTGTTCATATCACAACAACTTCTGGAACTGAATCAGCATCAGAGAGATTGTCAAACACATCAGGGAGATCACCCACTCGTTAGGGAGTCTGGGAGATCACCCACTCTTCACGGAGTCGCCCTGATATTCACAAAGAGTTGGCAACTATGTCGTCACCTGTCAGTCATTCATGTCCTTTTTATTCCTTTGACCTGACCCCTAAATCTAGGTCTTGCCTTGGACATAAATGTGAAAACAGATTGTAGACCTTGTACACACTCCTGATTTGTCTTATACTAAATGTTAACCTATGACTAGTTCCTGACTACTAGTTAGTTTGTGTTTGGATCTTATTATCGGATAGGGAATAGGCTATTGCAGGGTCGCAATATTGACATCTATGTATTATTATCAGCAGCATTACTGAACCATTTTGTTGGGCCCAGCATCCAAACTATACAGTTATTAAGCTGGTTATCAATTATAGAGTTATCAATTATTAGCCAAATAATTGTATAGTGTGTTTCCGACTTTATCAACCTAAAAATTGTATATTGTGTGCCCTTGTGTAGACTGAGTATCTTATTCCTATTATTCTCTTTTCTGAAAGAAAAATACAGAAAATGACAGAAATACCACAATACTACATTGGCAACTGAAAAATCCTCTCCAAATCCTCTCCTGTGATTGGCTGTTAGACTGGGCAGCTGTTCACACACCATTTCTCTGAGTAAGGCTGCAGTTGCATACATTTAGTGTATGTCTGCATTTAATTGTTACAAAGTTACTATGATGAGCCACATTAGAAACTACTGAGGAGGAAAGGGATCTAGGAGTCATTATTCATGTGACTTAAAGGTAGCCAAGAAATGTAACAAATCATTGAGAAAGGCAAGTCAGATGCTTGGTTGCATAGGGAGAGAAATTAGTAGCAGAAAGAGAGAAGTAGTGATGCCCCTTTATAAATCATTGGTACACCCTCACCTAGAATACTGCGTTCAGTTCTGGAGGCCATGGGCCTGATCCA
>WWET01000716.1:502034-512274 GCA_011038615.1 Limnodynastes dumerilii
GTTTTTAATGTCTCGGTTGCTTGTTTTATGTTTCAGAGTTGGCAACACTGGCTATTATTGAACAGTAAAACAATGCAGTCTTGTAAGCCAAGCCATTGTGTGGCTTCATTACTTACTCCCATCTGATGGCCTAAACTTTTACTTTATAGGATATAGGATTTAGTGACTGCAGAATTGAAGGTTGAACCAGTAACCCAGGAGGGTTACCCCGACACAGTCCCTTATTTTCAGGAGCTTCATATATAATTGGACAAATTAACATCTTTAAAAATAAATTGTTCCTTTTTAATACTTTATCGAGAACCCTTTGTAGGCAATGACTGACTGAAATCTCGATCCCATTAACATCATCAAAGGCTAGGTTTCCTCATATAGCATTACTCATTTATCATTACTCATATTTTATACATATATATATATATATATATATATATGTACTAGATATATGCATATATATGTTTTTTTCCCTCAGTTTCTTTGCCCTAACCTTCATACTTGCCTATGTGGTTTTATTTCATATATGTGTGAAATGTAGACTCTGGTGCAATGTTTCATACTGTACACATTTTATATCTTAAAATAATCTTGTGTATTGGCTGTAATACAATAGCTGCCAACATTTGCAATGCACAAACAGGACAATTAAGCCCGACTCGCACAAGCCCCGCCCAAACTCTGTCCCGATCCCACCCAAACTCCGCCCCTTTTGACACAGCCTCGGACAAAATTTAATTAGTCATAAAAAAATACAACATTTGCGGCCTCCAGTCAAGTCCACTTATCAGGACAAACTGAAAGGCGGGCGGGACAGTCACCTGATATCGTCACCTGAGAATCTGATTGGTTTCTATGGGCAACATTTCCACTTTTCCAAACCCATAGTTTAGTAAATCTGGCCCCAAGATGTCCAGGCCTGAACTAAATACTGTAATCCAGCACAATAAACTCACATCATGTTGACCCTTTTTCATAAGTTTCTGTTTTATAAATAACGTGTTAGACAGGAGAAAAATGATTTCCTATAAAATGATATATATACATGTGTTGGTGGATCATTTTAATGACACTACTTAATTTAATATAAGCCATGTATCTTTATATGTAATATAATCGGTTGCAGTCCCCGCAGTTACTTTTCAGCTGTCTCTATTTTGAATTATTATAATTTTTTTATGAATGGGTGAGTGTGCCGATCGGCATACTCACCCATTCGTTTTCGATGGGACCGGGGCATTTTAGTATTAGAGGGGGCTAGGGTTAGGCTCTTAGGAAGGGAGGGTTAGGGCCATAGAAGTGGAGGATTAGGATCAGGCTGTGGGGAGGGGGGTCTTAGGGTTAGGCTATAAAGAAGGGAGTATTAGGGTCAGGCTAGGAAGAAGGCAGGGTTAGGGTAATGGAAGGGGGGGGGTAAGGGTAATGGAAGGGGAGGGTTAGGGTAGCAACAATTGCTCATAGACCGCACCGACCTCTCATAAAATGGGAGCAAGACAGAAATATGGATTGTACGTAGTGCTTTATTAGCAATTTGCTTCCCTCCACCCTCCAATGCGCTTCCTGCTCTGTGCTAGCTCACTGTCATAAGACATACCTCTGGATCTAGAATTCGGTCCTGGTATGCTCTGATATGACGGTGCCCATGCTTTTGCCGCAACACCAAAATATGGTGTTTTGGATCCGGCCTTTGTTTACAATATGTGGTTATTTATTTATTTTTAAGTCATTTCTCTCATTATAATAGTAGAAATGCACAGTGCAGTTGGCTCAAAATTCTAGACAATTTAATGGAAACAGATAGACAGACAGACAGACGTACAGTTTTGGTGAAGAAAAACTAATAATGAAAAAAACACACACATAATAAATATTAACAGCATTTGTTAAGAAGCAGTTTAGGACCACACACTTGTGGAAATACCATAACCACCTTGTTGTGATATTTGAAAAGCACTGAATGAGTATACCAAGGGCCAGATTTACTAAGCTGCGGGTTTGGAAAAGTAGAGATGTTGCCTATAGCAACCAATCAGATTCTAGATATCATTTTCCTATTCCATACTTGAGAATGTTAACTAGAATCTGATTGGTTGCTATGGGCAACATCTCCACTGTTCCAAACCCGCAGCTTAGTAAATCTGTCCCCAAGGGTGTAAATAAATTATGTTTGCAGAACAAAAGTTCTGTTTTAGGAATACAGGCTTATTTTCGGCTGCCTCTATTTCAAGTAAATAGCAGAGAAGAAAGTTTTTTTATGAATGGGTAAGTATGGTGATCAACTGACCAGACAGGTGAGTAGCACTCTATGGGGAGTTTTAGGGTCAGGCTGTGGATAGGGGAGTTTTAGGATTAGGATGCGGGGAGGGGAGATTCAAGGTCAGGCTGTGAGGAAGGGAGGGTTTATGGTTAGGGTAATGGAAGGGAAGGGTTAGGGTAATGGAAGGGGAGGGTTAGGGTAATGGAAGGGAAGGGTTAGGGTAATGGAAGGGGGGGTAAGGGTAATAGAAGGGGAGGGTTAGGGTAATGGAAGGGGAGGGTAAGGGTAATGGAAGGGGAGGGTTAGAATTAGGGGAAGGGTTGGAGTAGTTTTTAGCCTTACCTTTCGGAGCACTGCGTTCGGTACTCCGGGGAACGATTGCTACGTCTCATTGAGAGATATATTGAAATAGGACCATTCTTAGCGGGGACCCACACCAAATATAATTTTACCGGGTTTTCCCAGCAATGGTTTGTAAATAGCAATTCCCACATATATATGTTGACTGCTGCCTTAGAAGCCACAGACTCTGTAAATACACTTAATACTATAGTAAAAAGCAAAATAATCCCCCAATGATCAGACGTTTTGAGCAGCATGTGATCATTGTCAGCATTTTTCCAGCGATCGGCATTTCTTAGATTTTCACGTGACGTCTCTTTGTAACATTTTCTATCTCTCTCTAGAACCTCAGTTTTCAAAGGAGCAAGATTTGTTTGCCAGCATTAACAGCACTCGAGTGAGGCTCAATCTCATGGGTTGGAACGACGGCGGTTGCCCAATCACATCGTTTAACCTAGAGTACCGACCGTTCGGCACCACGGTGTGGACCCTGGCGCAGAGGACGTCCCTTTCCAAGTCTTACATACTGTATGACCTTCAGGAGGCCGTGTGGTATGAGCTGCAGATGAGAGTGTGTAACAGCGCCGGGTGTGCCGAGAAACAGGCCAATTTTGCAACGCTAAACTACGATGGCAGTAAGTAGTCCTCAAACTGTCTTTCATCAGCAAACCATTGGTTAACATCACTGCAGTCAATTGGGTTCTCGGGTCCGAGGAAGACCAAGTTATTGACCTAATACGCATGAAATAATAAGTCTGTTATCCAACCCACATAGGCAGATAAGTCTTCATGGTGGCCCCACTATAACCTGGGAAAGCCTGAGTACTTTCTACTTGCCTGTTTAGCTAGTAAGCCTTGATAATTCATTATTTAAAGTCATTAAACTAACATATGAAACCAAACAGAAGAAATTGTTTAAACATGTACATGGGAACTCTTCTTTACATTAATAAGCAGATGCACAGTAAATAGTTCATGAAACGATAGCACCAAAGAAAGTGACGGCAGATAATAGTCGCATGGACCATCCAATCTGCCCTGTTGATTTTTTATTTTTGAACCCATGCGGACTCTAGACCCTGCCTCTCTACTGGCGGCTGTCAGGCAGGTCTGGTGGCGCTTACAAAAAGGAATGGATGAGTTTGCCGATCTGCTTACTCACCCATTCATAAAACAAACAATCCTCTAAAATGGTAGCTATTCAAAATGAACTTTCAGCTGTGTCTACTTCGGAAAGCCACCTATCGCAGCGGAGATTCCCACCGTCTAAGATGGGAGGTTATTCCACTTATCAACCAGCCTTTCAGAGAATTCATTTTGCCACACATTTCCTAAACCTTTCTCCCTCCAGTATATATAAATGCTTTTTTATTCTCCTTTGAAAAATGCCCCCTCCTGTACCTGGTTACACCACTTGATATTCATCTGCTCCTACACACATATCCAGCATCTTTATTTTCCTTACATATTGTTCCGCTATTTTTGCATTGTACTTGTATTGTATTCCTTATTTGTGTTTTTATATCCTCTGTTAATTATTGTATTGTATATGTAACTATTGGCTTTGCTATTGCCTCTGTACGGAGCTGCGGATACTGTGTGGCGCCTTATAAATAAACAGTAATCATAATGGAGCAGATTCAGACTCCCGCACGCTTTCCGTGTGCGCGGGGGTCTGTAATTACGCAAGCGAGACTTACGCTGCCATAAGCATGCCTTAAATGTGGTGTGCGGATCAGCGGTCTGTACCGCTGATCCGCTACAGTGTGGGAGCCCCCTCCCACACTGTACACTTACCATTCTTCCGCCCGCCCGATTTAGCACATCCCATTTCCTCGGAAGTTCCGTCCGATTGTTGCTATTGGTGCGCCCTCCAGTGAAGTCAGGTCACTTACACCCGTTGGGTGCGTAAGTGACCTGCCGTTATTAAATCTGAATCCGGTCCAATATATGTGAAAGCTGCCATCATGTCCCCCCTCTCCATTCTCTGCTCCAAGCTATACATGTCATTTCCTCTAGTTTGTCTTTGTTTGTTTGGTGTGTAACACAGGCCATGCACCATTTTAGTTGCTCTTCTCTGCTCCAAGCTATACATGTTTCTTCCTCTAGTCTGTCTCTGTATGCTGTGTGACACAGGGCATGCACCATTTTAGTTGCTCTTCTTTGCACAGTCTCTAATGTACTTTTGTCTTTCTGGAGATACGGCCTCCAGAACTGATCACAGCTATTAGTCTATAAGCTAAAAAAGAGTTTGCAGCTACTCAGGCTTCGGTGGGATCATGGGCTAACAGCTCTGAATGACTCCAGTGATTGACTAGAAGGTAGCTCTCTGGCTGAATGACCGTTCTACACTCTCAGATGTGGTTTCTGGCGACAAGCTCCTCATCTGAATATGTATTTCTGCTCGCAGCGCACAAGCTGAGCCCTGCTGCTTTCCTGGCATCATCGCGCAGAATTATATTTTATAAATACAATTAAGAGCTTGAATTGGGAGTTATAATTGTCTCTGTGTCCTTAGGTGGCTCCTGCATTAGAGTGAAAATTTCTCCAGTTGCAAATATTCAGTAAAATGTACTTTTGTTTTGAGTTGTTTTTGGCTTGAAACTTTCCCAAAGTCGCGCTGAACAGGAAGATTTATGGCGGTGATTACTGTGTTAGATGCTGTTGTTGCGCTAATGGAGATCAATGCCTCTGACACTGTACAAAACCTGACATAGCGGCTGAGTACCGAGTGCTGGGAAATCACAAGATAAAAAGCTTCTCTGCCGCTACCAGACCCTAGCAAGGAAACATTAAAGAAATGCGGCTTTATGTTTATTTATCCTTCAGTTTCACAGTCATAGATTTCACCTGAGCGGGAGCTTGAGCTACGGGGCCCGATGGAGAGGGGGGACCCATCCTGCGTCCACAGAAGTCAGAGCTGGCAGCTGAAGACAGTGCTCAGCACTCATAGACGCCATTCCCAGCACGCAGCACTCATAGACGCCATTCCCAGCACGCAGCACTCATAGACAGCATTCCCTGCACGTAGCACTCGTAGACGCCATTCCCTGCACGTAGCACTCGTAGACGCCATTCCCAGCACGCAGCACTCATAGATGCCATTCCCAGCACGCAGCACTCATAGACGACATTCCCAGCACGCAGCACTTATAGACGACATTCCCAGCACGCAGCACTCGTAGACGACATTCCCAGCATGCAGCACTCATAGACGACATTCCCAGCACGCAGCATTCATAGACGGCATTCCCAGCACGCAGCACTTATAGACGACATTCCCAGCACTCAGAGACGGAGTTCCCAGCACGCAGCACTCATAGACGACATTCCCAGCACGCAGCACTCATAGACGACATTCCCTGCACGCAGCACTCATAGACGACATTCCCTGCACGCAGCACTCATAGACTACATTCTCAGCACGTAGCACTCATAGACGCCATTCCCAGCACGTAGCACTCATAGATGCCATTCCCAGCACGCAGCACTCATAGACAGCATTCCCTGCACGCAGCACTCATAGACAGCATTCCCTGCACGCAGCACTCATAGACTGAGCACTCAGCACTAAGAGGTAGATCCAGACCTATGTGCAACAGTGAATTTACGCAAGCCATTTGCGTAAATTCACTGTCGGAGAACATATGCGCATGTGCGCAGCCGATGTTCCCTGACAGTAAGTGCTATCGTACGTAACTTACGGGGAGGGAGCAGACCCTTCCCTTACGATGGCTCTATTCACGCCATGTAGGCGGAGATAGCCATTTAAATGAGGGCTACGGGGAGGAGGAAGCCCCTTGATGACTACATCCGCGAGCGTAAGGCCGCAGACCTAGTCGTAATACTTAAGGTAGGAATCCGGACAGGTAAGTGCACTCCCCGCTATGCGATTGTACTTGCGGACCCTCACACGCACGTGATGTGTGCGGGGGTCTGGATCTGCCCCTAAGTCTGTAAGGGCTGAGCGCTGTTAATGGGCTGGATTCAGACTTAAGAAGGAGATGAAAATGAAGGCCTGTCTTCAGAGTACCGGACGTATAACATATACACCCGGCGTTTAGCGAATTTTACTACTGCGCATGCTAAATATGATTTCCGTAGACACTGGGAACATTTTGAGTTTAAAACTCTTTTTATAACCTCTATCCCTGGTCCCATCACACAGCTCTCTCTGGTCACACCTCTGTGTTATCCTATAGTATAGCTAGGAAATGCTGTCCTATAAGGCTGTGGCCACAGCATCTTTGTGTACAAGATATAAAGGGTTAGCCTTGTGCATCCTCATATCTATTATCTCCTCTCCTGCCTTGTGGATCTGAGACTCCTCCATGTGGAACACAGCGTAGAAATGCATTTCTCTGTGCCCGAGATATTTGCATATTTTGTGCTTGGACCTATTAGAGATGGCTGTAGGGCAGCTTCTATCCAATGAAGTAATTAGAGTGGGCTATGTTGTTTTGTGGCCTTTATCTTGCCAGCCGTCTTCCGCTCCTCATCCTTATATGCTGGCATGAAGGAGGCACAGATGGCACCATCTCCTGAACTGTGGCTGTCCCTGGTGGGATGACACCGTATCGGCACCAGCTCACCACGCAACTGATTACAACAAGTCATAAACAAGCTGGAAGCCTGGATAGATCCGTCCCTAGATCAGTAATTCTGTATGGAATAGAACACTGTAACGATTGTAATTATCTACCAGTTACAGACAGAGATTGCATTAATGCTTGTGTGAGCGTCTTCAATGTCCTACAAACCAAAGAGTTGCTTTAAAAACAGTGTTACTCGTTTTTCTACACTTGAGTCTGTCCTGATGTGTTATTTATGTCTTCTCTTGCTCACATACAATGGCTGCCATGTGACAGATTTGTCCCAGCCAATGATGTTCATTCCGTTCATTGGGCCTGAGCCAGACCTACGCCGATGCGCTGTGCTTACTTTCCCCGACACCCCCCTGTGCGAGCGTATGGCCCCTTCCTTACGTCAGCTGAAGGCTACCCTAACTTCAGCCGGTGTAAGGAAGGGGCCACATGCTCGCACAGGAGCGTATGGCCGCCTAGCTCGCCCTCCCACCCTCATTAAACTACCTCCCCCCGCCCAGCTGCACTAACCTGAACGTAGGGACGCTGGGGGACGTCCCCTCCAGCGTCCCTACGGCGCTGCTACGGACGCCACGGATCCACCTACGCCACGGATCCACGATCGGGCGTTGCCATAGCGACGCTGGGCAACATCTGCCCGGCGCATGCGCAGATCGGCTTTTCAGTCCTAGCGACGGCGGGCGTGGATTAGGCCAATTGTCTAGATCACTTGAGCTATGATTGGTCAACAACAGAGCTATTCCTTCTGCTTTGTGATCTACTTAAGTGGTTTCATGGGAAATGTAGTTTGTAGTTTGCTGTTTATTGCATCAATGAATATAGATATCTTACAACTTGTGATATTGCAAGACCATGTGTAATGTAATTATCTCCTAAGGCAACCAAGGCATTTTTCCCTGGTATATCCACAAAATAACAGTAGGCAGTCCAGTGTTTCATGCAAATAAGTTAAGTCTGTTTTATTGTCTCACACACAAAGCAATGAAATAAAAAACAAACAAAGAAAATAAATGCTGGATCGGTCTGGTCACTGTTTAAACGGTTTGGCCGTTACTACGTTCCGGACATGAGTGGAAAGGGCACTCCCCCCATGTACGTATGGAATTTACGTATATGTCCAAAACCCTCCTTATCTTGTCTGCACCTAAGGTTAAATATACGAACACGACAATCGTACATAAGGGCTGAACCCATCCCTTACTGTAAAGTTTGCATAGAAAGGCCAGTCTACTGTGTATATTAAGTATTACGAAGGGCTGGACATCACAGTTACTGAACCACAGCTGATTTAGGCTTGCAGCTTACGTAAGTCAATGGTCATTCGGAGGTCTGGATAAGGTCCTCTGTTTACAGTGGGAGAGGACCTTGTGAATAGCTCTCAATCATAAGTCGCAAGGCACAACCCAGCTTTATGTTGTCTTTCCGAGATTCTGGAGTTTGAGAGACGTAGGCTATTTTTCTCACTCTTTTTAAGCACCTTTCCCCGGTGTGTCTACAAATCAGCCAGTTTCCAGTCTGGCTGGCTAAAAGACCAGGAATAGGTCTGGTGGATAAAGCTTATCCTACTCTCTCCAAGCAGAACCCAAGGAACCCTTAATGGTTTTTTTCACAAAGCTGAACGGATTCTGCAGTCTGTGTGAACCAATCAGAACACACTTCCTGGTTGTTTAAAACACGAATGAGAGAAACCCGGGACAAACATATCTCCCATTAACCTCTTTTCCATTGTTTCTCAACACCAGCCGGTAAACACCATCTGATAACACTTGTACTAGAATATTGCTTAGATTGCTAAATAATATGTGTTATTTGTTAAGCTATTTTAAGTAGGAATGTCCCACTTATTATGGATAGATGAAAATAGTTATCACGCAGCCACAAAAGATTGAATATATCAGCTCATAACATATAACAGTCGTTACGATCATTATATTCTACTAATTTATCATCACTGGCAGAAGATGTCCCATTAAGTTATAATGAGGAAATTATACTCTAATGTCAAGTAGAACTTTTCAGACATTTGATCCATAGGAAAAAATTTGGAACTTTGTACCTGGCAAAGCCATGTTGAATTGCTGGGGAGACCAGTTTCTTCTACTGCAAACAGTGTTAGGGTTGTGATGTTTCCTAGTATAAATAATAAATAAGAGTGTAATAAAAATGCTGGTCATTATCCGTGTAATAATATAATAATATTACAGATGAGAGGTGATGTCTCCTAGTACAAGTGGAAATAACAGTGTAATAGTAATGCTGGTCAGTATCTGTGTAATAATATAATATAATAGTGTTACAGATGAGGTGATGTTGCCTAGTACTAATATAAATAACAGTGTAATAGTAACACTGGTCAGTATCTGTGCAATAATATAATAATAATAATGGTATTAGAGGTGAGAGGTGATGTTTCCGTTTTCTAGTACTAGTATAAATAACAGTGTCATAGTAACGCTGGTCAGTATCTGTGTAATATAATAATAATATTATAATATTTTTAGGGATGAGCGATGATGTTTCCTAGTACAAGTATAAATAACAGTGTAATAATAACACTTGTCAGTGTCTGTGTAATAATAATAATAATAATAATATAATGGTATAAGAGATGAGAGGTGATAATTATCAGTGTAATAGTAACGCTGGTCAGTATCAGCGTAATAACATAATAGTATTAGAGATGAGAGGTGATATATAACAGAGTGATAGTAAAGGTGGTCAGTATCTGTGTAATAATATAATAATAATATAATAGTATTAAAGATGAGAGGTGATAAATAACAGTGTAATAATAACACTGGTCAGTATCTGTGTAATAATAATATAATAATAATAATATAATAGTATTAGAAATGAGAGGTGATAAATAAGAGTGTGATAGTAACGCTGGTCAGTATCTGTGTAGTAATAGAATAATATAATAGTATTAGAGATGAGAGGTGATCATTAACATTGTAATAGTAACTCTGGTTGGTATATGTGTAATAATAATAATAATAATAACATATTAGTATTAGAGATGAGAGGTGATAAATAACAGTGT
>WWET01000716.1:515246-525952 GCA_011038615.1 Limnodynastes dumerilii
CTATCTATCTATCTATCTATCTATCTATCTATCTATCTCATATCTATCTATCTATCTATCTATCTATCTATCTATCTATCTATCTATCTATCTATCTATGCCTATATGCATACAGATCCATACATAATTCCTAAACGCCTCTGCATGGTAAACCTGCCTCGTTGGAACATCTGCTGTGAGCATGCACCGTTATTACTTGCAGGGGAACGTACATACATACGGCTGAGAATGGATGCGCCCCTTTCTGCCTCTGTTTCTCCCCCCTCCCTCTCTCTCTATAAAATCCATGTTGCAATATAAGGTGTACAGTAAAGAACATTTTTTGCAAGTAGGGAGTACTTAGAAACTCTAACTTAAGTATATATATATTTGCCCTTTTTTTTTTGCTGTTATTTCAGTCCCCACCACCACCATGTCAGTCATCCAGAGTATGGCCATGTTTTCTATTAGTATGGGATCTCATCTATCAGAGGTTACCCGGGGTCAGTCTCTGTTTGTTTCCATCATGCCGGCTGAATATCATCGATCGGCTGTTTTTGCTGAGAATGTCTATAATGCCGGATACGTTCTTTTTCTGAGCTACAAACTCGCTCGTCAAGTGTTACTTGGATTACCCAGTATTGCATCGCATTGTGCTAAGTGTCAGGGAATTTAATTATGCAGCTTACTGTATGAAGGTAAAAGTGTCAGCGTATACCTTACCCAGGGCTCTGCTGGCAGGAAAAAGTTTTAAGTTATCTTTATTGAGCTCTGCTCTTCCATATATTATTTACAGTCTTGTAAAATGAACCTGGTGCCCCTGTTACCCAGCATCTCTTTATTCTCTTTCTCTTTCCAAGAGCTAACGGGCATTTTCTGCACCATCACTCTTTAGTAGAACTGTGTCCTTGCCTCCGTAACGTTTTTTTTGTTTGTTTTGTTGCATTGTCTTAGCTCGATTCACCTAAACCCATTTTACCATTACCAATACCCTGAATTCAGTCTCTAGAATCCCCTTGGTCCTCAGTGGGACCCTAATCCCTTGATCTTAATAAAGGAATTTGTTTTAGGAATGAAACCAATAGGTTTAACTTGTTTTCATGTCAGTACATGTAAAGATGACCCGTTCAGTGTACAGTGCTGGCTACCGTGACTGCGCATATTCATTCTGGATAAAACTAAGTTATCAAGACTTGGTGTTAGCTGGTCTGGAGTGATATAATAGACTACATATGCAACACTGTAGTCGGGTGTTGACGTGACCCTACTGAACTTCCGCTATGCACCTTATATTACTGATTTGAGGACCTCTGTGGATTGGGGCTTTCTATTTCTCCATATTAAACTGCTTAAGTGAAATCATATAACATATATTCAGACGTTGTTACAAATTTCTGGTGGCAAATACAGCTGTGTTCATTTAAAACCCACCTGCTGGGAAAGTTAATAGGGATTCAAAAATCGTTAAACCTTTGTGTACTTACCAATTAGCAGCTACCGGCTTCCTGCAGAGATCGGACAATGGAGTCGACGTCGCCCATGCAATGTCCTACAGAACAGAAGAATTCACTTATTCTGTGAATGAGTGTATGACTCATTCTGTGAATTGAATGGGTGATGTCAGCTACATTGTCTGATCTCTGCAGGAAGCCAGCAGCTGAAATAAGCATCATGGCTAAGAAATCTTTGTCTGAGCCCAGCTGTATAGACCCCTTTGATTTGTCAAAATATAGATATTTTGATTTGACCCTTCGATTTGTCAAGAAAATTTGGCTGCATGTCTCATGATTGCTGTTACATGAATGCGCCTGTATTGTGCACTTGTCTTGTTCTCTAAACGTCATTTCAAAATCCCAAAATTCAATTTTAACGTATTAACCAGTCATACGGTGAAGCTGACTAAACTTTCACTACTTTGCTTATCTCTATCACCTTTGCTTATCTCTACAGGAGTCCTCAATTCTTTATTGTGAGATTTTTTTTTTCTCACCTTTTTAGTTATTTTGAAATATTTTTTTTTTTTGGTAAAAGTTGTAACTAGTATCTATGGACTGCATTCACAACTAAGTTTTTTTGTACTTACGTGTCTATTTTTAAGTGAAGAGCTAACGGTCATGCGTAGTAAATATTTTACACTATCTACATAGCGTTTCGTTACATAGATTGTGTACATGCGATCTTTAAAGAAATGCTATGTAGATAGTGTAAAATAGTTATTACGCATGCGCATTAGTGTCTCACTTAAAAATAGGCACGTAAGAACAAAAAACTTAGTTGTGTATCAGAGTTCTCCAGAGTGTTTCCCCAGAAACCTTTCAATATTAAACTAGACGATAGAAATGTTCTTTTCCTGTTACAGAAAATCTATACTAGTGCCAGAATTTGCTACCATCAACCCCGCGTTTTGACAATGCTAAGGTCAGGAGTCAAACAATTGAATTCTGGAAACTCATTACACAAGAGGACAAGGGACAATGTGTGTTTAACCCTGAGCTTTGTAGAGCATAGTGACCACCTTGATATAAGGATCCGATAACATTTTTATAGCATTATGATATATTAAACATGGTGCAGTCTTTATAGAATGGCAGAGAATTTCTTCCATGTAGTAATAAATCAAATGACATCATTTCATTCTTCGGGGCAATTTACTAGAGACAAACCACAAAATAGTTCTGTGGATGAAGTAACTCAACAATAGTTAGCATTATGTCTGTAAACAATCCATATATTGTCTCCGTGCAGTACAATACAATATCCTTGGCATAGCTTTAAATCTTCTATGCGTGTGAGAGTACCAAAAGGCTTTGACAACTACCTTTCCCAAAATCGGGGAAATATTCTGCCATGCATGGCAGAACCACCTGCTGGGAAAGTTAATAGGGATTCAAAAATCATTAGCCCTTTGTCTACTTACCAATTAGCAGCTACCGGCTTCCTGCAAAGATCGGACAATGGAGTCGACGTCGCCCATGCAATGTCCTACAGAAAGAGTGAATTCACTTATTCTGTGAATTGAATGGGTGATGTCAGCTACGTTGTCTGATCTCTGCAGGAAGCCAGCAGATGAAATAAGCATCATGGCTTTGTCAACTACAATCAATGCGCCAAGCACCATAAACGTATGAACTTATGTCATAGAGAGGAATGTTTCTCACACATATTATTTATGTGAGGACACCGGCATTTTTATTAAGTCTGCATCTGCGTAAAATGATATTCTGCCTCACCCACTTTGGACGTAGCAATTTGATTGACTGGTCAAAACTCTGTCCGTGTGATCTATCAAAGGTCCATGCTCTCCTTGTGAATACACAGGTGTGTTCATTACTGATGGACACATTTTTAAACATCCTTTTGTGGTGGTAATTATCTCACCGGTGAATCTCTGACTTGGAAAACATGGTTTGTTGGTAGACTACAGGCAGGAACGGAAGGTGACAGATGGAGCGTCGAGCGCTGTTTTAAGCTGTCAACCTCTGACAGCTTGCTTACAGTGCAGGGGGAGTGGCTGCCACAGGCCCCCTTCTCATCCAGGCCCTGTAGAAGCCACACCCCCTGTCTCTCAATATGTCAAACATCATGTGTCTGTGGTTGCTATGGTTTTGTAGTGTAATAAGTCATTTTTAGTAACTATAAGAAATAAACAGAAAAGTGGAAAGTTCCAAATATGTATATATATATATATATATATATATATATACACACACACACACACACACACACACGCATACATACACAGATGTACATACATATACACAGTATATATAAAATTTAGGTTGGTAAACATTCTTATTGTTTCATACTGTGGGTTGTGGTTTTAAATGTGGTTTGATGAATTCTACAATTGCACAATAAGTGAGAGAAAGAGGGAAATGGGACAAATCCTATATAAAGAATGCACTGTGTAGCTGTGTTTAAAGCAGCCCTGTGGCAAGTCAATGAGAAGCTAAATATGTCTCCCATATTTATGGATTAGGTGAGTCAGAGAGCCAAGCAGAACGAGATTCCATTTCAGTCTGTTACCCCAGATTACACATAGGCACGCGTTCGTGTTGGAGTCCTCCAGGTCTCACACAATCATCAGAAAGATACCGTGAGCCCAAACACTATGAAGAAAGCTTGTCTCTATGTGCCTTCTCGTTGCTTAATCAAATGTCTTATGTTCCCCTGTGTTATGCTGTGTACACTCTGACCGTTTTAACTCATGATCAGACATCACACATTGGCAATGATGTCATCCCCTGACCTGCATAGCAATGCTTCCGTACACACTGCCCTCTACTTTCTTGTGGATCTGTTCAAACAAGCCTTTGCTGCAGTGATACGGTCGCCCACAAGGTGGCACTATGCAGAAATATGAATGGGAATCATTGCAGTGAAGATCGGCTGTCAGCCATCGCTGATCGGTAATTTTAAGAGCTCCCAAAAATCAATTCACATGATGCCATGCAGTTTCTAGCAATTCTGCAACATTGCGGGACAGTACACACTGGTAAGATGTCTGAGCTGTCTGATGATTATCGTCCGATAACCATCCAGCTTTAGAAATATTCATTTTACATGAGGAATCCCCCCTGTTGTGTATGTAAGATTCTGCAGACACTACGAGCGATGGGGATATTACGAGTCAATAAGACATGCTGTTTTATGAATGTATTTCATAATATCACTGCATCAGTGGTAGAATATGATTTATGCTACTTCTCCCGGTATATTATCTACCAGATTCCATTTCCCACATTCACTAAATTTCCACTAGGGCGCCGATTGACAGGTGTAGACACTGTACCAGGGATGCAGTTGATGGTGCAAAGATATGGCTTTTGAGAATAAAGCGTAATTTTCGCTGCACCATTCCCCATTGCATTTTCAAAATGAAAACCGGCATTCCAAAGTGTGTACCATTTTGAATTGCCTATTTTTCGAAACGCTAACCTGTTCTGGTTAGTGTTAGGTTCAGAGGTGGGAGAGTTAAGGTTAGGCTGCGGAGGTCAGTGGGTTAGGGTTAGAGGAGGGTTAGAGTTAGGCTGTGGAAAGTTAAAAGTTAGGTTTAGGGGAGGGTTAGGCTGTGGGGCTTAAAGTTAGATAGTGGAGGTCAGTGGGTTAGGGGAGGGTTAGCGTTTGGGAAGGTTAAGGTTAGGGTTAGGCTGTGTGAAGGGAACTGTAAGGGTTAATAATACTTACCTTTTACTTACTTCAGCTCTTTGAAAACAGTGAGCAGGGAAGGGGCCATGTCTTCACTGCATCTATCTGACTAGCAAACCACATCCATTGTACCAGGCTAATTGTGTAATTTGTAAGTAAGAAAAAGATTGATCAGTATTGCATGTCCATACGAGAAATGGCAAATTTCACATAGCACAATATTTTTTTAAGATTTTCTACGCATTTGAAAGTCCTAACAAGCAACCCAATTCATACGCACATTACCCAATAATCTCTGTTGTTGTTTTTTTCGTCATCTCTTTTGCTGACATTGTGACATTGTTTGATCCTTAAAACTAGAAGCTTTAATAAATTGCCCAGTAAAAGAATGTCTTGTACTTTTCACTGATCAGATATGATTGGTGCGCTTGTGAACACTTGTTTATCACGTGATTGGATGATAATCCAATAAAATAAAACTTCTGTGTACCCAGCTTTAAGGTCTATGGATCAACAGAACCCTGTACATTTGTTTAATGAACGATGAGAATTCAATACTTATTTTTAGCTTTGAAAATGTAAAAGCTGCTGTTTAACGATTTTTAAGTAAAAAGAAATAAAACCAACAAGCTTAGTAGTCAGTCTGCTTGAGGGGTTGACACGTGTTGTGTGACCAGCTTTACTTTATTATTGAACCACATTCGTACACATTTAGTGAAATGGGCGTTTTGCAAACTGCAGTCACAAAAAACTCTCCGTCCGCGATTTGTAAACGTGCGCACTCCGAGCTCCGCAAATGGAAAGTAAACCCAACAGATACAAAGTACCGATTTTTGACGGCTTCTGACAGCTGGGCGGGTTGCGTTTTTAAGTGGGAGGAGTTTATTATAATTTACAGTAGAGGCGGGATTGAAATCCAAGGGTGTAACAATATAAAAAGTTTTGGAGCCAGATTTACTAAACTGCGGGTTTGGAAAAGTGGAGATGTTGCCCATAGCAACCAATCAGATTCTAACATTCTCTCGTATGTAAAAAGAAAGTGAGCGCTAGAATGTGGTTGGTTGCTATGGGCAACATCTTCACTTTTACAAACCCGCAGCTTAGTAAATCTGGCCCTTGGAATCCACAGCTGCATGCCGCGCGGATTACACAAATATGAAATAAGACATTGACGTTGTGTTTTTCTTTTGTTTTAATGGGTTGAAATATTTTCTTTTTACAGATGCGAAGAGTCTGGCGGAGATGCTCATGAGGTAAGATCTTCATATCGTTTCTTTCCTTGGCTGTCTTTATTATTTCTTTGCCCCGTTTACTTCATTAAACGATGTTGAAACAAGTGCACATTTCCCTGCGGCCAGACACTGTGAAATTTTAAATGGCTTGTTAAAAACACTCGGCCTTCTCTGCTGCAAGTGACGGCGAGACGGCCAGCTGGAGCATTGTGTCGCTTTGACCTCTGTTTTGTAACCGTGGATAATTATCTAAATCCGTTCTATGTATTTGTCATGTAAGCAAAATAAACTAGAAGGGTGTGGTGCACTCGAGGCTCTGCTAATGTTCTCCTCATTAGCCTGTACAGTTATGGAGGCGACTGACACTACCAACAAAGAGATTGCTCTACTTCACTCAACATCTTACAAATGGGTCAGTTGGGCAGAACTCAAGACATACTGTACTTTTTGAACAAACTGCAATAAACATGTTTTTTGCCAGCAAAATGCTAGGAATTACCACCAGTCATTAATTTTCCATGGTTTTGGGGTGATTATTGGTTAATATAACTTATTGTTTTCTGCTAAATTGCTGTTTACATTTTATTCCTAGAGCAGACAAAATGGTGGTTCAAATAACTTTATAGATTAAAACAGACAGGTGCATGAAATGCCAGAGGGTAATCTGCTTTAACAGAAACAACAGAAAGAAAATGCCCCAGCAACACTGCCATTACCCAGCAACACACTATACCATTCTATCTGTAACATACACACAGGATAGAGAATGTCCAGCAACACTGCCATTACCAGTAACACACTATACCACTCTATCTGTAAAAGTAAAATGCGGAAACGATTGTTAAATACATTTACAAATATATGATAAGCCACCAGCCACTATCTTTCTGCTGTTGTGGTCCTGACTCAGTGGAAGTCCCTTTATTGGGTCATATATCGTGTGTTTTAAATTGAGAGCTTACTCCTCTTAGGAGACACCCCTTCAAAAAAATTCTGTGGACCAACACCCCCTCTCATCTGCTGATCCCAGACATGCTTCCAAACAAGAATGCAGAATGGTGGTTGCTCAGATCCATTTATAGGTTATTACAGACAGATGTGTGAAAGGCAATTTATTCCTAAAAACTACCCCATAATGGGGTAGATCCAGAACTACATGTGGCGTACGTTTATTCACGGAGCGTATTTTCGTACACGTAAGTTCTCTACACTCCCCTCGGCACACGGACGTATTTTGTCAAAATACGCCACCCAAACCCTACCTTAACTGTTTCTAACGTAACAGCATACGTCCGCCAACGGACGTACTGACTACGCGAACGTACGCAGCTTAGCACGCCCATACTGTACATGATAAGCCACCAGCCACTATCAAGGTCTTTCTGCTGTTGTGGTCCTGACTCAGTGGAAGTCCCTTTATTGGGTCATATATCGTGTGTTTTAAATTGAGAGCTTACTCCTCTTAGGAGACACCCCTTCAAAATAGATCCTGTGGACCAACACCCCCTCTCATCTGCTGTTCTAAGACATGCTTCCAAACAAGAATTCAGAATGGTGGTTGCTCAGATCCATTTATAGGTTATTCCAGACAGATGTGTAAAAGGCAATTTATTCCTAAAAACTACCCCATAATGTGTCTAGAAAGCTGTTGTGGAAGCTCAAGTGGTTAGCACTTCTGCCTCACGGGATTCCCAGACAGGGCCTTATCTGTGTGGAGTTTGTATGTTTGCATCGTGTCTGCTTGGGTTTCCATTGAGTGCTCCGGTCTTGTCGTAGGTTAATTCACTTCAGACTTATAAAAATTATAACCCAAGTCCTTGTATGTGTTTTAGGGAATTTAGACGGTGAATAATTGGCTGTGAGTGATTTATGATATTGTAAAGCACTGCAAAATATGATGCTGATAAAACCAAAATAATCCGTACTTCCTTTATGGCAATATGCAGCGCTACAATTATTTATAGTTCTATTTCCGGTGGACCCCAGCAGTGCTTTCGCGGCCACCACAACCACCTTCTTCTTCTTCTTTGCTTGCCGGACATCTGTCCTGCGCAGAGGAATGAGCATAGCCGGGGGAGGGGGATCCAGGAAAGATAAGTCAGCGGGCTTTATACAGCGTCCTCAGCAGAGTCCCCATTCGCACCCCAGTCGGCCAGGCACACCTTAACGAAATAAACACACAGAGACATGAAGCTGCATTTAAAAAGGGAACATGGTTAATTAATAAATTGGTCCGAATTGACGATTAAAGCTGTGTCATCCAGCAGTGAAAAGGTGGCCCAAATAGCAGAATAAAGGGTTCAGCACCTAACTTTACACTTAACTAAACATAACTATTGAACCCTCTAGCAAACGGCCATATACAACAGCATCCAATCATGTAGCTCAGCCCAGCACCTGGAAGGTGGCATACCTATGTACCCAACTGCTAGGGAATGGTGTCCTCGCATCTCTCCTGGGTTGAGTACCAAAAAAACGTTTGTTCTAGCTTAACGTTCCCCCAAATGTGCCAATTACCCTGCTGACCCTCCCACTGCCTGGCCAAACCCCATGCACCGTCTGAATGGGGAAATAGACATGTTAGAAAATAAGGGAGGGAGATTTCCTGGAGCAAAGAGAAAGACCCACCCACACAGACCCCTATTATCCCCCCTTTCTCTATCCCATCCAATCTAAACGCATAACAAAATATCCCTCTAGCCCCTGTCCTACCCAAACCTAGCTAAACCCACTAACCCTTATAAACCCCTGTCTGCCTTTTATAGTCTCTGCAGTCCTATGGGGTCTTTGTTCCTTTTTTTTTAAGCAGAGCTCAGCGTCATCACTTTTACTAAATGCCAGTCTGCAATAAGAGAGCAAAATACTGAGCAAAACAACTGTCTTCTTTATATTCCCCCCATCTCCCCCACTCTCTCTCTCTCTCTCTCTCTCCACCTCCCTCTCTCCCTTCCTCTCCCTCTCTCTCTCCCCCTTTCTCTCTCTCTCTCTCTCTCTCTCACACACACTGAGTAAATGCTCATTAGCCTCTGTGAAGTCTTCTTAACACTGAACAAAATAATTGGGAGCCTCGTCAGAGAGATTATTTTCTGGCCTTCCTTATTCCTGTCAGCACTTGCCAGTAATTATTACTTGAATAATAGACTGAGGCAGGATATATTGGAGGTAAAGAGCCAGAGAGTTGCTGGAAATGACCGTATAAACCTCTAGGAACTTTGGTCTTTTCTGTACAGCGTTTGAGACAAAACATCCGAGGTTACGGATCATCAAAAGTTACAATGTGTTAATGAAACATAGAAAGTGACGGCAGATAAGAGCCACATGGCCCATCTAGTCTGCCCATTTGTTTATTGAAAACTATACTGGCCCTAGACCCTATATACCCTCAATTTGGTTTACAATTTAGGATACCCTTCTATTTATCCCAAGCATGTTTAAATTGTTCTACTGTATTGGCCTCAACCACCTCAGATGGGAGAATATTCCACTTATCTATCACCCTTTCAGTGAAGTCATTTTTCCGCACATTTCCTTTGAATCTACCCCCCTCCAGTTTATAACCATGCCCTCATGTTCTATTACACCCTTTCCTTTGAAATATGGTACCCTCCTCTAGCTGGTCACAACCCTTGATGTATTTGAAAGCTGCTATCATGTCCCCCCTCTCCCTCCTCTGCTCCAAGCTATACATGTTTAGTTCCTCTAGCCTTTCTTGGTATGATTTGTTACAAAGGCCATGGACCATTTTAGTTGCTCTTCTTTGCACAGTCTCTAATGTATTTATGTCTTTCTGGAGATATGGCCTCCAGAACTGAACACAGTATTCTAGGTGAGGGGAGGGCAATGACTTATAAAGGGGCATCACTACTTCTCTCTTTCTGCTACTAATTCCGCTCCCTATGCAACCAAGCATCTGACTTGCCATTCTCATTGCTTTGCTACATTGCGTGGCTACCTGTAAGTCACAGGAAATAAAGACTGCTAGATCCCTTTCCTCCTCGGTAGATTCTAATGTAATGCCATTAAGGAAATATTGAGCCTTTGGGTTTTTATGTCCTAAGTGCATGATTTTGCATTTTTTGCCATTAAACTGCAGTTGCCACACTCTTGACCATTCCTCCAGTCTACCTAGACTACCCCTTATTTTCTGTAACTCACCTGGCGTGTCTACCCGGTTACATATCTTGGTGTCATCTGCAAAAAGGCATATTTTCCCCTCAATACCACAGACAATATCACCTATAAAGATATTAAATAGCACTGATCCAAGAACAGAACCCTGGGGTACTCCACTGGTTACCTTACCATCCCCAGAAGAGATTCCATTTACTACAACCCTTTGTTGTCTAT
>WWET01000716.1:542343-557136 GCA_011038615.1 Limnodynastes dumerilii
AAATCCCTCCCCCTTCCACTCCCCCCTAATCACTCCCCGAGGCGGAATTACGCCGCCTCTTTCCTACTAATCTACTGTGTGTGGTCTTTAAAGACCGTACGGAGGCAATCTACGTACTTAACTGGCACGTAGATTTCGTAAATGACCTATCACGCATGCGCAGTAGGTCATTTCAGTAAACTGCGCACCTAAGAAACCAAAGCTTCTTAGGTGTGAAGACGGCCCCTTATCTCTTATATTTTGTCCTATCGCTAATACTTACCACTGGAGAGCTGTTGCAGGTTGCCGTCACCTAGGGAACAGAACTTATGGTGGCTGCCCTGCTTCAGTGTCATACGTAAGGGAATTCCCCATCCCACCATGCCTATTGAGTACACCCGTCTCACCCTCCGAGAAAGACTTAAGCATTGGAAGGCAGCATCGATCATACTGCATTCCGATGCATAACAATGAACGTTATGGCTTGCACGGTATAAACAGACGTTCTTATCTCTGGATCCGGTCCATCGTGCTGGGGCACTTTTGCTTTTGTGTCTATGGACCTGATTCAGAGATCCGTCGGCGATGGGATCGGAAATATACGCATCTAAGTGGCAGGTCGGAGCAGGTTACATCCCACTGAATAAACAGTCACCCCCCTTGCAAACAGCGGCCGGACTTAAAGTTACACCTGCATTGACTTGCCCTATCTGGCCGCACTCACTTCCGACCCTATGTGCATTAGTTGCGTATATTTAGGGTCCTAAGTCTGTAAGCGCGCCCACTTTCCCTCATCTCAAGAGGGCATGATTGGTTGGAAAGAGACATGATTGGTTAGAAAGAAGGCATGATTGGTTGGAAGGAGGGACAATTCTTTGGAAAGAGGGCATGATTGGTTGGAAAGAGACATGATTGGTTAGAAAGAAGGCATGATTGGTTGGAAGGGGGGAACAATTCTTTGGAAAGAGGGCATGATTGGGTGAAAAGAGACATGATTGGTTGGAAAGAGACATGATTGGTTAGAAAGAAGGCATGATTGGTTGGAAGGAGGGACAATTCTTTGGAAAGAGGGCATGATTGGTTGGAAAGAGACATGATTGGTTAGAAAGAAGGCATGATTGGTTGGAAGGAGGGACAATTCTTTGGAAAGAGGGCATGATTGGTTGGAAAGAGACATGATTGGTTAGAAAGAAGGCATGATTGGTTGGAAGGAGGGACAATTCTTTGGAAAGAGGGCATGATTGGTTGGAAAGAGACATGATTGGTTAGAAAGAAGGCATGATTGGTTGGAAGGGGGGAACAATTCTTTGGAAAGAGGGCATGATTGGGTGAAAAGAGACATGATTGGTTGGAAAGAGACATGATTGGTTAGAAAGAAGGCATGATTGGTTGGAAGGAGGGACAATTCTTTGGAAAGAGGGCATGATTGGTTGGAAAGAGACATGATTGGTTAGAAAGAAGGCATGATTGGTTGGAAGGAGGGACAATTCTTTGGAAAGAGGGCATGATTGGTTGGAAAGAGACATGATTGGTTAGAAAGAAGGCATGATTGGTTGGAAGGAGGGACAATTCTTTGGAAAGAGGGCATGATTGGTTGGAAAGAGACATGATTGGTTAGAAAGAAGGCATGATTGGTTGGAAGGGGGGAACAATTCTTTGGAAAGAGGGCATGATTGGGTGAAAAGAGACATGATTGGTTGGAAAGAGACATGATTGGTTAGAAAGAAGGCATGATTGGTTGGAAGGAGGGACAATTCTTTGGAAAGAGGGCATGATTGGTTGGAAAGAGACATGATTGGTTAGAAAGAAGGCATGATTGGTTGGAAGGAGGGACAATTCTTTGGAAAGAGGGCATGATTGGTTGGAAAGAGACATGATTGGTTAGAAAGAAGGCATGATTGGTTGGAAGGAGGGACAATTCTTTGGAAAGAGGGCATGATTGGTTGGAAAGAGACATGATTGGTTAGAAAGAAGGCATGATTGGTTGGAAGGGGGGAACAATTCTTTGGAAAGAGGGCATGATTGGGTGAAAAGAGACATGATTGGTTGGAAAGAGACATGATTGGTTGGAAAGAAGGCATGATTGGTTGGAAGGAGGGAACAATTCTTTGGAAAAAGGGCATGATTGGGTGAAAAGAGACATGATTGGTTGGAAAGAGACATGATTGGTTGGAAAGAGACATGATTGGTTGGAAAGAGACATGATTGGTTGGAAAGAGACATGATTGGTTGGAAAGAGACATGATTGGTTGGAAAGAGACATGATTGGTTGGAAAGAGACATGATTGGTTGGAAAGAGACATGATTGGTTGGAAAGAGACATGATTGGTTGGAAAGAGACATGATTGGTTGGAAAGAGACATGATTGGTTGGAAAGAGACATGATTGGTTGGAAAGAGACATGATTGGTTGGAAAGAGACATGATTGGTTGGAAAGAGACATGATTGGTTGGAAAGAGACATGATTGGTTGGAAAGAGACATGATTGGTTGGAAAGAGACATGATTGGTTGGAAAGAGACATGATTGGTTGGAAAGAGACATGATTGGTTGGAAAGAGACATGATTGGTTGGAAAGAGACATGATTGGTTGGAAAGAGACATGATTGGTTGGAAAGAGACATGATTGGTTGGAAAGAGACATGATTGGTTGGAAAGAGACATGATTGGTTGGAAAGAGACATGATTGGTTGGAAAGAGACATGATTGGTTGGAAAGAGACATGATTGGTTGGAAAGAGACATGATTGGTTGGAAAGAGACATGATTGGTTGGAAAGAAGGCATGATTGGTTGGAAGGACGGAAAAAATCTTTGGAAAGAGGGCATGACTGGTTGGTAGAAGACATGATTGGTTGGATAGAGGGGATGATTGGTTGGTGGGGGGGCATAAGTAGTTAACAAAAGGCATGATCAGCTGGCTAGACGGCACAATTGATTGGAGATAAGACATGACTGGTTGTAAAAAGGGTATATTTGGTTGTAAAGTAGACATTTTGGGCTCAGTTCTGAGTGTGTGCTATTGTGTCCTATTTTTGTTTTATAAATGCTGTATGTTACCGACATAGCTCACAGTAGAAGATATTTCCTTCCATGCCATTATTGAATTCATTAAGCAGAGACAATAGAGTTTAGATTTATGCCTTTACACTTTACACATGCTGTATATTTGCTTTACTTTTTTATAGGTTAATAAACCACTGTTACAGCTACATTTACTCCGGTGATGTGTGGCTTTTGCAGATAGCTAATGGATATTTAGCTATCTATCAACTCTATTGTCATGTGAATCCATTGTCATGTGAATCCTTTCAGCGTCTGATATTCACAAAGTGGAGATATCCTATGCTGAGGATTCCACCCAGAATCCTGCAAATACCTCAGCAGGGAGCGGAGAAGCACTGTACAATAACAAGCCAGCTGCTGCTGCTGCTGCTTGAACTTCTGGGGTTAAAAGCCCTTTCCTTTCTCTCTAGAAGCAGCTCTGTCTAGCCAGGCTAAAAATATGCCGTGTCTCTGCAGTGGATCTGACATTTCCAAAACTTGGGGGAATTCACTTAGAGACAGAGCAGAAGAGTACATTGGAGGGACACTGAGACCTGAAGAAGGATGGGAAGGTTGGTCTATAGAGGGGACACACTAGCAACATACATCAGACATTCAGCTATAGAGCCTATAAGTGTCATGAAGATGATGATGATGATGATCTCCTGGTCACACGAGAATGATTTATTGGGCCGTTTACTGAATACACACACACATATATTATTATTTTGTCAAGAGCCTTAAAGCTGGAGGAAAGGAATACTTGTCATTCTAAACCATTTTTATCATTTTATATATACATTTATAGTTGAAATTCTGTTGTTTTTGTGTGTAAGTAAATGAAAGTGGGGTAGATCCAGAACTCCGCTTGCAATCCGTTTACTAGCGTAGCGTATTTACGCGTGCGTACCTTCTTTAAACTCCCTTTGGCACACCCCTCGAATGTACGTATTTTGACCGATTTCCACTTTTCAAACCCTACCTTAACCTTTGGCCGCATAACCGTTCTCGTCCGCACACGTACGTATGGGCAACGCGGACTTACGCAGCTAAGCGCGCTCATACTGTACACTTTAAATGAAAACCCCCCCGCCTACATTGCGTATTTTAGATGTACTTTTGGCTCACGTAAAATTGTCACACCCCCCACATACGAATTTACGCAAATACGTGAATGGCCCATACGTTCAGAGTTACGTTACGTCACGTAGCGTATCATCCATCGTGCGCATACGCAGTACATCCAAAATCGCAATTTTACATGTTCGCACAGAAGCGTTGTTCTGGATCTGCCCCAATGTAATGAGTTTGATTTCCAAACCAGGCCTTATCTGTGTGGAGTTTGTATGTTCTCCCCGCGTCTGCTTGGGGATCCCTCCAGGCGCTCCAGGTTCCTCCCACACTCCATAAACATGCTAATAGGTTAATTGCCCCCCCTCCCCTCACCACACTCTTGACCTATCCCTTGCCGTCAACATGTATTTAGTGTTTTAGTGCTCTGACCCTTTGACCTTGATCTTTATTTTCATTGTAACAGATCCGACCACCAGGAAAAATGCAAAAGCCGGGCCAGTGACGCGTAACAGGTACGCCAGCCAGTGGACGCTCAACAGGCCTCATCCCACCATATCCGCGCACACCCTGACCACAGACTGGCGGCTACCCACTCCAAGGGCCACAGGGTCAGTAGACAAGGAAAGCGACAGCTACAGTGTGAGCCCCTCCCAGGACACAGGTAAAGGACAATGCACAGGTCCTCAGTCATTGCATGGGATGTCTTTAACCTTTATTCCAGCAGCAATCCCAATCTTGTAAGGAGCGAGCTAATCCCTCTGCGCATGATCCAGGTTTACAAAATGAGGGCTTGTTAATGCTTTTTGGAAGCAGAAAATGCCCCCATGTGGTGACGACGCAAACAGACGCAGAGACTTCATGAATGAGTCTGGGTGATGGGCTGGACAGGGCTTAACATGTACAGGGTGTAGGTGAGGGTGAAGTAAAGTTACAGTGAGGGCTGGTTTATATCCCTTTACTGTGGAGCCAACTCTGATCACAGCGCAAGTCGAGCTGTGACCGAATGCATTCTGAGCACGATGAAGAAGGGGCGGGAGGACGTAGGGCCGGATCCTGAAGAATGGCCGCCAGGGGAATTGCGTACATGTCGTATGTAATTCCCCTGTGCCCTCTAACGATGCCGTAAGGGCCAGTGTATGTAACGTACTGTTATGTACACATGTCATATCTCTGCCGTAAAGGCGGAGATAGACATGCTAATTGGGTGACGGGGCGGGGGGAAGCCCCGTTACAATCAGCGATATAGGGAAGGAATCTGGACACGGAAGTGTCCCGACCATGCACTCCCCGCTACGCTGCCGGCCGTAACGAACTCGTTTGCCCGTAGGTCTGGATCCGGCCTGTAGTCACTGTACAGTAATGGCTGTGCCCAGGCAAGTGCCCCTGATCCAGAGCCCAACACAGATGTAAGAGAGGGCTGTTTACACCATAACATTGGCACCAGCCCCAGGTCAGGTCTAAGCGGCCGACCTTTCGCAACCATTATATTTACAGTATACAATACACTGCACTAAACGGATTTGCTGTGAGTGCCTACGTTACGTGCCGTGATTGGTTGAAATCCAAGGGACACCGATGTGTGCGCTTTTGGATTGGACGCAGTCTGAACGATGCTTAATAGCTTATCCTGGCTGTGTTTCTTCAGCTGAGTACGCACTATACAGTTATAAATGATAAAATTGTATAGTGTGGACACGGGAACGATAAGAAAGGCTCAGCACGGTCTGAAGGTCTTCATGAGGCTATCAGACAGTTTTGTCGGAAGCCTGGAAAATCGTGCAAGGCTTAATACCCCTTTCACATCACCACGATATAACCGGGGTTATTGGTGGTGATGTGAAAGGTACTGGGGGTCCAGATCCCGGAACTAATGACCCGGGACTCAGACACAGGAAAAGAGAAGGGTTTTTCCCATGTCTAACCCTGGTAAGTGGTGATGTGAAAGGTGCCAACCCAGGTTTTTCAACCCAGGTCTCACTTAACACACCCGATTGGATAGATTTTTTGCTATGGAAACAGTAAACAAATCTATCCCCAGAAGGTACCTGCAGCCTTTAATACTGTCAGGGCAAACCGGGGACCCATCATTTCCTAGGTCTACCTTACTGGACTTAAGAGAGGTTTTTGAAGAAAAAAAAAACCTGCAAATAATAATAAACGGCAATAAGCCGGCTGGAAAAACCCGGTGTTGCCGCTTGGAGACGTGAAAGCGATATTAGAAATACATTACCAGGCAAGTCAAATATTCAACGTCCGTCCTCTTCTTTTCACAGCATTTGATGAGTGGCTGTTTACACTGACAAATGTTATAACCGTTCAATATCATTTTAAAAATGTTGGATCAGAATCCCCTATAAAATAACTTTTCCCTGTGTAGCTCCAGAGATTGACAGAATCAGAGTGATATTTACGGGGGGGCTATTTATAAAATACTTGCCTTTTGAACATATGATGTTGTTTTCCCCATAATCCATATTTAACTCCTCACACATCCCTCACATTGAACCCTCAAACCAGCAGTTTAATGCATTTGCCGTACAAGAGCGTAATAACAAATGAATCTGCAGATAAAAAAAAAAATAGATGTAAAATTCCGTTTATACATCTCTCATATTTCTCCCGCCAGTAAATCTGTTATAATGCAGTTTCCATGGTAATTTCATTTATCAGCTTCTCTTTTAAAACAAGATTAGAAAACTCTATTACCAGGCGATACAAGATTACACTTATCAGTCTGGATGGCTGTATGTGCGGACTATGCACAAAGCATTTTATTTTTGCATTTTGCGAGTGGAAAGTCCGCAGTGAAAAGGTCTATGTGAGAGCTTCTCACAGCCACCAGTTTTATGAATGTCAAGGCTGAGCACAAAGGTGATTTCCCAAATGAAACGCAGCCTAAGCCAGTAAAGGGATTACAAGGAACAACAATTGATTTTCTAGTAAGCCACTTACCAGATGAGAAATTACTTTAATATTAGTAGGAATGATAAAGCAATTAAAAGTCTTGTAATTGTGATTAAATTGAAATGTTTACCATGGCCATTAATGTTCTGCATATTTATTAAATTGTGACGCTGCAACACCCAGTCATTCCCGTACATATTACACAGTATAAATGAAGGAGAATTAATGGTAACTTTGTATATATGAGCATCTCAGACCTATGGTGGTCTTTATTGGTTCCCTTGAGGCGGTAGCCTGGTCTAAGCAGACGGAATGGGGATAAATGTTTTATTTTATTTATTTAGTTACAGATCTTTATATAATGCCGTCTGATTACGTAGCGCTTTTACAATTGTAGCAATCATTATAACAATACTAGGTGGTAGCAGACAGACTAGGTGGGTGAGAGGGCCCTACCTGCAAGCTTACGCTATATAGGACATTGGGGATTGATTCATAAGGATCACACAAAGGTTGTAAGATAAATATGATCAGTGCTCTGGTTGATCAGTCACACAACAACGTGGAAAGCCAGATAGCAAAGTGGATGTAAGTGGGGTAGACAAATGCTAAGGAGGTTAGGAGGGGAGGATAGTTTTAATGGGGGAGGAAGGTTACTCCAGAGAGTGGGTGCCAAGCAATGTTTACAGACACAATTAGATCTTTTGATATATGGGCATGTCTGTAAATTTATCTTGGTATCAGCAAACCATGAGATCAGGGACCGGATTCACTGATCCGTGTGTATAAAGTACGCAAATATACGCACGTGCGTTGAAAGGCAGCACCCATGACACTCCTCTTGCATGGACGGATTTTTGGTGACTTACGCATCCAAAGGGCAACCTTAAATCTATATGTGTAGTTACGTGCGAATTTTCCTTACGTATGTGTGTACATTACTAACCGCGCCCTCAAAAGGCCATTTAAATGCCTCCCCCCGCCCACTTTCTCGATAGTGCGCACGTACGGAATTCAACCACGCTCCCCATACGTATGTCACTAAGTCCGATTTAGAAATCCGTTCGTAATGGACTTCCGCGCCTAAATCCAATGTAGATTGCGTTAAAAAAAGTTACCACGCACTACGTTCAACCGTGCCTAAAAATACGCACATAGAAAGTAGCAAAATCGGATTTGTGAATCCGGCCCCAGGTCACTAAGCATCAAACAGATGGTTTAGTTTAATTTCGCCATCCATTATCATAGCTTAGTTGGAGCATCCCCTTTTTAAGGGCCAAATTGAAGGGTTAGACTGCCCCTAGGCACTTCATAAATTGCCCCTCCCTTCCTGTACAATTATCCTTATAACTTGAGCACAAATAGGGAAGAATAAAGAGCTTTTCTTTGGGGCATATAGAAGATATGCCCCATAATAAAGCTCTTTATTTCTCATGAATGGCCTTAAATTATCATCCATAATAGGGCTTTACAAAGAGTCTTATTAGGTGATAATTTGAGTGCAATTAAGGATAAATGAATTCCCCCTAATAAAGCGTTTTATTTCCCCTTATTGGAGTCCATATTATCCCCCATAACAGGGCACTATGGACCTGATTCAGAGACTGAAAATAAGAGAGGAAAGTTACTCCTGGGATAAACCATGTTGATTGCAGGGGAGTCATATTCCATCTGCTGCAAACAGTATTAGAGTTGAGAGGTGATGTTTCCTATCCCAAGTCTAAATAACAGTGTGATAGTAACGCTGGTCAGTATCTGTGTGCAGTAAGCAATTCAATGATATATCCGTGCATGCAAAGTGTAAAATTAACTTGACTCCCCCTGAAATCAACATGGTTTTGCCCAGGTGACACTTTCCTCTCCTATTTTCAATCTCTGAATCAGGCCTTATATTCCCGTATAATTGGGCTCTATATTATATAGATCCCTATAAACGGGGGAAATAAAGGTCTATTATGGGGGATAATTTGAACATATACTATAGATTTGTCCTGATTATAAAACTCTTTACTTTTATATGATTATGACAACATTATCTCTCCTAATAGGACTATGCATTCCCCATATTAAAGTTTCCCTCCCCCAAGCTCTTCACCTCCCTTTCTACCGTCCTCTTCTCCGCATTGCAGACACTCTCAGTCTGGGGTTCATGCTGGCTGTAGCTTCTGGCACAATGGTTGCAAACAGCACGCAAAACCACACATGCATAAATAAACGTGTGGGAGCCACAACACACTCACGTGCCACTCCCTAGCAGTGGTGGCCCTAGACATGTGCCTCATTAGAAATACGCCGATGCCCTTGGCACACTGAGGTTTGGCCACAAAATGTTCTGCTGTGTTCTTCCATGTACCACGGTTTTCTGTAATTTTGTATTTTCCTCTTCTTGATCTGCCCATACATAGCCAGAATTATCACAGCAGCATGAATAGATTCCCATATTCCTTCACCCAGGGAAATAATTCTTATTTCATTATTAAAGCTTAAGAAGCAGAACTTTGAGGTAACTGTTATTGCAAATGGCTGTTATGTGGTTTCACTCTGCATAGGGTACAGTGATACCTATGCAGTATGCTGATATCCTAAACGATCTGGCCACATAATAATATCACACCTGCTACAGTTGTATGTACTTGAAACCAATTATGAACAACAGATGTCCTCATTTAACCATTCACTCCTTCACATGTGGCCACTAAAAGCTTTCCAGAATTATGAATAGATTTTTTTTGGTGTAGCTATTGTAACATTTCTTTATCATTTATTAAATTTCTTGCTGATCCCTATTGCAGGGTTGAATACTTTTCTTTGGTGACATGTCTTATTTATGCTATTTCTAAGAGAGAGGGTGACGTGCAGACCTTTATAGGTTAGAGGGAAACCGTGCGGCCAGTGATGTGTATCTGGCAGCCTTCACCATTTTAAAGTTTAGAAAAGCGCAGAATTGTTCTAAGCTTTATTCCACTATGATATCATGGCCTGTGCTATTTACAATCACTGTACATGCCATGACATCCTTACTGTATTAGATCATGGTTACTAACCGTCCCTGAGTAACAGTGAGGCTCCCTGAAGAGCGGGTGATCACCCTGACTTCCCGAAGAGCGGGTGATCTCTCGGACTCCCTGAAGTTTTGACAGTTTGACAGAATTTAGAACTTGTGTCCTCTATTTCCCTGGATTGAGGCCTATGGAGGCAGCCATTTTCATGGAGGCCAAGATGTAGTCAAAGACTAGCAGTTATCTAAGGCAACATGACTTCAATAATGGAGACAGAAATAAAAAATACACTTTGGTCTCTTGTTAATCAGCTGCAGTGTCACCGACTTTTATCTCTTCTATAAAGATGAAGAAGTCAGCAGATCCTATTCACAGTTCCATTTTTACTGAGAAATAGTTTTACTGGCAGCGCTAGACACACTCATGGGTGGAGCTATTCACAGAACACGCCCCTTTGGTGGTACAGGGAGCACACCTTTGGTGGTACAGGAAGCACCCATTTGATGGTACAGGACACACCCCTTTGATGCCTTGATGGTGCCATCATAATCTCTGATATTCATTTTCAAATGTTGGCACCCATGCTATAGGTAATTCAATTCAGTGTTGGCTAACCTGTGACACTCCAGGTGTTGTGAAACTACGAGGCCCAGCATGCCTTAACTGCAAAAGCATAGCGGATACTTGACAAAGCATGATGGGAATTGTAGTTTCACAACACCTGGAGTGTCACAGGTTAGCGATCACTGACCAAGGCAGTAAATAATGATATAATATACTATAATAAGTCCAATCAATAAGAATTTTGTGTATTGTATGTTGTCCCTGCAGACAGAGCAAGAAGCAGCATGGTCTCCACAGAAAGTGCCTCATCCACCTATGAAGAGCTAGCAAGAGCCTACGAGCATGCCAAGATGGAAGAGCAGCTACGGCACGCCAAGTTCACCATCACAGAATGCTTCATATCAGACACCTCCTCAGAGCAGCTGACCGCAGGGACTAACGAGTACACTGACAGCCTGACCTCCAGCACACCCTCAGAGTCCGGGATATGCCGGTTTACCGCATCTCCCCCTAAACCGCTCGATGGGGGAAAGGTTCAAAACATGGCAGCCCCAAAGGCGCATCGGCCAGGTAAGAACATCCCTCTGAAGGGGATACACGCATGGGGATAGCATTACGTTCTGTGCAGGTGTTATGGGGTTGAGAGATAAACTGTTATTTATTTGACATTTTAAGTGGGTTTTCCGGAGATTCATGTTACTTGTCTTTGTTTCTTTGAAGTGTTTTCAGTGTTCTAGATTCTGTTGCACACCGGAATATTCAGAAATATAGGGCCAGATTTACTCAGCCGCGGAAAAGGAAAACTGGAGATGTTGCCCATAGCAACCAATCAGATTCTAGCTAACATTTTCTAGTATGTAATAGGAAAGTGGAAGCTAGATTCTGATTGGTTGCTATGGGCAACATCTCCACTTTTCCTTTTTCTCGCAGCTTAGTAACTTTGGCCTATAAGCTAATCACACGCATAACTGATAATTGTTATAGATCAGCCTTTGTTTGGGGAGTACTATGGAATCATGTCGGGTACCACTTTGCATCTCATATAAACACATACTCACGACTCAGAGTTTTTGCTGTTGCTTTTTACATGTTTTTGCAGTGATTTTTTGGTGTATTTTCTGCAAATGCCATTAATGTCCTCAGCCATTTGATATTGTACCTCCATACAACCTTGTCCAGTGGCCCTGAGTACCACCTGACAGAGGTCCAAGAACCCCTATTATGGATCATACTGTATGTACTGGACTTTTATTGTTTAAATATTGAGGGTAAAACACTACAAATGTACATATTATGTATTATACTAATATGTGGCCAGATCTCCAAATATGTCCCTTTTTTTATACAGTTGTTGTTATCAGAATCTCTATACCAAGTGCGTACTTTCCACACACCCTCCAACATGACCCATTCCATTAGGTACAAAAGACTCTGCTCCTCAGCTTCCAACTGTCAGTTACTATGGTAACCACCTTTATAGAAGAGACAAATAGTATTTTAAATATCAGTTAACTCTTTTAAACCAGGTGAGTGACAGTTGGAAGCTTAGGTGTGGATTACATTGTACCTAATGGAATGGGTCATGTTGGAGGGTCTGCCGTAGCCTATCTAGGGACTACCATCTGGCAGATCCTGCATAAGATTTACCTGTACACTTTAGATTGTGAGCTTTCAGGAACAGCTTGTCCTGTGTATGATGCACTGGAATACGATTTTCGGCATCGGGCAGTGGTGGGTGGCTGTGAATGATGAGTAGCAGGGTGTGTAACCAAGGTGACAAAACCCACTCACCCTTACGTCTCGGACCATGCCTTGTGATCTCCAAAATGTATACAACTATTTCCCATCAGGATCTTCCAAACCTTTATTACGGACATTCAGACAATCTCTAAATCCGTCTCCAAAATATCGCATGCTAAAAACAAGTTCCATGACCATGCCCTTATCATTTCCCTTCTTGAGCATTACAACCTTATATTGCTGACCTCTTCCTTTCATAACCTTCCAGCAACAAAACTGTCTTCCCCTGAAATCAATCGTATTAGCTTTTTGAGTGTCTTCCATACTCTATACAGTCACCTATTGATCTCACCTGTGATACATCCCTATCGGTCTGTTCATAGTTGCTTTCTTGACCTCACCAAAAACTACAATGACAGTCAGGGCTGCCATCAGATATTGAGGGGCCCGGTACTAACAAAATAGGTAGGGCCCCCCATTATCCACCCTCCACTGCATATACAGCAGCACAGATACATTCATCCAGGAAGACTGCTGTGTGACCATAGG
Source organism: Limnodynastes dumerilii (assembly GCA_011038615.1). Taxonomy (NCBI): domain Eukaryota; kingdom Metazoa; phylum Chordata; class Amphibia; order Anura; family Limnodynastidae; genus Limnodynastes; species Limnodynastes dumerilii. Next base: position 555,195 of record WWET01000716.1, read on the forward strand.
TGAGAATGGAAGAAATTCTTACCCTTGAAAAGATGGCTGATACTCATACTTACACAGAGACAGAGAAGGCAGCCGTTTCATCAGCTTAGTCCCTCTCTTGTGCATTGATTTGGGGTGTGATAGAGCCACAGGAAGGACTGGAGAGAAACACAGCCTCTAGTGGGCAGAGAATGAAATTACATGTCATAGCAATGAGAAAGGCAAGTCAGATGCTTGGTTGCATAGGGAGAGGAATTAGTAGCAGAAAGAGAGAAGTAGTGATGCCCCTTTATAAATCATTGGTACGCCCTCACCTAGAATACTGCGTTCAGTGCTGGAGGCCATATCTCCAGAAAGACATAAATACATTAGAGACTGTGCAAAGAAGAGCAACTAAAATGGTCCATGGCCTTTGTAACAAATCATACCAAGAAAGGCTAGAGGAACTAAACATGTATAGCTTGGAGCAGAGAAGGGAGAGGGGGGACATGATAGCAGCTTTCAAATACATCAAGGGTTGTGACCAGCTAGAGGAGGGTACCATTTTTCAAAAGAAAAGGTGTAATAGAACACGAGGGCATGAATATAAACTGGAGGGTGGTAGATTCAAAGGAAATGTGCGGAAAAATTACTTCACTGAAAGGGTGATAGATAAGTGGAATATTCTCCCATCTGAGGTGGTTGAGGCCAATACAGTAGAACAATTTAAACATGCTTGGGATAAATATAAGGGTATCCTAAATTGTAACCCCAATTGAGGGTAAATAGGGTCTAGGGTTAGTATAGTTTTCAATAAACAAATGGGCAGACTAGATGGGCCATGTGGCTCTTATCTGCCATCACTTTCTATGTCATTCTTAGTTAAACCCAGATTACTCTCAGCCGAGGGATCTCTGAGTGGGCATACGACTACATTACCAGCAGCCCCCTTTTCCAGATAGTGGCACTGCTGCCAGTTCCACCATTCCAGTATCCTTCTGTCAGACCTTCCCGTATCCTACCCCACAGCAGTCTTCATAAATTTAGGTCTACTGGATGTGTTCCAAATCCTGCCAACTCTTCTCATCTCTCATATGAGGATAGTTTTCTCGCCTACCCCTCAACACCTGTCGTCATGTATTAATTGTCAGTAGAACCCCTAGAGGGTTTGAACCGGGGCCTGTGCCCTGCAGCCTGGGGTTGCCCCTTGCCAGTTTCTCTTATAGAGCCGCACTGCCTGCTATACTATATTAGTACCGAGTTTAGGCTCTGTAGATGCTGCCAGGGAGTAATAGCTCATGGAGATTAGCCAGAACCATTATCCATACTAAGGGATAGTGGGTCTGGCTGATCCCTGACGCTAGTACTCTCCGACAGCTTCTACAGAGTGGTGGCACTCTACTAATATAGTGTAGCAGGCATTTGGATCCGATAAGTGAAGCTGGCGGAGGTCAACTGAAAAAGTTTATAAACAGCTGAACAGCCACAGTCTGCGAATGCGCTAATTGCTGCATATTAGGGGGGGGGGCTGAGGAAGCTTTGCCCCTGGCCTCCCAACTCGTAGGGGCTCCCTGTTTACTGTCCCCCACACCTCTGTTTGTAACACAGTCATGCTCTAGGGTTGTATTATCATGAATGCTTAGTACAAGCAGTTATTCACAAGGAGCTAGGACACTGGTGAACTATTAGACATCTCTCTTTGGATTTTTGCTGCTGAATCTGCTGTGCTCGACCAAGGGGCACCATTTAAAGACTAAACTATATCTAGAAATAGATTTCTTGTAGCCAATATAGTCTGTTTAAATAGGCCGGCATGCAGTTTTCCTGTTCGCTGTAGACTTTTAACACCCGGGGTTATTTTGGATTTTCTTAACAAGGATGTTTGGGAAACAAAATAACACAGGTTTTTACTTATCAGAAAACCAGCCAACCATCAAAGAATTTGACAAGCAGAATATTCAGTATAAAGCTGTTTTTCTGTGTA
>WWET01000717.1:2838-19157 GCA_011038615.1 Limnodynastes dumerilii
TTATATTTATCCCAAGCATGTTTAAACTGTTCTACTGTGTTAGCTTCAACCACCTCAGATGGGAGGCTATTCCACTTATCTCTCACCCTCTCAGTGAAGTAATTTTTCCACATATTTCCTCTGAATCTACCACCCTCCAGTTTATATTCATGCCCTCGTGTTCTATTACACCTCTTCCTTCGAAAAATGCCTCCTCCTCTATCCATTCACAACCCTTGATATATTTGAAAGCTGCTAACATATCCCCTCCTCTCTCGTCTCTGCTCCAAGCTATATATGTTTAGTTCCTCTAGCCTTTCTTGGTATGTTTTGTGACACAGGCCATGGACCATTTTAGTTGCTCTTCTTTGCACAGTCTCTAATGTATTTATGTCTTTCTTGAGATATTGCCTTCAGAACTGAACACAGTATTCTAGGTGAGGTCGTACCAACGATCTATAAAGGAGCATCACTACTTCCCTCTTTCTGCTACTAATTCCTCTCCCTATACAACCAAGCATCGGACTTGCCTTTTTTTTAATTGTATTGTTACATTGCTTGGCTACCCTTAAGTCACATGAAATAATGACTTTTAGATCTCTTTCCTCATCAGTAGTTTCTAATGTAGTGCCATTAATGATATATTGAGCTTTTGGGTTTTTGTAGTAAGTACATAAGTGGGCATATGACTGCGTAAGCGTGCGTAAGTGGGCTCACATTATTAAGTGAGGATCCAGCCCTATGGTATTTGGTTGAATAGAAGGTCTAGAATCTTAAAGAGCTATGCAGGATATGAGGTTCTGCAGTGACACACATATTGTATAAAAAAAATACTTTGCTAGATTTGTGTATGTGATTTCTACCTGCTTCTGTACAAGTGTTTATTGTATTATACCTCTGTGTTCCTTCAAGTAAATAAGGATTTTTTTTAATTTTTTTTTAAAGAGCTTTGCAGTTGTTTATTTTGTCTCTAACTAAATATGCAGAGATTGGCAGCAAGCTGTAGGATATAGCATTTTTGGAATACTACTAAAAGATTATGGGCTCTATTTACTTACCTTAACGTTTTTAAATGAATGAAGCTGTTCCAGGCTCGCTTCAGATCGCAGTGAGCCTGGCAGCTTCATTCATTTAAATTTACTACTACTAACCCCTCTGGCGAGGCCCTGTGATGATCTCTGTGATCTTCGTATGAATGAAGTCCTGCGCATGCGCAGAGACTTCAAAGTGGGACTTTGAGAATTTCAAGTCCGGGCATAAAAAACACTGCAAATGCGCAGTGTCTTCATATTGGGACTCTGACATCTTCAGAGTCGGTGTCTACCGGACAGGTGAATTTTTCTTTTTTGTTATTTTTTTTTAAAGTTTTGAATGTTTTAAATGTATTTTTTTTTCTTTTTTTATAAAATATTATAAAAAAAAACAACAACTTTTTTTTTACATAAACGCACACTGGTTTATCCCATCGGTCTCCCCATATATGCCCCCCTTTTCCTCCCCATAATAACAGCTATTAGGGGGAGAAAAAGGGGGGAATATGGTGACATTGCTGGGATAAAGGCACTATACCTTTATACCAGGTGTGGTCGTAAAACCCTGCTCCGACATTTAATAGATATTAGATATTAGGAACCGCCAGCCCACTCTGAAAAGAACGGGCCGGTGGAAAGACCCGATGTTTACATGGATTTCCATGGAAACTGCTGTTTTCCATGGCGATTCATGGTTTGTAAATATTAACACCTTCATTTTCATATGATAATGCCCATTTTCATATGAAAATGGGCATTATCACATGAAAATGAAGTTTGTAAATAGACCCCAATTTTTGTGTCTTAGGGCTGGATCCAGACTTGAAATTAGTTACTCCTGGGCTAAACCATGTTGATTGCAGGGGGAGTCAAGTTGCATGCAGTGATATATCTTTGAATTGCTTACTGCACATAGATACTGACCAGCTTTACTATCACACTGTTATTTAGACTTGGGATAGGAAACATCACCTCTCAACTCTAATGCTGTTTGCAACAGATGAAATATGACTCCCCTGCAATCAACATGGTTTAGCCCAGAAGTAACTACCGTAATTTCAAGCACTTATTTAAGTCTGGATCCTGCCCTTAGTACGTAGAGCTTGCTTGTGTGTAGATTTTCCAGATTGTCCCCATTAACACACAATTAGCAATATAACCTGACATTTTGATTGTTACTTGCTTGTATGTAATGCTCCACCTGCGATTGGGGCCTCCTAATTGCTATTGAAAGTCAAGCTAGAGAAGCTAAGCCACTTGGAAACTTGTTTTAATCAAAAGTTTTGGCCTCTTTCCAAAACCTAACATGACTGACTTAAATTGTACACTTACCAAAACATGGTTACCTGTGTAGGTAACTAGAAACATATCAATGAATATTATCTGTTTAGAATTGTCCTATTGCAATTCAAAAGTACACATGGCAAAAACGGTTCCCTATAAGGCATACAAAAATAAAAAAGCAAAACAGAACTCTTACCATCATCTCTCATTAGCAGTGACATATAGGCACTGCATATATATTCTGCCCAAACATTTGGATGTGGTGACAAGCATGGAAGACCCACACCACTATACACTGGCATTATGTTATGCCCATTCCTTCAGCTATGGACGAGGGCTTAATGCAGAAGCTTGTTACTGTTATAATTTAGTTTTGCTGATTTTGCTACCATTTGGTACACTCACAGTGAATAATGATAATCAAATATTACATTTATAATAGACTTTTATCATGGGGAGAATTTAGCAAAAGACTTGGATGTGGGAACTTTCAGACCTTGGGTACAGGTATTTTGATGTCATGGTACTGATACTTTAGCCCTCTGAAAAATAAAGGTGGAATATCTGACATATAAGGGACCAATAATTTGTAAATAAAGTGTTTATTACCCTCTGTGACCGCTGCATGTCCTGGTCCCACTGGTATATTCAGAAGATACTTAATTACAGCCATTTAATAGACAACATTTTTATCAAGCACTTAACCCTTATATGGATTTCTGTACAAATTGTATTAGAAACTCTAAGGATTGTTTAAGGAACACAGTATATAAATATTATTTTCATAAAGAGTATTATGTGTTTATTCATGTTGAAACAAAGCAATTTAACCACACTTTCCTTTCTCACAGTTAAATAAAAAATGCCTTTATATCTCCCTCCACAAGAATAATTTTAACAAAATATGCAATCAATTTATTATGCGACAATAAAAAAAAATGAGGGGGGGGGGTAGAATCTCTATTTAAATATGTAAGAATGACAAAGTGCTTAGTTATTTTTATAAGGAAGAAAATCTGCAATGAATTATTAAGACTTCTTCTCCTTATAGATATATGAAGAATAAGAGATGAATCTGGAGCAGGACCGGTCTTTTGTATGCAATGCTCCTGGCTGCTCGCAGGTAAGCTGCATGTTTTCCAGAAAGTTCTACATTCAAGGCATATCACTATAGAGGTTTTTTACAATCTGCATTTTAAAATTCAATAAACTGGATCCAGACTTATGCAATGCAAGTGCAAGCATGAAACACACACATTTCCTAGTGCACATGTATGCTCATTGCACACGGGGTGGTATGTGGACATTGGTTACTTTAATGGGAGGGGGAGGAAAGTAAATTGTACAGTAAGGGTGGGGGATAAGCGCCCTCTGTACTATCCAGACTTCCGCATTATCACAATTCCAATATTAGGACAGCACAGAATTTTAAGGTAGGGGTCAGGTAACGTAACTCCCTGAGTGATGTGAGTGGCCTCCTCTTGCTTGCACTAAAGACTGGATCTGATCCAATGTGTGTGTCTTATGGCTGGCTTGGTATACAGGAAAGATATTTCTGTAAAGAGAACAGTAGCATTACTGCAAGATAAAGCATCAGTGAACGTGGTATTAAATTAACTGCAATGTGGGCATTATCTTTTACTGAGCACTGTGCTGTTGGGGAACTTGGCTATTGTTTTCCAATCAATAGTGACCTTATAGAAGTGCCAAGTATCTGCCTGGCATTTTCTACTCATTATTTGTGGTCATCAGGAGGAAGAATTAGCATTGTATAAACACTTTTACAAACAATCATTTTAAGTAGATGTAGCAGATTAATGCTTAGAATCTTGTTATTAAAGATGTCAATTTTATCATATTATTGTTTGATCAAGTCTGTATGTATATAGATATTTTCCTGCACATAATTACAATGTTAAAAGGAGTAGAAATAAGTATGATAAACAGTACGGTGAGTATTAAAAGACAGGGAGACTAAGGTGCACCTTGGCGGCCTCCTTTTACACGCACCAAACACGGTGCTCCGAAAGGTAAGTAAAGAATCTAACCCCAACAGTTTCCATAATCCTTACCCTAACCCTCTCCTTCTATTACCCTAACCCTCCCTTCCCCGCAGCCTGACCCCACAGCCTAACACTAGCCACAACCCTAACCTCCCATTCCCTGCAGGCTGACCTTAACCCTCCCTTTCCCATAGCCTGACCCTAACCCTCCCTTCCCCAGAGCATAACCCTTACTTTCCGGTGGTGTCATCAGGTACGTCGGGTCCGGCAGGCGACGCTACCAAAAATGAATGGGTGAGTATGCCGATCGGTATACTCACCCATTTAGAAAAAAAATCTAAAATGGCTGCCTATTTCAAATAGAGACAGCCAAAAAAAAACTTTGTGCCGGGGATTCCCACCGCCTCAGTCTCCCCATTTTTGAACACTTACCGTTCTTTTTTCATATTTATTTCTACTCCTCTTATGATATCACTAGATCCGGACACACTAGAGTTTAAGAAGGGACAGATATACCTCCTCTTTGACAGGGCGAAGCTCCGGTATGAGGCGGCAGGCACTGTGGTGGGTACTCTCCCTGCATTACATTATATTAGGGAGAGAACATTTTGACAGCATTAGTTGTACTGTTGAATTATTGCCTTTCAATTGTCTCTATAACACTGCCCTTTCCATCTGCTCAAGTGTTGCTTTATTCATTATTTGAGTGACAAACATTATCTGTTTTTCCCACACTGATTATCTCTTCTCTAGATCCATTATCAATTGAGTCTGGAAATTAATTTTCTGCAGTGCGTTCTAATTGGATTCTACTCATTATACTTTTGTTGATAGAAAAACTATTGTGGTACTGTAATTATTATGTATAATAATCAAACGGTATTTTAGTATCATTCTAGGAATTGTTCATCTATGAATTATTTTTATTATGCAATTTTTATTAAAAGTTATGTTTTATTCCTCATATCATTTGGTTGCTAGAATAAATATTTTGCTGTAATTAAATTGATTATATAATTTTTGGGACCACTAAGTATACTCTTAGGAGTATGCACTTACAAAGGGGTTCAACTTGTTTTGGTCCTTTCTTGGACCAGTGTTGTCCCTCAGGGGTTTCATATGTTGTCCCTCTTGGCAACCTTCTCCTTCAACTACTATAGTTGCAGCTCTGTATAGAGGGCAGTGCCCGTCCTAAATATGATGGGTACCCAATAATCTCAGGAATCTTATTGTCTCACTGTAAGTAACTACTGACAGTACTAGTAATTTCTTGTTACTGTAGTGGTTTTACAGGGCTTTTAAAGAAATAAAGTTAAAGTTACAGATCGGTTTATATAGTACTGAAACTGGTTCAGATTTATTTTATATTATGTTTCTTTATAGCGATTTCCCACTGAGGATCATTTGATGATTCACAGACACAAGCATGAGATGACCTTGAAGTTTCCATCAATAAAGAATGATAATATGCTGTCAGGTAAACTATGACTTATTATTACATGGAGATGTACATATTTATTTAAATATATATATATATATGAAATAGAAGAAAAATGGCGTGCTCTGTTGCTATTAGCAACAACCTCAACAAGTTTGTTAGTCCGTAAGTCTATGCAAAAATGGTGTTGGTGCACTAGACTGTTTCCACAGCCGCAGCTCCCTCTCAAACGTCCGAGCACACAAAGTCAAGGAAATCTAAAATGCAATGATAAGACAGGGGCGCTCTATAGTGCATTACCATTTAATATAGAAAATCAGCTACACGTTTAAAGTATATAAACAATTGGCCGCGTACCAAAAAGCATGTGAACCGCCCGAAAGCAAGTTCAGATAAAACAATCGAGAGTTACCGCGCGGTGTCGGAGAACCATATACAGGTTTAGTCCAATCCCTACGCGTTTCGTCTGGAAAAGACTTTGTCTATATATATATATATATATATACACACATTACATCTTTTGTGCTTCAAAGACATTAACATCTACCACAAATACATACAGTAATTGGTATATAGAAGCTTATAGTTCAGATATGTGCTCATTCATAGAATAAACTACTATATGCTTCAAATATGTCAATTTATAAGATGAGATTAAATAATTTATTTTATCAAGTCATTGCGGCTGCTCAACCTTCTACACTCTACAGAATGATCACAAAGTGCCGGATCCAGAATTAAGAAGGTCATTGACTTTCGAAAGCTGTTTGCACCAGATGTTCCACAATGGAAAGATAAGTGTCACATCCGTATAATAGGTTTTCCTGTGCGGAGGGCGTTACACAAATTCCACATGCCACATAATAGCCATGCAGAGCAAGATAAGTGGGTGAAGGAATGAAGATCCACACGGATCTGTATTCAGACGGATGCAGATCCGTCCAGGGATTTTAAGGCAGGGTTCTGGACACATAAGTGTCCAGAACTCTGCAAATGAGGTTGGGGTGGGGGTGACAGGGGAATTCACTCCCCCCTCACATGCGGACTTACAGACCTGAAAATGGACGGAGGTCAGGATCAGGTCCAACGTTACTGCATTCCATATGGACTGGTGTTCCGCTGTAAAAATCCCACAATGTTTGGGAGTAGTTAATGATCAAGCAATGTAATAACCGGTTCATTGTCAGCTGTGTGTATTTTAGAATATGGCTCCATTCTGAAAATCATGCCACAGACCCAACGCTCTGACGACTGGACAGCTTAGTGCAGGGGAGGGGATGTAGTTTAGTAGGGTAGACTTAGGGTTAGGCTACAGGGAGGGGGATGGATGGGAAAAGGGGAGGAGACTTAGGGTTAGGCTGCTGGGAGGGGGATGGATGGGAGAAGGGGAGACTTAGGGTTAGGCTGTAGGGAGGGGGTTGGATGGGAGAAGGGGAGGAGACTTAGTGTTATGCTGCTGGTAGGGTATGGAGCCAAGAAGGAGAGACTTAGGGTTAGGTTGAGGGGAAGGCAGTGTTAGGGTTAGAGTAATGAGAGGGGAGGGTTAGGGTGTGAATTAGTATAAGGGTTGGGGTTGGGGAAATAGAGAGCAGCGCTTACGAGTCTGCGGCGGGGCAGGAAGTTTCTTAGTAGCTCCGCCTTCGGAATTGAGATGTCAAAAATGGCCCTTTTGAAAAAGGGCTGCTCTTAGCAGCGACTCATACCCATATAAGCCTATTTTATAAACCAGTAAACGGCTACAATGGGGGTCACATGGTTATGGATGACAGATAAGCTTTTGATTTATGCAATGAAAGGGTTAAAATATTGTGCTATAGAAATATTTCATCTTCATTCCTACTTTTGAATCCTAATTATCGTCTTTTTACTGTTACACTGTAGTCTGACATCCTGTTGGATACAGTCTTAGCAACAACACCTTTTATTTTTACACAATGTGTTTGTTATTATTTTTTTATTTTTTTCAGAGTAAATATGAAGCAATGATTCAGTATTTTCACTTTTAGCTCCTGTAGCACAATACATTTTGAAATGTGTTGCAACAAGCAAGATATCATATTTTGGTGTTGCAGTCTTGGTCAAGCTATAATTATAGTTATAATGCACCACAAAGGGCACAGTACATAAATCACATATGTCCAGACAGCAGAATATAGTACAGAGAATATCATTCAGGAAGCATCATTTCATTAATAAGTCATTTTTATAGTAGCCATAATGCAGAACAAATAAAACATGTTACAAAACGTGCCAGTAGCATCTACAAGGATATATATGGGTGTAGAAAAGAAGCCACTTCTGCAAGGCATTTATGATCTAATGATAAGGGGCCAGATCCGAAACTACGTACGCGAGCGATTTTATGCTAGCCGCTGAAATTCGCATATTAGTATTTACTGAGCACGCGCGCGGCAGATATTACGCCATGTAACTCTGAACGTGCGTACAAGCCTAGTATCAACAGTGTAGCTACGAACGATGGGGCGTGACAACCATACCACACCCATAATTACGCTTCGGAGGCGGGGTGAGGCATTTAAATTGTGCAGTATGGGCGTGCTTAGGCACTTACGTACGTGAAGCCTTTACGTACGTCAGTAGTTACGCTTTGAAAAGTTAAGGTAGGGTTTGGCAAGTGTAAAACGGCCAAAGTACGTATGTGCGAGGGGAGTGCTTAGAAAATACGCTAGCGTAAATACGCTACGCGATGAAAAGTAACAAGCACTTAGGTCTGGATCTACCCCAGACCTAAGTGCTTGTGAGTCAAGGAAATATTATGTTGGCAGATTCAGACTTAAAAACATCAGTGTTTTTTTTATTTTATTAAACATTTAATATTTTGAAGGCTAGTGGAATGACTAAATGGGCATGGGGCTGTTTTTTAGGACAGGTACTGGAGAAGTCAATGTGTTGAGATCATTGAGTAGTGTCGGAGTTTGAACTAGTTTCTGTAGAGATTGTGCAGTGTAGTTAGCAGAACAGGAAAATAAACCTTACTATGTGTTGAGAGGGATGGGTGAGATGGTGGAAAATGATGAGAAAGAGTAGAAAATAGTTTCAGTATAATCGGTTTGCAATTTACCTGTATACCAGTACTTCCTTTTGAGGAAAATTACACATTCCTGTGATGTTTGCCATGCAGGTTAACAGATTAACATGACCCCCTTTAGTAAATCTCTTTAACAAGCTTTCCAGGGTTGTAAAAGCAGCATCCATGAAGACATAATACACCCCTGAGATGAGTCAGCAACATAATATGAAATTGTCCAACATCTACTACTCCCTGTCCTCAATTAATCAGCATATACTATGTTTTACAATAGGCAATATATCCCAAAACATGATGGAGACATGCAATATGCTGATATTACATAAACAGCAGCAAACTAAACAGTGCCTCAAAGATCTTATCATTCGACTATTTCTTCCAAGTAAGAATGATATTTTTGCAAAAGTGTAAAAGGAAGTCTCTTTTATTTTTTAAAATGTAAATGATTTTTTTATAAAGAAAAAGCTTTTTTTTTGTCTATCGCTGCTACAAGTGCAAATAATCTGATTGGAAACAGTTGGAAAGGTAGCACCTACTTGAAATACGTGTAAATTGTGTTGTGGTGCTTCAGGCAAAAATATTACAGGCTTCAGCTGTTTAAGGCTTTTTGTAATGATTCTCCTGTTGCTACTCCCTGGGATGCTTGAGCTTAATCGCAATATGTTTTTACTCATTAATAATTACAAAGGTAATCTTCCTGCTATAAGTTGTAGCACTTTTTTATGGTCTAAAGACTAAGGTCCTGATTCACAGTTACATAGTTTAAGTCTTTCGTACATTGGGCCTGATCCAGAACAACGCATTGGAGCGAATTTACGCGTGGCGGAGACGTAAAATCGCCTACTTCTAAGTACTGTGCGTGTGCACCATAGAAAATACGCTCATTATCGTAGCGTAATTGTTAACGTATGGGCCATTCACGTTTTTGTCACGTAACTACTTACGCATGGGCGTGCCAATTTTACGTGAGTCAACAATAAGTTCGATTTACGTGAAGTAGGTGGAGGTTTGTATGTAAAGTGTACAGTATGGGCGTGCTAAGCGGCGTACGTCCACGTAGTCTATACGTCCGTTAGCGGATGTACGCTGTTACGCGAAAAAAAGTTAAGGTAGGGTTTGGGAAGCGGAACTCAGTGAAATACGTACATTCAAGGGGTGTGCCTAGGGGAGTGTATAGAACATACGCGTGCGAAAATACGTTACGCGTGGAAACGTATTGCAAACGTAGTTCTGGATCTACCCCATTGTTTTAAGAATTGAGCTACTATGCATGCGTAGTACCTTATTTACGCTATTTACGTACCATTTCTTTACGTAGATTGCGTAAACACGGTTTTTAGTAGCTCAATTCTTAAAACAACGAGGTAAGACGAAAACTACGTAACTGTGAATCTGGACCTAAATGACCATAAGTTCACTTTTACCTGAGAGGTTTCAGACATTTGAGGTGATTTTCTAGAATAATTTGAAGCGCCATGGATAAGGATTGAGCAGAGGATAGCTGCTGTATTGTCAATCACTTTAGAATGAGAATAGAAAACAAAGAAGTGCAATAACTGTAATCACAAAGGCTTTTTAAGACTTCAAAAGAGACAAAAACGGACCACAGACAGGCGACCGACAGACAACCTTATAGAAATAGAAAAATCAGTGATAAAATTGAAAGAGTTGTGAAAGAAGGTGAATAACGTGAAATATATACATAAGAGGAGAATAAAGCAAAAAAGAATATATTTAGGTATTGAAGACTTCAGGAGGGATAACCTGATTTTATATTTATCATTTATAGGCCACTTAGCCTATGCAGTCTGGATATTTTATATATTTATCTATTCACTGAACCCATAACAGATAGATAACATTTATATCTATGTTTAATATTTCATTTAATATTTAAGGATACCTTTATCCAAAGTATTTTTAAACAATTTACTGTAATAGTGTTTATTACCACAGATGGGAGGCTATTTCATTTATCATCTATGTTTCCTCATATTTTCTCTAATCTTTCTACCCTCACGTTTCAGTGCATGCCCTTGTGTTCTAATACTTCCTTCCTTTGAAAAAGTTAAAGTTAAAAGAATAAATGAAGATAAATAGATGTTGGCACTATTCTAAAAAGTTGAGCGATTTAGATAATTTATTTGAATAGTGCTTAAAAATCTAAGGCGCCTAATAACTCTTTATATCCTGATAACGTGGACAACAAATGAAATGAACATGACTCACTGTGTAAACTGCTCAGTGTTCTTAAATTTGACATGTACCACTGATGATGGCTCTTATTGCCTGCTGGTTTAATAAGAAGGACAAAGCTCTCACAAGATGACTGCTACAGTTCAACAAGAAATATATTACAAATAAAGGGCTGGATCCAGACTTAAGTAAGAGCTTGAAATTAGTTACTCCTGGGCTAAACCATGTTGATTGCAGGGGGAGTCAAGTTAATTGTATTCATTGCATGCAGGGATATATCTTTGAATTGCTTACTGCACACAAATACTGACCAGCTTCACTATCACACTGTTATTTAGACTTAGGATAGGAAATATCACCTCTCAATTCTAATACTGTTTGCAACAGATGAAATACGACTCCCCTGCAATCAACATGGTTTAGCCCAGGAGTAACTCATTTCAAGCATTTACTTAAGTCTGGATCCAGCCCAAAGTTACTTATGTTAAGTCAAAATAAGGGAGGCAGATTAACAGATGTCCTAATAGGTCAAGAAAAAGCTGACCATTACCACTGTAATGATATATACATTTACAGAGAGTTAATCTGTAAGTTATTTTGTGTTTTACATACTGAATGGTAATTTTTAAGGGAAACTTATGTCTGTGTTATTCTACACAGATCAGACACCAACTCCAACTCGGTTCTTGAAAAATTGTGAGGAAGTGGGGCTGTTCAATGACATTGACTTGGAGCATGAATTCAGAAATGCTCAAGAGGAAGAAAACAGCAAAAGGGTAAGTCTTCCAAATATCATTTTTCTATTGTCTTGCCATTTTCTCTCCCAAACTGGCGACACCACAAATGCATCCATGCGGCCTGATCAAAACGCATGGCGACCCGTTCAGACTTATGTGACATTACATTTCCAACACTTTCTGGCTTCTTATTCCAATGTAGGGTGTAGGTGTGCCCCCCTTTATGTGTACCACCCCAGACTTCAGCGTCATAAACATTTTTCATTTACAGAAGTGGGAAAAGTTAAAGCTCTTGCTTTCAGAAGTCTGCCCATACAAGGGGAGTGGTTAGTGATATGGGGCCTGATCCAGACCTACGATGTAGCGCTGAGCGTACCAATGCTCAGCGTTACATCGTGGGACTCCCCCTGACACTCCCCCTGCCCTATCGTATTTACACTCCCTTATGCCGGCTGAAGGCTACCCTAACTTCAGCCGGCGTAAGGGAGTGTAAATACGCTGGGGCGGCCCAGCCTCATTAACCTCCCTCCTCCCGCCTCCCTGCGCTAACCTCATCGTAGTAACGCTGGGGGATGCCCCCTGCAGTGTTACTACGCTGGTGGTATGGACGCCCAATCCACAATCGGGCGTTGCCGTAGTTACCTGCCCGGCGCATGTGTAGATAGGCTTTTCAGCCGACCTTACGCCTACGCCCGCCGTATTTACTACGGCGGGCATAGCTCTGGATTAGCCCCATGGTAACACAGGTGTGATTACTACACACCCATTGCTCTGGGATCCGATCACATAAGAAACTGATCTAGGCAAGAGTAGCAGTGATCATGTGCAAGTAAATATACAAATAAACAGTTTATACTATTTTCAGTAAGTATATGTATGAGAAAAAAGCAAAGAGCATTAAAGTCTCACTCTCCATTTAGAAACATATTGTAGGGGGTAAATTATTATAAAACTAAAAGATTAACAATAACCCATGTGATATATTGTTTAGATAAGTTCCGATTTTACATATGGTTATATATACACATATACGCATATAATAAAAAAATTAAAGCACATGTGTATATTGCCACATGTAAAAAATAACAAAACAAAATAAATAAAAATGGTGTGTGTGTGTGTGTGGCAAAAGTGTCAGAATATCAACAGTGACTTAATGGGCCTGATCCAGACCTACGCCGATGCGCTGTGCTTACTAAAGCACAGCGTATCAGCGTCCACTCTCCCGACACTCCCCCTGTGCGGGCGTATTTCCCATTGCTTACGCCGGCTGAAGGCTACCCTAACTTCAGCCGGTGTAAGCAATGGGTTATACGCTCGCACACGAGCGTACTACCGCTAAGCCCTCCCTCCCTCATTATATTACCTCCCCCCGCCCACCTTCACTAACCTTAACGTAGGGATGCTAGGGGGATGCCCCCTTCAGCGTTCCTACGCTGTTCCTACGTTGATCGGGCGTTGCCGTAGCTACGCCATACGTAGGTCTGGATCAGGCCCAATGTGACTGAGGACAAGAAGAGATGCAAAGCTTTTTGGTGAGAGACAGGAGCTTTGAGAGGAAAAAGATTTGACTGAAAATTTGGAGGGAAGACAGCTGTGTGAGGAGAATTTGGAGGGAAGGGAGGAGAAGCTGTGAGAGAGGAGCAGCATAGGTAAGAGAAAACCAGGGATTTTGTGAGCAAGTTAATGTTGTCCTCAGTGGATATTGTATAGCTAATACAGACACTGACATCTTAATCATTATAAAGGACTCTATAATATATTTTGGCCAGGAGAATATTGGCCCCAGTATGATATAGTGCCATTAGGGTAAAACAACTTAAAGTGTAGCCCAGTGGTTTTAGAAGTTACCAGCTACCATTAGAGAGTTTTTACCACAGAATTTATTGTAAGCAAGAGAGATAGTTGTGTGGACTTGCCTGAGGTATTGAACCATTCATGATCCCAATATAAACAATGGGGATGTATTAACAACCGAACAACAGATTTTTTTACAAAATTTTAAAAATTGTCTTTTTGAAAAAATATGTGTTTTATTTATATAATGTATTTGATGTATTTTATTTATATAAAGTTTACCATAATATTTTTTTATAATTTTAATGTATTTTATGTATGTTATGTAGTAAAATGGAAATTATATTTTTTAATGTTACGGCCATACTATCTATATACCATTTATGTACGTAGATAGTGTAAATAAGCTACTACGCATGCTCAATTCTTAAAACAATGTACGTCAGATGAAAACTACGTAACTGTGAATCCGGACCATGACACCTAATACCTTCTTTCTCTGCTTTGGCTCCTATATGCACTGCTGTTTGGGGTGAACTTTTAGTCACTTACCAAACCTTTTTATATTACTCTATGGAATGTCAACATATTGTATAAACACTCACAAATTATTAAATATTTTACATTTTCTAAAATAATTTTAAATTAAATATATAAAAATATGCTTTTCTTAAAACATTCAAGCAATAATATTAAAAATTGTTTTCCTTTATTAAAAACCTATATGCTTTTTCCCCTTCTAAATATTTTAAAACTGACAACTTATTCCGTTACTTATGATTAATTTCCATATATATTTTAATCAACTGTTTTTCTTTTATTGATCTTGTATATTTCTAAGACGTTTGTATTTTTTGTGAGGCGTATTGAGTGGTTACGGTGAAAGAAAATCATCTATGAGAATTAATACTGGCAGAAAGATGAGTTTGGAGTGAATGGAATGAGCAGAGTGATAAATTATGTCTGGTTGTTTGAAGATCATGGTCAGTTAGGGAAAATCCAGATGGCATTGTTAAAAATAACAACTTGTGCTTACATTCTATGGAAAATAAGAAACATTTTGTTTCAAATAATGTATTCATTTTGCTACAGGTGGTTAATATATGGCCCTCGTAGGACTTCTGGAGACAAACATGAACATGTGCCTTGGTTTTCATTCATCCACGCCTTTGCATGCTTTAAGTAAGCCTGCAACTGGAACAGGTTACAAGCTCTGTAATGAAAACCACATTTGTGTAACTAGTAAGAGCGCGGTCTAGTTTAATTCCAGGTATTATTTCCCAGGATTATTATGCTCATTTATATTCTCCAAGAGCATTTATGGGTGATTGAGCCTGGTTCTAAATCATTGTTTGATAAATCTAGTCGTTTAGCGATTGAAAAGATGCTATTTTACAGAACTCAAACTGCAAAAGAAACAGCTGTGTTCATAGTGCTTTTAACTTTAAAGATATTGGACCTGATTCAGCAAAGCCATGTTGATTTCAGGGGGAGTCAAATTAATTTTATTCTGTGCATGGAGGGAGAATACTTTGCTTCTGCTTACTGCACACAGATACTGACCAGCTTCACTTTTACACTGATTTTTAAAGTTAAGCTAGGAAACATCACCTTTCAACTATAATGGTGCTTGTAATAGATGAAATTTGACTCCCCTGAAATCAACATGGTTTTGCCCAGGTGTAACTTTCCTCTCTTTTATTCAAACTCTGAATCAGGTCCATTGTGTTTGGGCAGCCTAAGATGGCTGCCATTTTCCATTTTTTATGTGCTTTTATGCATAGTTGCCGACTCTCCCAGGAGACTCCTGAAATTCGGGCAGTTCTCCCGGTATCCCGGGAGAGCTGGCAAATCTCCCGCAAGGGACTTGAGGCTCGTGGTTTCCATTAAACCACAGCCTCAAGTTCTGCCCCCCTGCCTGGCAACACTAGTTTACTAGTGTTGCTAGGGACAGGGAAGGACTTGATGACACAAATTGCATCATCAAGCCCCACCCCCATCCCTATGAAACCCCAAAAGGAGAAATTGATAGCCAAGGGGCATTTATTTGCATAAATTGCGCTGTTAAGCCCCGCCCCCTGCATGCAGCAGAAGCTTTTAAAGTTGGCAACCCTGCTTTTATGTGTACATGTTATTAACACTGTGTAGCACCAAGATATACAGATAAGGATATACTTAGTAGAAGCAGAAGGTAAATGATA
This sequence comes from Limnodynastes dumerilii, assembly GCA_011038615.1. Taxonomy (NCBI): domain Eukaryota; kingdom Metazoa; phylum Chordata; class Amphibia; order Anura; family Limnodynastidae; genus Limnodynastes; species Limnodynastes dumerilii. The sequence continues at coordinate 18,554 of WWET01000717.1, forward strand.
CATACACAATGCTAGGCTATACTGTGCATATGTGGAATGTAGAGATCTTCGGCTTTGTTGTTGTCGGGGTAAATAGGATTTAACAGGGCCAACAATAAGAGAGGGGTGGCTCAGGGCAAAGCCTTCTCAGGGGGCTCCCCATCTATCCACTGGCGCTTGCGCAGTTTGATTGCCACTCTGTACTTGCAGATTGAAGCTGTTTAGCTGTTTAGAAACAGTGCTTAGAACTGAGAACTGTTTATAAACTTTTTCAGCTGACATTCGCCAGCTTTACTTACAGTGCCGCGGCTGCCTGCTACATTGTATTAGTTGCATGTCATGGCTCTATAGATGCTGCCGGGGAGCAATAGCACTGGGGATCGGCGCAAGGCCTGGGGCATAGGCCCCGGTTCAAATCCCCTAGAGCCGGCACTGGGTCTTAGCACAAGTTAAGCTCCTCAGCCTTGCCTATGGGACTGGCTGCATAGAAACATAGAAAGTGACGGCAGATAAGAGCCACATGGCCCATCCAGTCTGCCCAGTTGTTTATTTAAAACTATACTGACCCTAGACCCTATTTACCCTTAATTTAGTTTGAGATTTAGGATATCCTTATATTTATCCC
>WWET01000717.1:19282-35222 GCA_011038615.1 Limnodynastes dumerilii
TTCGGGCAGTTCTCCCGGTATCCCGGGAGAGCTGGCAAATCTCCCGCAAGGGACTTGAGGCTCGTGGTTTCCATTAAACCACAGCCTCAAGTTCTGCCCCCCTGCCTGGCAACACTAGTTTACTAGTGTTGCTAGGGACAGGGAAGGACTTGATGACACAAATTGCATCATCAAGCCCCACCCCCATCCCTATGAAACCCCAAAAGGAGAAATTGATAGCCAAGGGGCATTTATTTGCATAAATTGCGCTGTTAAGCCCCGCCCCCTGCATGCAGCAGAAGCTTTTAAAGTTGGCAACCCTGCTTTTATGTGTACATGTTATTAACACTGTGTAGCACCAAGATATACAGATAAGGATATACTTAGTAGAAGCAGAAGGTAAATGATACATACACAATGCTAGCCTATACTGTGCATATGTGGAATGTAGAAATCAGTTAGAGAAGAAGTACCAACTAACTTGCTGAAAACATGTTTATATCCTAACATGGTAGAGATCTTCGGCTTTGTTGTTGTCGGGGTAAATAGGATTTAACAGGGCCAACAATAAGAGTGGGGTGGCTCAGGGCAAAGCTTTCTCAGGGGGCTCCCCATCTATCCACTGGCGCTTGCGCAGTTTGATTGCCACTCTGTACTTGCAGATTGAAGCTGTTTAGCCGTTTAGAAACAGTGCTTAGAACTGAGAACTGTTTATAAACTTTTTCAGCTGACATTCGCCAGCTTTACTTACAGTGCCGCGGCTGCCTGCTACATTGTATTAGAAATAAAAGAAATTCAATCTCCCTATGAGCATCTTCTTAAGTTGCAGCTGGGGGTAGTACGCCTGCTATCCCCCTTAAAATACACCCCAAAAGAAATGGGAATATTTTACTATAGAAAAAAGGAGATGGGCAACCTGTGAAGCACTAAAGGAGACACATGACAATGTACCATAAAAGTATGCAATTCACCCTCAGACAAAAGTTCAATAAAATATGCAATTTTCTCATGTAAAACGAAATTCAATAAAGTGTGTAGTGCTCCACTCTCAAATAAAGGTAAATAATGTTGTGTCGATTTATAACTGAATACATAAATAATTAAACTTATCCATGACGTTCTTTGTTTTCTCTCTCTTATGTATATATTATTATGTGACTCTTGTAATTGATCCGGAAATTGTTTAAAAACATATAATAAAAGAATTCACAGTTCAATTCCGTTTGTGTTCAATCATAAAATACCCTAATATTAAATGGAACAATATCCAAGTGCTGGAGACAGTGGAGCAGGGCCAAAGTAAGCTGTTCTGTAATGGAAGTGTCCTTATCTGTATACAGAGGGTTTATTTTCTTCCGTCTGTATTTTCTGTTGTTCATCTCCCACAGCATTTATACAGTATGGACCTCATATAGGAAAAACATAAGAAAGTCACACTCTTGGTGCCTCATTTACTACTGGCGATTTGCAGGTCTCCGGATTTACTAAAGCAAAATCACCATAAAATCGCTGGAGAGGAGTGTTGAACAAAATTGCCGTTGTTTATATCTCTCTGGCAATTTTTTGCATGAGGGACATACAAATCTCTGTATTTACTAAAGGGGGATTTTCAAAATCGCTGGAGTTTTGGCTTAAGATCTCTGGGGTGTGAGTGGAGACTTTACAAATATCGCTGGCAACTGGTCATTGAATCATGTATCAGTGTATATAAGTAAGGTCAGAATGATTTTCAACTGCTTGTTTAGACTCTTAACAGAAGCTGTGGCATTTTCTGTGCTGCACATGAATAGTGCTTTATTTAATGGCCAGTTTATCCTTACTAAGAACAACACAAAGGACTGAGGAACAAGAGGACCACAACCATCAGCAACCCCTGGTTCATTGCAGGCAGCGCATAACACGCCATTTGCGTGTGTTTGGCCGGCGTTTGAACTTTGACTCCCTGTCTGATCAGCAGGTAATTCAATTGTTTTGCCTTAACCGCTCTAAGCTCCTGAGCCTTTATGAGCAGACGAGGAGGGATTTGGACCCAGCAACATCACGGTCCCACGCAGTGTCTGGGCTGCACAAATTACTGTGTTCTCCACTTTTTGGCCACAGGATCATTCCAGTGTGTGACTGGCAGAGTTGTTGGAATATCGCAGGCGACATATTCACGTTACTTAAATCATGTGTTAAGTGCACTGATTAAATTGTCGCGTAGATATATCTGCTTCCCCACCAGGAGGAAACTTGACGTGACCTGAAGTTACACTGTTATCGGCTCTCTGGATTTCCCAATGTCCGTGGAGCGATATAATGCACACATATTGCGCTGAGACCACTTAAAAGCAGGGCGCGTTTATATACCAATCATCACCTTTACCACTCATTAAATGTACAGATGTCTGTCATGCTAACTTGAAAATTATGAGTGTTTGGGCTGGCTTTCCTGAGTCAGTCATTCCTATATACCAAATTTGACACTGGATTAGTGCCCTATATTAAATAGATATTTTTAACAAAATGTATGGAGATTTTTTTTAGGAGATTTAAATTGCCCCTTAGTTAATGAGGCTCTTGGTGCAATAATAATGGTATTCCTACTAGGGGTACCTCTCCCCTGGGTTTCAAACATGGGGGATCAAATTTATAAATATCCAGATAATACCAGAATGTAAAAATAAACTATCGCCTTTTTATTCTGACTGCAGAAGTGGCCATTTGTGACCTGTCCAGGCTAATTGTGCAGTTAAAACCTTGTTAATCCCTTATGTACTATTAAGATTTCTGTACCATCTCCATTTTACGTTGGGACGGCACAGAGATATTAAGGTAGGGTCTTGCAATCGTAAGTCCTTGGGAAGAGTGTGGGAGGAGTTAGAATCCAACATGAGAGTAAAGCTGGCCATACACTCTGCCGATTATCAATCCCAGCAGGGGGTGGCCTGATAAACGGGACGATTCACCGCTAGTGAAATGTCCCGTTATCAGCACCATACACCTCCTCTGTCAGTGCAGCTTAGTACATAAATATGCAGCAGCATCTCTTGCAGGGATAGGGAGCCTTTCAGCTTGCTGATGGGCTCCCTTAAAATATCAGGCACTAGCACCCGATATCATTCAGACATGTTTAAAAATCCAATGAACGTGCTAGAGCGTTTCTGGTGCGTATATAGGAAGTTTTAAAAATGGATCCTGGCCATTAACTAGAGTGATTTTTGGCCCGATCACCCAATTATCACCCGATAATCGTTCTAGTGTATGGCCAGCTTTAGTATCCAGCAGCGATGCATCTATGGTTCTGGATCCAGCACAAACAGAACTATAAGTATAATAATCTGGCAAATTTGTATTTGAGTATTTGTTCTTTTCTGTATTTCAAACCCGGAAAAATGTGCATTGTTCTCATTACCCCCTCACACAGGCATGTGACCAGATTTAACACCTCATGACCACCAGACATCCCATTACCCTATTCTGTCATGATTATAGGCCCATGCTCATGACATAAAATAAATCCTTACTGAATAAATTCCCTTAACTCTCACTCATTTTAATGTCTCAGTACATAATCTAGTTAACACAAGATTGAGACTGATCCTCCTTTCTTTACATTACCCATATTTAACTCTCTACCTCTGGAGATCTGGTCCAGATTTACTAAGCTGGGGGAAAGTAAAATAGAGATGTCACCCATAGCAACCAATAAGATCATAGCTCTCACTTTCCTATTACATACAAGAAAATGTCAGCTGTATTCTGATTGGTTGCTACGGGCAACATCTCCACTTTTCCTTTCCTGCAGCTTAGTAAATCTGTCCCCTGGAGTTCGCATGAAAGAGGGGGGTGCATTCCCCAGAACTCTACCTTAACTTCTCTACACTGATCCATGCAAAACTGCTGATCACCGCCCCTGAACTTAATTAGCATGCCTATCACCGCCTGTCATTATTAGGCATGCGGAAGACAAGTGCCACCCTTCTACCCAGCCGCCTCCACTTTACAAAACTCCTAGCATCGAAGTTCCATAGCGTAACATCTGGCGCATGCACGCACAGATGTTACTTTTTAGAGACTTACTTAGGAGGCTTACATAAGTCCCCTAACTTTACTAAATGAGGATCAGGCTCAATGGGCTGGATTCAGACTTAAGAAGGAGCTTGAAATTGAGAGGGGAAAGTTACTCCTGGGCTAAACTGTGTTGATTGCAGGGGAATCATATTTCATCTGTTGCAAACAGTACTAGTGTTGAGAGGTGATATTTCCCAGCCCAAGTCTAAATAACAGTGTAATAGTAAAGCTGGTCAGTATCTGTTTTCAGTAAGCAATTCAAAGATGTATTCCTGCATGCAAAGAATACAATCAACTTGACTCCCCCCGAAAACAACATGGTTTTGCCCAGTAGTGACTTTAAGTTCTTATTTTAAGAAGATTCTTAAGTGTGAATCAGATCCTTTATTTCAAGCTCCCTCTTAAGTCTGGATGCAGCCCAATGTTAGTGGACCGTATTCCAAGATCCGTTAGTAAAAGGTACACAATTATATAATTTATAATATAAACACTTAATATTATTTAAAAGGTCTGCTTTTTTGTAATAATATTATTTTGTATAAGGCAGTTGTTAAGAGTTGGCTTAGTTACTTAGTTAGCTATGCATCTCTTGCATGTCAGGTGTTATGAGATGACACTCCCGTGTATTTTCTTTATCCACATTTGCTTTTTATGCTGTTGATAGATTAAAGTCACTAAAGAGCAGCAAGCATCATAATAATAAAGTAGAGATGTTCCTGAGGAAATATCTGCTTCATATAGCTGGGAAACGAGTCAAGGTTGTGGTAGAATACTGAATTTCCTCTTCTATTCATATTCGGAAACCTTGACTGTCCAATGAACATGCCAAGATCAAATCGGAAATAGTCTTTGGAAGGCCAGCAATATTACTAAATGAAGAACTCCCGTGTACTGATGCATGTACATTGCTCATGTTTGAAGGTTGGTTCTATAAAAATCACATTACTGCTTTTTGTTGCTCTGCACAAAAGATTGAGTCCGCTATTGATTTCCTAGTCATAAAAGGAGGGATTCAGAAGTAATAATCTAATGAAATTATATATATGTCCAATTCCATTCTTTACACCCATATATATTGTCAGTATTGGTCATGACATTGGTATTTTTTTCTGTGTACAATTACTACAAAGTTCATGTAAACAAAAAGCTACAAATGATGCATCCAGTCTGATCTGCCAAAAATATCAACTTTTATACATACATTTGTAACATTTCACATTTAACTACAGTATAGTGTTTATCACTGGCACCAACAAAACTATGGATGGGGGAATGGAGGAGGGAACGTGCGCTTCCCCCTTTATCCAGTGCATATGCAGCATTGTTGCTGGCTGCACATGTGCAGAGTAGTGACCATGGGCTGGATCCAGACTTAAGAAGGAGTTTGAAATTAAGAGAGGGCTCCTCTCCTGGGCAAAACCATGTTGATTTCAGGGGGAGTCGAGTTAATTGTGTTCTTTGCATGAAGGGACACATCTTTGAATTGCTTACTGCACACAGATACTGACCAGCTTTACTATCACACTGTTATTTAGACTTGGGATAGGAAACATCACCTCTCTAATACTATTTGCAACAGATGAAATATGACTCCCCTGCAATCAACATGGTTTAGCCCAGGAGTAACTTTGTTAATTTCAAGCTCCTTCTTAAGTCTGGATCCAGCCCCATATTGTTCCAAAATTAGAGCAGGCAGGCTTGTGGGGGTCAGGATCCAGTCCAATGGCTCTGGGATCAGAATCACATCTGCCCGACGCATGAGCAGATCGGCTAAACAGCCGATCTTACGCATCTGCCCGCCATAACAACGGCGGGCGGTGTAGGTCTGGATCAGGCCCATTGTCATCCACAGCCTCCCATGAGCAGTGACAGCGCTAAGCTGTAAATGACTGCCCCCCTCTGCTTGTGATGCAAAACAAGAGAGGTTTGATATTCGGCGCTGAGAAAATGTATCAAATAAGTTGCATATATGGAATTTCAAAGATGAAAATGCAGGAATATTATGATTTTCAAAAGTGTCATTTGATATCAATGCAAAGTGTCACAAAGTATATAAGCAATACTTGGATTGTTTCCACATTAACCAGATGTTATCTATAAAATCGCATCCACAGAGTGTCTTTTTAGATCACAGAAAGTTGCTATTGTAAGCAGAGTTCGTGTGCTGCAAAAAATCTTCCAAATGCCAGTGACAGCTTCACTGGCCTGTCCGTTTCAGATGATTTAATGGTAAAGGTGCTCAGTTGTAACTTACAGTTCTGTGGTCCGTGCTGGCAGGCACCGATCTCTGTGGTTGAAGTGGATGCTGATAGTCCGGTCCTAAACAGTTGCGAGTCCCCTCGTGTGCACGTTTCCTCGTTGCAGGCGGCTGGATGGATGTGTCCGTTGCAGCCTCACTCCCGTTCTCTACCCCTAGTGGTTGGTTTGAACCACAATTGCCGTTTTCCCGGCGGGGAAAGATGAGTGGGGTAAAAAAGAGATACAAACCGCATATGGTGCAGTATTTTGAATAAAGGATTTATTTGTAACGAAAAAAGCAAAGGGGGTACTCAAAAAGGTGTATGACAATTACTGGTTAGGTAATTGTCGTTTCAAGCAAGGATGTTTTTACAGTTCATCCAAACTGTTCTTTTTGATGAAGTCCACGTTTTATAATTAATGTTGCAGGTCCTGGAATAGCATTTAGTCAACGCGTTTCGGACTAAAAAGTTCTTTCTTTTCTCAATCTTTCATACACCTTTGTGAGTACCCCCTTTGCTTTTTTCGTTACAAATAAATCCTTTATTCAAAATACTGCACCATATGCGGTTTGTATCTCTTTTTTACCCCACTCATCTTTCCCCGCCGGGAAAACGGCAATTGTGGTTCAAACCAACCACTAGGGGTAGAGAACGGGAGTGAGGCTGCAACGGACACATCCATCCAGCCGCCTGCAACGAGGAAACGTGCACACGAGGGGACTCGCAACTGTTTAGGACCGGACTATCAGCATCCACTTCAACCACAGAGATCGGTGCCTGCCAGCACGGACCACAGAACTGTAAGTTACAACTGAGCACCTTTACCATTAAATCATCTGAAACGGACAGGCCAGTGAAGCTGTCACTGGCATTTGGAAGATTTTTTGCAGCACACGAACTCTGCTTACAATAGCAACTTTCTGTGATCTAAAAAGACACTCTGTGGATGCGATTTTATAGATAACATCTGGTTAATGTGGAAACAATCCAAGTATTGCTTATATACTTTGTGACACTTTGCATTGATATCAAATGACACTTTTGAAAATCATAATATTCCTGCATTTTCATCTTTGAAATTCCATATATGCAACTTATTTGATACATTGTCTCAGCGCCGAATATCAAACCTCTCTTGTTTTGCATCACTATCAGATAGAATATTGTATTTTTCTTATAGAGGCTTGTAAAAACGGCTGCTTCATTCTCATAAAGCAGCGCTCCAGACTTTTGGTCAATATACCTTTGTATCTACCCCTCTGCTTGTGCCTATGCAGTTTATATAATTAAAGCCCACTGCAAAGTTTGCCCACAACCTCTAACAAAATGATCTGTCAGATATGTGTGCCAAACCCTAACTGACCAGTCATTAGCCACATGGAGTGGCTATCAGTGCCTCAAGATTCCAGAGGGAGGTCTTGCCTTAGACATGGATTTACACAAGCATCTGGAATTCAGACCATTTTTAATGATAAAAGGATGTAAAGCCCAAGATATTTTAAAAAAGGAAATAAGTATTTTTATTATTGATTTTTAATCCCTTCCAAATAAAGCATGCTGGTAGAACCATACAGCGCTGAGTCAACCAACCACAGTTAAATCTAATCAGCACCAGGGTATAACAAGCCATAGTGCTGATAGTAATAGTGCTAATAGTAATCATGCTGTGTAGGGGGCCATGCTAGGAAACAAAGATTTATGCTTCTCACTACAGTCTCTATTTCAGGGCTCTATCCCTCTGTCATACTAAGGGTAGTTTGTTCTGAGTGGGGAGAGGAGAAATCTACGCAACAGAGCAAAAACTGTTAACTGTGAGTTTTGTTCCCTGTCGAAAATACCTTCCTCCAATTTTGGAAAGTATACAGATTTTTTTAAGCGATTCAATTGTTGAGGGGACCCAAACTAACCACTAAAAATTCATTCATTATTAGCTTCAGTGCTGCATCTCCTGTGCAGTTTTTTTCCTCCCTGCTACCCATCCTGCTTGAATACTGACAGACACAGGTATTGCTGTGTGCACTGTTATTTTCATATACCTCACAACTTTCCCTGCAGTTGGGGGCAAACTCCTGAAATTAGTGCTGTCTTGGAAAATACAGTTGGCAGAAAGTCTCTCTCTAGATTGTTCTTGCAGAATGTTAATGTTAATTCTGAAGCTCCCTGAAATAAAGGGTAAGTATAATTTTAGAGGCTGTTTGGTGTCTTAGTTTACTTTGGTTATCATAACAATATATTTATCAATACATTATTAATATTATACAACAGGGATAGATGGTGCTCCAGGTCCACACCTTAGAGATAGCTCCAAGATCTGAAATCAGAGCTGATCAATTTATCTAATTATTCATTGGAGGTAGAACTGGCAAACTGCAGCACAGCTGAAATCCTTGTGGAGTGTTTGCAGCTGCTCCTTTTCTGCTGTGTTAAAATTTTTTGTGGAAGGTAATACAACATTTGCACATAAAGTAATTAGTTATATATGTTTACATGCACATTATTTTTCATAGTTATTCATCTACATGAATATGCTGTTCGTGTAGACTATACGAGCGGAAGTGCCTCACGGACGGACTTGTGAATCGCACGTGGGTAAATACGCACAGAACTCCCACAGAAAAATACGCACGGAGGAATTTACATAGAAATGGGCAGGGGGGGAGGCATACATATGAAGGTAAGTGGGCACGATTATAAAGATACGCCCGGACGGTGGAAATGGCCACGGAAAGTTACAGCTGGTCTATGGAGGCAGAAGTCTCCGTTGGCACTGATTTGCAAGGGGAGTGACTGGGGTTTTGGTGGGTGTTACTTGCTCCGTCCATGCGTATATTTGTGAGCCGAACGCCAGACGGATCTCTGAATTCGGCCCTTTGACACTCAAGGTGTTGTGAAACTACTGTAGGTCTCATTATGCTTCGCCTGGTATATCGCAGCTACGCCTATGCAGTTGGAGCGTGATGGGGTTGCCCATTTACTCTACTAAACAAAATTTACAAACAGTTCTGGAGTTGGGTCTAAAAAGCAACTGTAGCAGCAGTGTGGAGCTGCCCTGTAATAGCCTGCAAGTAACAGTGTGTCTTGACTGTGCGGCTTTAGGTGTGGAATAACATTTTTTAGTTTGTTAGATATGAAGAGCCTGACCTAGAGTGCACACTACAGTGTAATAATGCATTTGTATTGTGCTGAGCTGCAGAGCATACTGCCTTCCTGCTCCCTATGGGCCGTACTTATAGATCCGTTTTCACGTAGAGATATGCATATTTTTAAGTACGGTTTAACTGCGCATGCGTAGTAACTTTATTTCCGTAAGTTACGTAGAATATACGCACATAAGTGCTTTAGGCATGGACATGGGGACATACGTACGGATGGGCGGGGTTGAAATACATACTGGAAAAGCTATGTGAAACAGGGTGAGGGGGAGGCATTTAAATGAGCCTTTGAGGGCGCAGTTAGATAGAATCACACGTACGGAATACATATAGGCACGTAAGTACACACGCACAGTTAGAGGTGCTCTATGGAGGTGTAAGTCTACAATTGCACGTCCGTGAGAGGGGAGTGTCATGGGTGTTGGTGGGTGTTGGCTTGCTACGTGCGTGCATATACTTTGGAAAAACGCATCTCTGAATGCGGTCCTATATCTTAATGGACATAGAATATTATCCCAGCAGCAGGTCTCTGGTCATCCTCCAGTGTTGTGCTCTTCCCTCCTACCTGTTCCTGTAATTTCATGTACTTGGTGGTACAGACTTCTGGCAGCCAGGCCCTAAAGTAAGTTTTATAGCTATGGGGATTATTCATTCCAAGATGTTCCTGGTATGCAGAGAGACGGAAATAAGAGAGAAATCCTAAATGAGCAATATTCAAACATAGTAAATACTCAATAATACTAGTTCTAAAATAGATCTGTTAAAAATGTATAATAATTGACTTATTTTTAACATCAAGAATTCCTTCATAGAACAAGCAGCACCAGAGCTTCACCAGTCTGCATGATTGTGAGCGCCAGGGAGATTGGCCTGGTAGAAAGTGAAATAAATAGATCAGTGGCAATGGATGCAGGATTATTGGTATGAAAAAAGGATTTAAATTGTTTTGGTTTTTGGTTAAATACAGGCACTATTATGCATCTAAAGACTCTAAAAGTTGTCACTTTTGTTATCTGTATTTAAATATATAGATAAAACACTGTCTGAAATGTAACTCTATTTAAGAAGCACGCCCCAAGCCTCCTCTTAAAATGTTTTATTGCTAACCTTGTCCACTCTTTGGGTGCCAGAAATTCCATATACAGTACAAAGGGTTGTCAAGGTCTTATGAATGGTAGGACGACACAACACGGTAGCTCAGGAACTGGTGATGTTTATTGCCAGAAGACACAGATGGTTCATGATATGTAACACAGGAGTATGCAGGTAACGTAGGAATTAAGCACAGATAACAGATAGTAAACACAAGGATACCGGGAATGCAGACAGTCCAAATGAGTCCAAAGGAGTGATATGCAGATGTCGGTAATGCACAGGGAGTTTACGAGAAAGTCCACATAACGTCCACAGAGTAAGCAGCATGGCTGGAATAATGCAGGGATCCAAGTTAAATGGAGACAGACAGACAGAACCAGATAACAGGACCACGGTTGAGAACAGCAAACACACATGCAGTACAGGAAGCAATAACCCACACCTTGCTCTGGAATCATGGGATAGATTAACCCAGAGCACAGGTGTAGGATAACGAGCACATTACAAGATTAGTCCCAGAGAGAGTGTACAACAGCTGCCTTTAGGGGCAGATAATAGAAATGTCCACAATAGGAATAAATTGTCCAGGTCTGCCCCTAGAGGCAAAACAGGATTTAGCAGTCCAGGATGTAAAACAAGGGTTGTCTATTCCTGATGAAGTTACTCAGTATGTAACATAACATGAAGGAATACAATGTATAATATATAATAATTTGGGACTAGTACTTTTCTTTTTCTTTACCGCCTTCATAATTGCATTAATTGTGAATGCTCAAATGAACATCTGTTGAATGTACTGGAATGTTTTTGTGTAAAAATACTAAGGAGAATTGAATCTGTTCTGACTCAATGCCAATTGATTTTCTGTTTCCTTTATTTTGGTTATTACCTGTAGTATTCATTTCTATAATATTAATTTATATTTATTACGATTGTAATAAAGTTATGATGCTAGAATCTATACTACTAAGTGTATGTTATAGTAATAGTTTAAAACAGACAATTATATAATAGCAATAGTTCATGGGAACATGACTTAATGGTTCATTAAAGATTATTTCATTTGTCAGTTTTGCCAGTTTCTCTGAACTTGCCGCCAAGAAATGTAGAATACATTAATGAAAAGGAACAGCTATGACATAAGTGCATATTATGCCATATAGAGGTATGACAGTTAGTGTAGCATAGTGATTACAAGCTCAAAATGAACCACGAAGAAACCTCTCTAGGCTTAAAGCAACAATAGTCTGTGTATCTTTGTTACAAAATAAAGCCAAAATGCTTCTCATTTACTTTTGCAGGTGTGGTGTGTTGGGACAGCATTTGTCATTCATATACTAGTAATATGAGCACAGAAAACAGTTTCTAATCCTACAGCTCAGGGAAAAAAATCCTATTAATTCCATTTGTAGTTCTTTGGCACCTGAGTCTAAATAACTCTAGTATATATTTGATGATTTCTAGTGGGATGTAGTTTTTAGGGTTTTAGGTATAATGTTTTAAAAGCATTGTGGATGGATCCATCCAGCCAGTGTGTATGCTAGGTGGAAGGGGGAGGTATTTAAATGCTATAGTAAGGGCTGGTTTCAGCTCCTACTATGCAGATTTCCAAAGCATCTCCATTTTATGTGGGGGTGGCATGGAAATTTTAGGGTAAGGTTTTGTTATCATAACTCCCTCGTGCATGAGGGCATCCAGCACTCGATCTCTCAGAGCTTCGAGTGCAGCAGAAATGGTGGTCAGGATCCATTTATTTATGTACGATGTATGGATAAAATGTATTGTATGGAAAAAAAAATTGACCAATGTTTAATTGCTGTTCAGGAAGTTTTATTAGTTTTTTGTTGTTGTTTGTTTTAATGTGCTTTTATATATAACTCAGGTATTGTTTGTCAGTTATTTATACAGATTCTATTCATGTAGACAGTGGCATCACTTTGACTGCACTATTTCGTATTTATTAATTTATTCAAACACTTAATTTGTCTTTTAAAGTAATGTTTCTGCTTGAATGACAATGCCTGCTAGCTTCACCCAAAGCATTTGCTCCTTACAAGACAATACTACCATTTCCTTAAATGAGACCACTGCTTCTGTTCTTGAAGCACTTCACGGAGGGGCTCCTTCCTATGCACAGCCGAGATGGTTCTCATGCCATGAATGGACTTCTCCCACTTATGGGCTTCTGGCTCACAAATTAAGTTTACATTTATTTTTGTTAAGTCATGAGTTGAACATTTAACTATACTAACTCAAATACCTTATTGTAAAATGTGATTTTTATTTTTAAAAGGGATTATATGCAGAAAAAAATTACTTATTGTAATATCTATTATTTTGTAATTCTGTAATTTTGTAATTCTGTAAGTGTGATTTTGTTAAAACACTAATCGTGGCTCTGTACATTACACATATGTTTATCACCAGGAATAACTTTACAATATATATATACATTACATTATATATTCCTAACAATAGTGATTTTTACAATGTGTTCTTACGTACTTACTTACTATACTTGATAATAACATACCGTGGAGGTCTGAGTAATAGGGCAGATGAATGTAAAATGTATTTTGCTACATTATTGTGGATAGAGTGACTTATAACATCCAACATCAAAATCCTAACACTGTCATGTCCCTCTTTTATTATTTATATATTTTATTTATTTATTAATAGGTTTTTATATAGCGCCAACAGATTACGTAGTACTTTACAATTTGAACAATCATTATAACAAGTCTGGATGGTAACAGAGGGTGGGTAAGAGGGCCCTGCCCGCAAGCTTACACTCTATAGGACATTTGGGATTGATACATAAGGACAAGTGCTATATATCACACAATGAACCAGCCAGGGTGTAACGTAAAAGTGCTCAGTGCGCTGTATGATCCAGTCACACAGAATTGTTAGTAGCAGGACTGAGGGTTATTTTTGTATGGATTGCAATGGGGAGAATGCAGACACAGGGGTCAATGGGAACAGGCAGATAATGGAAGGGGCAGAAGTTCCGGCAAATAACATAGAGACTCAGACAGAAAAAGGGGGCAGATACAATTAAAGGTGAGAACATTCCCAGGAGGGGAGGCTCAGTGGTGAAAATAAAAAAATGGAATTGAAAAACTATCCAGGTGCTGTTCAATTACAAATAATATTAAAACAAAGGGATATAAAATGAGCCATCACTTGTCCGAGTGATTTTACTAAATGCCTCTGGGACCCATTTCAAAGTCAGTGATATCAGGACGTATGCAGACTACCGGACGTATAACATATAGCGTTTTTTCCTACTGCGCATGCGTAATAAATTTTTTATGTTATCTACGTATCTTTTCCTTACGTAGATGGGGTAAATGCGGTCTGAAAGACTGAATTTCCTTACGCAATGTACGTAAGGAAAAGATACGTAGATAATGTAAAAATTGTACCATGCATGTGCAGTAGGAAATAACGCTAAACACCGGCCGTATATGTTATATGTCCGGTAGTCTGCATACGGCCCATCCTTTGGATTTTCAGACGCAGATCATTGTAAAGATAACTAGTCATAAAAGACTTCAGTTTATGAATCCTCCTGTAGCTGTTTACAGTCTGTGCTGGAGCCAGTTTTCAATGACAAAAGAAGACTCAAACAGATTTCATCCTTTGAATTACAACACAACCCACAATAACCCTGGGCCCTGGCAGGGATTTTGCCAATTGTGTTGCTCCACCAAGTGACATTCCACAATGTCATTTCAAAGCATACTTATGCTTCTGTTATCTGATTATCATGGTTTCATTTGTTCTTGCCTGATATGCTCCAGAAACCATTGTCTGGAGTCACAGTTACGCAGTTTTCGTCTTACGTACGTTGTTTTAAGAATTGAGCTACTAGGCATGCATAATAGCTTATCTACGCTATCTATGTACCATTTCTGTACGTAGATTGCGTAAGCGTGGTCTTTAGACACAAAAACGACGTAACTGTGAATCCAGACCCATGTGTACAGAGAACAGTAATGGCAGTCCAAGTCATGGTATTCTATATACCCCAGCAAAGGTGGAATACATTATATTATACAGATGTATCAAGGACTGAGGACTTCCAAATATTTCTAGCAAACAGTTATGCAAAATGACTTTTAGAATGAGATATATCTTCCCATTGTCTCTTGTTCTATAACTTCATAAATGAATGCAAAGCTCTTGAATCTTGACAGAACAATATATTTAAATGTATCAAGCATTGCCATTACCCAATTATCTGTGCAGAGATGAAGGATATATCCTATGTCAAAAATACCATGGGTTTACAAAAGCCCCTTTCACATGGATGATTAATGAAATAAGGACAAAATAGTAATTCAATAATGTCATGAAATGAAGATGGAGTTTTGTGGGGATGAAACAGTGCATTTAGTTGTTAGACAATGGGTATAACTCAATAAGACCCAGTAAGGGATTTTCTAAACTTGCTTGTAACTGTGATTGACAGGACAGGAGTTTCAGCCTGCCTGCAACAAGATAGCATTGTTAAGTTAGTCCTCAAGGCAAGAGAGATATACATGAAATTAAGTTATTAGACCATGCTAATACATGGCACAAGCATGGAGATTATTTATCACAGCCGCAAGGATTTGAAATTGTTGAGAAAAATAGATTCATGAGAGAAATATCTATGTTGTATTGAGATGGACTTGTTTAATCAATAGAGTGTAAGTTATCATAGCATAGGGAGGACCTGATCCAGACTTAAGGTCATTTTAAGTACACAATTGTACCCGAGTTACGTACTGCTAAGTTTAATGCACTCCCCCTGGCACTCCCCTCACACACACACGTAACTTAGCTGCCTTATGTGATCAGAACCCTGCCTTAACTTTTCCTTCTGAATCTCTGGTCGTATGTAAGTGCCTAACACCCCAAACCCCCCTCCCCCCCCCTGCATACTGTACAATGTGCTATCCATTCTGTTGTTCCTTTTAAGTATATGAACATGTTTCTGGGGAAAATAAGTGTTCACCTGTTTAATATACATCTAACACCCCAAATAGATATGTACCTTGCGACTAATAGAGTGATGATAGTGTAAGTACGCTGACATTAGGCTAAATATAATGAGGCTGATCCAGAGTTGGGAGTAGATGCACCAAAAGATGCAAATTAGCACCTGGACAAACCATATTGCAATGTAAGGCGTACATTTAAAAAAAATGTTTGCATTTGGCTCACATTTACTGAACAGCTTTATTTTTAAAACTTAGATTAAAGTTGAACTACAAAACATCACCTTTTAACTCATTCTGTGTGTACACTTTTTTTGCTATTAATCACAACTGTGGATCAGCCCCTGTATGTCGGTATGTACATACAACATGCAGAAAAACAGATATATATATATATATATATATATATATATATCATTTATATTTACAA
>WWET01000717.1:35311-49902 GCA_011038615.1 Limnodynastes dumerilii
TACAACATGCAGAAAAACAGATATATATATATATATATATATATATATATATCATTTACAATTGCAACTGTATTAGCTTTGTTATTTTGCATCTTTTGTAACTGTTAATGATGATATTACTAATAACAAAGATGTGTTGCTCCACGCTATGGTAGTTGACCAGCTTTATAAACGAATGTGTGTGTGTTTCTGAATAGGCATTAATTGGACATGGGGCCGGTCTTTTAGACGCATATACGCAATCTACGTATCGAAACGATACGCAGATTACGTACAATAGCTACTACACATGCGCAGTAGCTACTGTTTATTGAACTACGTCCGTCTATGGAAGACGGACATAGTTCTGGATCCGGCCCATGATTTGTATGAGTGTTTTGATTTGCCAATTGTGACTAAGTAGGTCACAAATCCAAAACAGTCCTGTAGACCTTATCTAATTCTTTATTTCCATATTTCTAAAATAACCAGTAATACCCCGTTCACATTACCACCTAAAAGCCAGGGTTTTCATGAAATTGCCGGGTTTCATTAAAACCTGGCTTTTTTTGGCAATCTGAAAAGAAGGGTTTTTGCCGGCTTTTTCAATAGCCTGCTTTTTGCGTTCAGATTGAGCCAAAAAGCCGCCTTTTTTCCCTGCTGCCGGCTTATAAAAAAAATTAAAAAAAAAAAAAAAAAAAAAAAAACGCGGCATAAATAAATAAATAAAAAAAAGCCGGTGCTTTCAGCTCAGTTTGAACGCACCACTATGAAATTTTCAAAATTCTGCCCCCTGCCTAAAAAGCCGGCTTTTTAGGCAGTGGCAATGTGAACGCGGTATAAGTTACTGCAATTCTTTAAGGGCCATTGCAAGATGCATTGATAATTGTTTTATCCATTCTACTTTTTGCTACTTTTAGGTTGTGTTTTTGCAATCACCTTAAACATTGCGCACCTTCTTATAAGCATCATACTGTGCTAAGCACACATACCATATAAGCCATCTTGCCAGTAAGCCCCTGTTAGAAAGAACTTACGTACTGATTTCCTTTGACTTTGTACACTAGTCAGTCCCAGGTTGATAGATTTTCAGTTTATAAACATACAGAGATGTATTCTTTTATACATCCCAATCTAAAAATTCTATGAGGCAGAACTCTGCCATATCTGCCAGGTTATGTGTCTGCAACATGGGCTGAGGGTCAGCATTGTACAGTAATAAAACACCATTATTACTTGAACTGGTTTAGTCTTCCAGCATTTAGATTTCCATGTAACAGTCTACTGATGATCACAGAGACTTGTGATAAATTAGTGACCTTATTGATCGTATTTTCTTGGATGATTATTCTTCTGCAATTTAGTATAAAATGACCTTGTCAAACTGATTTAATTGAAAAATGAATGTCTAAGCTCCATACTTATAAATAGATGTCTCTTCTACAGAAATTTAAAGTAAGACTCCTGATTTTTGGAGAACTACGTTTTATTCTTTCCAATATATCCACAATTCGATCAAGAGACATAAAATGTGAAGGTTTTATAATCAAATTGAATTTTTACTTTAAGTACATGTTTAAGCTTAGTAGTATAAGCATATTATAAACATTCCAGTTTATGAAGTTAGAAATATCTTAGAATAATGTTTTAAGTTATATTCAGTATACCAAGGTGAAATTGGCAATAGGAACCTTAGTAACTGCACAGTTCATAGCTGAGATTTGGTTGAAATAAAACATATAAAGTGTTTGGAAAGAAGCCAATCTCAATATGTTGGCTGGTTTTTATTACATGAACTGTTTGCATTTCTCATGTAAAGCTAGGGCTTTGCAAAGTCTGCCATGAATTAGATCATAAACTGAGACAAAGAAAAAGAATTTTAAAAAAGAGTGGCAAACGTTTATTCTTTCGCTAAACATAATAAATAGGGAAAGTAAAATGCATAAATATAGCTTGTGGTTGATTTTTAAATAAATTATTTTCTCCCAATATACATTAATTTGGAAATTTGTGCTTAATGAACTAGCCTCTTCCCACACCAAGAAAAATAATTTGATATGTTGAAGTGGAGACTGTATTTTCCAGTTTTTCACATTAGCGTCAGAAAAACTTTGGATTTAATTCAAAATTAATTCCACAGTTGTTCACTTCACATTGACATATTTAATTGAATACCTAGCCTCTGATTGCATAAGCCATGGTGTTATCAGAATACATTTTCATTTTATTATCATTTATTTAAAACAAATGAACACAAATAATTATAATGCTCACTAAAACAAAAGACAAGTAATAGTTTGAATTGTCTTAGTACAATTCATATTCTGCATTGATGCACTGCCATTATACTAAGCAGAGTATATAGCTATGTACCTAGAAATGTATGAATAGGGCAATTGCTACTCCATTTTAATAGTGTTATTTTACTTACAGGTAGTGTGTACGCATATAAGTTCTGCTATACAGTATAGAGAAACTCTTCCTGCACCTATTAATGCAGTACTTATGATTTTGAGACCTGTCATTTCTCATTTTGTCACTTTGAACTTCTTTTCCAAATACTCTTGTTTAAATCCAGACTTGTTGAAGCCCATAAGACGTCGACACCGAAAGCTATATTTATTTTACTTTCTGCAACTGGTTTTATGCTGCTCAGATTCAGCTTTGAGTCTTACACCTTCAGAGGTGTTAAATACATCTTAAATCATAAAACAAATGTTTAAATCTCAGTACTAAATAGACAGCCAGCCAGCCTTCTATTAATAGTCCTTTCAATTACTTTGTGTTTATCGGGAATCCATAATTAATTTACCTCGCTTCACCTATTTGCATACTAATTGGCTACCAGAGTTCATTTGAATTACCTTGGATAGACAAATGCCATAAATACTTATCTATATACATAGATAAAGGTTAAAAAAAACTGTGTGTGTGTGTGTGTGTGTGTTATTTTTTTAGATAAGTTTTATTAGTACTTTAAAACTTTATCTAGAATGTCAACTGTATAGATCCAAAATCTATAAATGGAAAGAGCATGGAGATTCCCTAAGAGAGGGAACAGAGGTTACCTTGAAAAAGGGCATTTAGGTACTAATTTAGCATATCTAAATGTTAAGTTGCACACCATTAATAGTCAGAAAACAGCTTCTTTACATTAATGTGTTGTATATGACTTTCACATGAATATTTCACAGGCCAGAAACCAGTTTTCGTATATTACTCTTAGTTATTTTTTCCTATTTGACCATCTCTATGTTCCATCACTATAATAAGGGCCAACGAACAAGCTTAGCCTCTGCAGTGTTTCTATTACTATTATTAGTCCAAATCCAGTTTCCCCATACATATCACAGTCAGAAACTACATTGGTGTAAAAATACATAATCAACACATATCGATGGGGAAAGAATTTCTCAAGGACAGTCCCTCTTTTCTAATGCCAAATCATTAACCGACAAAGATTATTTTACCAAGCGTCCCTAAAATTTTCCTAGTGAGATGTAACAGAATATTTATTGATCATACACCTGTTTTACCTTAATTTGTATTATTGTATGAATTGCCTGACCTTCGCAGACCACAATAAACTTACAAACCATGCCCAAAATGGTTAGATAAAAGAAGATAGGGAATAAACAAATGTATCTTTAAAGTAAACCAGTCAAAAAGGAACAAGATCTGGCATATCTGCAGTATATGAATATTATTGCCAATTACTCAACCAGATTGTTTTCCAAATCACAGGAGCCCTGATCTTCCTGTCACATCTGCTCTCGCTTCACTTAAGGAGCTCTGTACTGCCTTTTTCTTTAATATTTTCAATATCTCCTAATCCACTTTGAATGGAAATTTATTCCATTGTTTCTTCACCACTAACCATCCATATTGGGCAAGACCACGTCCTGTTTTCTTTATCTCCCCTCCCATCCATATTGGGCAAGACCACGTCCTGTTTTCCTTATCTCCCCTCCCATCCTTATATTGATGTAAACTTTATTATAAAATTGCTGAACATTTACAACGATTTTTTTGTTGTTTAAACATTTATTTTTACTATTTATTTGTAGTCTGTTCTTATGTTTCACCCCTTTAAGTTTATTAACATTAAATTTAGTGGCTAACTGACCTGCCTTAAATAACATTGTAAAAAATAAAGATGTTTGTTATAGTTAACATAGTTCAATAGTATCTGTATTTTTTATGTTCATAATTGATGATCCCAGGGTTTATTTATTTTTCTGTCTTCCTTGGAGCGTGTAAGTTCATTTGCAGTCTTGAGACAAGTGATCTATCTACACCTGGTGAAACTGAAACTTCATCTGATGAAATAATTACAAATTATTAATGTAACCATTGGATTCATTACTTAATGTAAAATCTGTATGCCTGGAAAACATGAAAGTATTAAAAAGGAGTGACAGAAATCAGATATTATAATACATTAACCACATCATTGTTTCTTATTACAGAATATCAGTCTGCATAATCCAGTTGGAGGAATGTCAGGACCCGCGTCACACCCGCTATCAAACACAAGAATGCCAAATCATGACACCAGCGTTGTAATTCAGCAGGCAATGCCATCTCCCCAGTCCAGCTCAGTCATCACACAAGCACCTTCCACAAATCGCCAGATCGGGTAGGAGAATAAATGTTTTCCCTTAATGTATACTCTCATAGTGAATATGCCCATACATTATAGAAATATTGCATTTCTTCATTGATCTGCTATTATACAATGTACAGTTTCTGTGCTATGACTGGTATTTGAGAACCCACATTTATTTATTTACCATTACATTTATTTTTAGTGTATTTTTTTTATTAAAAATGTATAATTTTTTTTTTGTTTTTGCTTTTTCTAATGAGGTTTCCTACTTTAATGAAGATAATTTTTGAAATGATTGTTATTTCTAATTATAAGTTATTCTCATGAAATACTCTAAGAAGCTGCAGTATATGTGTTACTTAAGGGTTTGCCATTTCATATTGTATTGTAACAGCTTCTGTCTGGAATAAATGTTGCCAGTAAATAAACCCGGCCATGTTACTATAATTACGCTGTGAAGAAAGTAAATACATAGGAGCAGATCCAGGCCTAAGTGCTTGTTACGTTTCATTGCGTTCTCCCCTCGCTCGTCGTACTTTGGTCATTTTACGCTTGCATTAACGTACGTAACGGCCTAACCCGGCCCATACTGTACAATTTAAATGCCTCCCTCCGCCTTCAAAGCGTAACTATGGGTTTCGTATAGTTGACACGCCCCCTAGTTCGTAATTACGCTGATGGTACGTACGTGCAGAGTTACGTGGCATAACATGTGCCGCATGCATGCGCAGTAAATACAAATAGGTGATTTTACGTCAGCGGCTAGCGTTAAAAAGCTAACGTGCTTAGGTCTGGATCTACTCCATAATATATAAACATAAGAATAGTAAGTGTCTATCAGGCAGCAAGTATTGTATGGAGATTTCTTTTAGTGTCTATTATCTGTAGCTGAGGACTATTTTCTTCTTCTTTGACCTCTGTTTGGTGAATAACAATATTGAGAACATAGTTATGGAGCCACCATTTTTTTTTATTCATAGAGGTAAAAATATGTATTGTATATCATAACAAATTATAGATATAATCTTCTACAGAATTTTACACCATATAGTTTTGTCATCAGACCACAAATTACTTGTGTTTCCTTCCATGCTGGGATAGAAGTGTTCATAACAGGAGAGAGGCACTGATGGGTATCAACGTGTTTCTTGATAGCATCTGAATATATGATGTCAAAATTTCCTTTATTTTCCTTCACTCTGTCTGAGCTGTTACAAACAGGATTATGAATTTCAGAGACTTATGAGTTTTCCTATTTGCCATAGGAGGATAAGCAAAAATAAAAAATGTGAGTCTTTTGAAAATGTATGCCTCGAACAGTTGTAACCTGAGCATGAAAGGAGAAAGAACTTGGAAGGGCTTGCTTTCATTTCCATTCCCTCCCAAACACATTAAAACCAAAACATTTGGGAATAAGTAGTATACTAATTTCAAATGTGAATTTCTTAGTGGTCCCTTGGGAATGGATCTTTTAACATACATTTCATATTAAGGATTGCACGTTACACTTTGTATAGCGCCATATTGTAGTAATATTCTGATTTTATCACGGCCTCAAATATTTAAGTGTCAAAGTATGGCCAAGCCACCTGCAAATGTTTGAGATGGCTCCTTTCCAATCCAAACAGCCTTCAGTAATGAAAGTCTTCTTTCAGGCTACGCGCTGGGCTCTGCTACAGCAGGAGACTGGGATCCACCTGTGCCCACGCAGAGCTTCAGTCGTTGGGGAGTGGTGAAGTGTTCACAGATGGGGCTCTCCTGGGGATATGATCGTCTTTCTCCTCCGTCTTCCTTTTAACTTGCTCCCCACACTACATACACACATACTCTATTCAGCCATCATTTCATTGATGCATTGCCTTGGTAACCACTCACAGTATTAACATTTAAATCCAAGGATCTGGAAAATATCATAATATTAAGAGAAATTATGGAGCAGGATTATCTGGAAGCAACGCCTCTCTAAAATAAAACCTCAGGGCATTATAAAGCTGCACAGAGAAAGTAGGAGTCCAATTGAAGCCCAAAAGCAATGAAAAATCATGGCTACGTTTAATAAAGTGTTTTCTTGTCAAAATGTGAAAAGCCTATAAATAAATCAAATGCTAAACAAATGGCAATGTAATCACCCCTTACTATAATATACTAGTAAGATTCATTGTATGCGCACAAAATAGTTGTTTAAAACAATTGGACTTTGGAGAAAAAGGTCTGCAAATCATTATTTTTCTTCTAGAATGGAGGTTTGTTTTCCTTTATAAACTCCTGGGCTAGATTTACTAAACTGCGGAAAAGAAATAGTGGAGATGTTGCCCATAGCAACCAATCAGCTGACAATCTGACATTCTCTAGTATGTAATAGGAAAGCAAGAGCTAGAATCTGACTGGTTGCTATAGGCAACATCTCCACTTTTCCTTTTTTACAGTTTACTAAATCTAGCATTCATAGATGTGGCTGAAAAAAGGACATGTAGGTAAGGGAAAGGGCATGTAAGTAAGGGAAGGGGCATGTAAGTAAGGGAATGGGCATGTAAGTAAGGGGAGGGGCATGTAAGTAAGGGAAGGGGCATGTAGGTAAGGGTAGGGGCATGTACGTAAGTGTAGGGTAAATGCTAAAAATTATTTTTAATTAAAAGTCGAAAAATATTTTTACTCCAAAACTGCAACCCCCTGATTAATTAATTAATTGTTCTTTGATTTTCAATTGAATCCTGCATTTGGTGGGTGTTGGCAAAAAAAATTACCCCTATAGCTTAAGCATGATACAAAAGCATATTTATATTGGAAATTGTAATAACAATTTGTAATAAAAATAGACTGGATAAAGATTTTCCTTTATTTCTATTCGTCCGATCTTGTGTGCAAGGCAAACTTCTGTATCCAGACTTCAAAAAATGACACTACTAACATCTTCCAATAGGATATCCAAGTTATGCAGGCATGTACAATGTACAGTAAAGGTGCCCCAACCCACTGGTTAGCAATCCAAACCGCCGCTGATTTAGTTCATTTCACACGAGTTGGAAAGCTTAAGGTAAGGTATTGCTATCTGAAGTCCATTGCTGTGAAGAGAGTGTTTTAGAAAGAAATTGCCTGGATACGGCAGATCTGTGAATAAAAATCCGCACACATAAAGTCATATGTCTGTCACACCCCTTGAATGTACCTATTTTGTCAAGATACGCTTTTCAAACCCTACCTTAACTTTTGCCAACGTATCCGCAGTGATCCGCACACGTACGTATGGTTAACACGTATTTATGCAGCTAAGCACGCCCATACTGTACACTTTAAATACAAACCCCCACCTACTTAACGTATTTCAGACGTATTTTGGACTCACGTAAAATTGGCACGCCCACACGTAAGTATTTACGTGACGTAAAAGTGGACACACGTAAGTATTTACGTGACACATACGTGAGTGGCCCATACGTTCACATTTACGCTACGTTACGGAGCGTATTTTCTATGATGTGCATGCGCAGTATTTACAAAAATGCGATTTTACGTCTCCGCCACGCGTAAATTCGCTCACAAGCGTTGTTCTGGATCTGGCCCCATGTCAGAAAGGGTTTTGCTAGTCCATTGAATAGTACACGGATTAAAAAGTAACTTTGTTTAATTTACAGATTTCATAGTGTTCTGCATTACAGTGAGTTTAATACACTGGGAACAAATGAACTAGAATGTAATAAAGACATCCAGGTGTTCTTTTCCATTTTCTCTGTCACTCTGGGAAGAATCTTAGTGTTTCTGTGACAACTTTGTTAAGCTATAGAAAACAAAATCCAATCTGCAGTGAAGGATCACCTGGATGTAGAGCCCCTGCATTTATGATATGTTGAAAGATGGTTTACAGGCATGTTGAAAGATAGTTTGCAAAATTGCAATTTCAAGAATTTACACACAGGGATGTGCGATAAAGGCAAACACAAATATTTGTGATAAAGGCAGAAACAGGGATGTCTGCTGAACGGATGTGTGGTGAAGGTAGACACGGGGATGTGTGGCGAAGGGAGGCACAGGGATGTGTGGCAAAGGCAGGCATAGATGAGTGGTGAAGGCAGTCACAGGAATGTGTGATGAAGGTAGATGCAAGTGTGAGTTGTACGGTAGACACAGGGATGTGTTGAGAAGGCAGGCATAGATGAGTGATGAAGGTAGATTCAAGGATGAGTGGTAAAGGTAGACACATGATGTGTGGTGAACGCAGACACAGGGATGTGTGACGAAGGTAGATGCAAGTATAAGTGGTAAGGTAGACACATGATGTGTGGTGAAGGCAGGCACAGATGTGTGGTGAAGACAGCCACAGGAATATGTAATGAAGGTAGATACAAGGATTAGTGGTAAAGGAAGACACAGGGATGTGTGGTGAAGGCAGTCATGTGAATGTGTGATGAAGGTAGATGCAAGTATAAGTAGTAGGGTAGACATAGAATGTGGGGTGAAGGCAGGCACAGATGTGTGGTGAAGGCAGTCATGTGAATGTATGATGAAGGTAGATACAAGGATGAGTGGTAAATGTAGACACAGGGTTGTGTGGTAGAGGTAGATACAGGAATGAGTGGTGCAGGCAGTCACAGGAATGTGTGATGAAGGTAGATAAATTGATGATTGGTAAAGGTAGACACCGTGATGTATAGTGAAGTTAGACACCGTGATGTATAGTGAAGTTAGACACCGTGATGTATAGTGAAGTTTGACACGGATGTGTGGTGAAGGTAGACACAGGGATGTGTGGTGAAGGTAGACACAGGGATGTGTGGTGAAGGTAGACACATGGATATGTGGTGATTGGTGATGGTAGACACAGGGATATGTGGTGATTGGTGAAGATAGACACAGGGATATGTGGTGATTGGTGAAGGTAGACACAGGGATATGTGGTAAAAGTAGATACAGTGATGTGTGGTGAATGTAGAAACAGGGATGTGTGGTGAAGGTAGACACAGGGATATGTGGTGATTGGTGAAGGTAGACACAGGGATGTGTGGTGAATGTAGACACAACTATCTGTTGTCACAAGGCACATGGAGAGGGTTATTACTGTAAATTTAGTAAAAATAAATTTGTGTGGCATAGATAACACCTCTAAGAGCGCATTTACTAATCAATCCTAAAAACCATAAAATACCCCTTAGTGTGAAGGATTTCTACAAGTCTGCCCTTTGTGTTGGTGGAGCTGGATATTCCACAGATAAAAAAAATACAATTTCAGTTAATTTGTCACATTTCTCAGAGGGCCCTTGTAAAGAGGTGTTACATTTTTATAAGTTGTGATTGCGGTGGGTCCATAAAACGCATATGTTACTAATGGAAATTCTTTGTTGTTGTTGGGAGTACATTTTTTCTTCCAAATAATGCCCCACTGCTACAAAACGTTATAATAAAAAGCCCCATTTCTGTAGCATTCAGCATCCTAAGTGATTAACACAGTTATGTGACAGGAATTCCTACTGTGTTCCAAAGCACAACCTTCCAAACTGATTCGTACCAGTGACTGGGAAAACACAGTGCACCAAATACACGAAAAGACCTTCCTTAAAAATGTGAGGTTACTAATGGCAATAAATGAGACAAAGATAAATATATATCTTAACCCAAAACAGACAGACATGAAATAAAAACACCCTAAATAGTAATTATTCTGAGATGAGGCTGCTTAAGCCACATTTCAGAAAGAAGTATAAATCCTCTAATTATATTTTAAGCTTCTGCTGTCTAGTCAGTACAGCCAATTTATGTCTACAAACGTGTATTAGTAGAGTTATTTTACACTCATTTTTCTGGCTTGCGAGGTCTGCAGAGAGGAAAAACAGATGGGACTTTTCATTGATTTTATGAGATTTTTGATCTGAAGACAGGCATTTATATTGATAGAAATCTGTCTTTCATATTAAAGTGCTTTCACTCTTCTGTGAGACTTCATAAAAAGCCTGTATTAGCTATCTTACTTAGTGAGCATATGTGAAGTGTACAGAAATGTGGAGATGCAGCAAATAGAATGTCCCTTTCTGTTGTACATGTATCAGTAGTTTCTGAATTGCGTCTTTGCAGACAGCTTGTGCAGTAATTCGTAGTCTTGCATTTTTTTTTTAATAAGCAACTTGCAAGCATAAATGATCACTTTAACCTGTGACCTAATATCATTTTCAGTCAACCTTCTTTATTAGTTAAAACATTTATAGTCTTCTAAAATACTGCACTGTGTGACACATGTCCTAACTAAGGACCAGATCCAGACCCAAGCTTCTGTCATGCTCGGAGCTCCAGTGGTAGATTCTCGCTGGGAGTTATATGATAGCGGGAATGGTGCGAAAGTCTGAAACATGCCATTGCTGTACTATATACACTAGTGGGACATCTCACCCTGTCCCACTAGTCAGAAAGACTTTGATTATGGAAGTCTGGATAAGAAGGATCCAGGATACACACACACACAAAATGCTATTGTTTTCTGCCTCTTGCGCCTTGAATTTCAGAAGTCTTTCAGACATTTCAGGAAAATTGGCATCTATGGTATAGGGTGTAGTCCGCCGCTCCGATGATCTGTCTTTCAACAGATCACTTAGTGGCAATGAAGTGCCGACTGCTGAGCTGCTTCTGCAACTGCTGTATCTGTGAAGACTCCAACGGTGACAAGTTTACTTCATCCTAACCCTAATCATCCCCATCCCGCATACCTAACCTTAAACCTCCCCTAACTCTAACCTTAACCCTCCCCTCTTCACAGCCTAACCTTAACCCTACCCAGGGCGGTCTTAACAGCATTGTAGGCCCTGGGCAAAGCAATACGCAGGGGCCTCTACATGAATTTACAGGAATAAAAATGTAACCAGTAACATTAATAAGTTTTGAAAAACACAAACATTTCAACATATAAATGATAATTCATCACTTGTGCCATCCTGCCTCACACTGCTCCCCTTTCATTATCACAATGATTTCCCTTTATCATCACACTGTGCCCTCCCTCACACTGCTGCCCCTTATAATCAAACTCCGCCCCCTCCTTGTGTATGTCCAGTCAGCCTTCTTCTTTCCTTCATGGCATGTACTCTGCAGTGATGACACAGGCCTTACTTAGGGTCACACCTGCGTCATCGTGATGGTTAAGCAATCGCACAGTGAAACAGACATATATTGCCAAGCACTACAGTATATCTTTGCCGAGGATGGCTTATTACTAAAGCAGTGCAGCCGTGTGGTGTGTCAGGAGTGCTTGGCGCTATATGTCTGTGTGATTGCATACATATGGTACATGGTGCCAAGGATCTAAGTGTAAGCTCTGATCCATTCAATAAGGGGTAGAGCATTGGCCTGTAGATTTTACTGGCGGCCCCTAGGAAGTTGGGGAACACCAGCGGAAATGCAGGACAGAGAGTCTGAAAATGCCTTGACTGCTGGGGCCGGGCAGCAGTGCTCAAGGGTCCCTAGACTTGTGGGGCCATGGGCACCTGCCCATTGTGCCCAGTGGAAAAGATGTCCCTGACCCTACCATAACCCTAACCATCCTCATTCCCACAACCTAATCATATAGCTTCCTGTGCGCAGCCAACCCTAACCCTCCCCCCTCTGTAGCCTAACACTAACCCTCCCCCCCTCTGCAGCCTAACCCTCCCCCTCTGCAGCCTTACCCTTACCAGGAATGGATACCTTGTCGAAAGAAGAACATTCCACATTGTACCCATTCCTATTCAGAAATATTGTTTATTTAAAAGCTTTTGGTATTGATATTGCTGTGATTAAGCTCTCAGCTGTATTGTCGAATATAGTATTGCCACATGTCTAAATATTTTTAAGTTTTAATTCCCTGAGTCTCAGATCTCAGACTGAAGGATGGGACATTGGACCGGATCCACACCTCGTAACGATTGCCCACTTATGTACGCAAGGTACATGCGCCCTCCAGATGTTACATGTCAGAAGGGCATCCGTATGGAACTGAAGTACAGATCTCCGTTCGCACGTAAGTCACACGGAGATCTGAATCAGTTCCAATGTGCCTATATGACAGAAATAATAACTAATTCCCCACACCTTCTCCCTAGAGAAGGGGTGACATGATCCCCACACGCCTCAGCAGTCTATACCCTTACCCATAAACACTATACATAATCACAAAAAATGTAAACTACTTGTTTTCCTATGGATGTAAATGTGTTTGTAAATATGTTGCACAGTGTTTAATAGAAAAGAAAAAAAAACAGTAGCAGTGTTTCTAGTAATATAAAGTTAACGTCAAATACATATAATCAAATAAATATATTAATGTCTAAATTTCTTACTGTCATTACTAGATCATTTATATACAGGAAATTGTATTTTAGCTGATCTGATCCATGAAAGTTTCATCCTTAAACTTATAAGGATTTACCTTAAAAACCAAAACCATTCATTTAATCCATGTGGTTATTAGTACTCATGTAAAACTGGAAGCGTATATTTATTATGTAGATCTTTGCTGGTGGGGTGGGGGGGTTTTAAAATTATGTTCAGCCTTTGGAAACTGAGTTTGTGTAACCTAATTAAATCTACAGTTTATAGGTTCTCAGCAGTAAAGCTTACATTTTGTTATTGCACCAAACCATCAAATTCCAATATCATATAAGCATTAAAGTCAGACATGGGGCACTGGTTTAGGTCAGCGGCAAGATGCTGCTTTCAAATACCATGGAGTTGTAAATTCTCCTCTGCATGAATAATTTACATCTGCACAATAATATACAATTGTATAGATATAATGATTCTGGAATTCCTTTGGTGATTGGAATCCTCCACAAATTTTGTTAATTAGGGCATTACAATCTGGTTATATTGGTGAGCTGTGTGTGTGTGATGATGACAAGAGACGGCATTGCCCTTTGTTATGTCAGGTTCTCTTTTCTGATGGTTTAACTTTATTGTCAAAAGTTTCAGGGCTGCACTATGAAATCAAGAGTCAATATTGAGGGAGTTGATAATCCATGTGCTAAAGAAATGTGGGTTTTGTTTTGGTTTTATATGTTTATATTGACAATGTAAAACAATATATGACTAGCCCTACATGACTTATATTTTATTAAAATGGTAACAAGTGGGTCCTTGAGCACATTCCCACATCCTGCTAAAGGAAAGAAAGCAAACATTACATGGCCTTTAGTGCATGTTTGTGGCTACCTCTAGAGATGTCATTAGAGATCTTTTCATCAATATGAATAGCAAATGATTTTACACTATGGCCTCCTAATGTTTTGGATGCAGAGTAGTCTAGACAGCTTAGTTTTGGTACTTGTAATTGGTGCATTAACCATTTTGAAACATGCCATTGATTATGTACATTGTACTTGTTGGGTTTTGAACGTGTATGATGTATTATGTGTGCTGTAAGAATGCCCAGTATGTGCTACATTGTATCTGTTCCAGAGTCCAGCTGTTCTAATTGACACAAGATAAGTACTTCTATCTCTAGACTTGACATTCTACATGTGTCAGGAGTAAGGATACTGAGACACTCCAGTGATTGCAGAAATCCCCTAACACTGGTATTTGTAGCATAATAGCAGATAATGCGCTAGAATATCACATTGACAGACACTGGTGAACACATACAAATCTGTGTAATGAGTAGGGAGGATATGTTTTCATGAATTAGTTTACATTTATCTTTAGAGTGCTATAACAAATATTTTGAGTGCTGTTATATATTAGGCGCACTATTGGGAGCTCACATGATTCCTGAACTCTGAGCAACTTCTAGCACTGAAATAACCTTAACTTGAATAATAATAATTCATTGTTGTTATTATTATTATTATTATTATTATTATTATTTTTATTATTTTTATTATTATTATTATTATTATTATTATTATTATTATTATTATTATTTATAAATAATTAATCTAATAATAATAATAATAATAATAATAATAATAAAAATAATAATAATAATAATAAAATTAATAATAAAAATAAAAAAATAAAAATACAAATAATAATAATAAAATAATAATAA
>WWET01000717.1:51183-62856 GCA_011038615.1 Limnodynastes dumerilii
AATAATGGGTTCACAAGCAGGTTGAGCATGAAGGTGGGCACAAGAAGGGGGGGCATGAAGGGGGCACTAGAAATGTGATTCTAAAAGAGGGCACAAGCAGTGTGATTACAAAAGGGGGCACAAACAGTGAGATTATAAAGTGGGGCATTAGCAATGTTATTATAAAAGGGGTCACAAGCAATGTGATTATAAAAGGGGGCACAAGCAGTGTGTTTATGTATGTTCTACCCCTGATGAAAGCTGCATGTGGCAGCTGAAATGTTGGGATATGTGTTTCTTATTATTTTATTGCCCGCCATGGCATTTGTGCATTGATTTTTGAAGTCTTCTGAGTGCCTCTTTTCTTTGCTGTTTTATATGATCTTTGTTTGAGTGCACCCCAAACACTTTATAGAAATATAGCACAGGGAGAATTTTGGCAATATATCTTAATTAAATCAGTTGCTATTATATCGATCACATTCTTTCCATACTATGCACCAGATGCAGACTTGTGTCTGGCACCCCACTGACACACACAGAAGGCCTGATCCAGATCCCCGTCGCCCGACAGTAATACGCTGGGCGTACGCGTAAGATCGTCTAAAAAGACGATCTGCGCATGCGCCGGGCAGATGTTGCTCTCATGCATACTGACAGATCCCCGCACTTATGAAAGCATGTGGGGGGTCTGGATCCGGTCCTATATGTCTAGTAAGTGTTTTCATGGAATATTATTATAAATTCATGCCCATCGTATAGATACACTGTATTTTATATGAAGAGACTTGTCATATATATATTTTTAACACTCCATTGTTTCAACCTCTCTGTTGTTAAACTGCATTCATTTAAATGAATATGAATAAAGTTTAATACTTTCAAATGACAGGTTACATATCAGTATAAGCACAATAATGGATATATGTTTCTCAAATATTTTGAACCCCCCCTTTCAATATCATGCGTTTGCCACTGTATTTTTTACTTCACCCCTAACAGTCCAAGTTTTCCAGGTCTCCTTAAGTGACCTAAGTGATATAAGGAGCACCAACTGTGGATCATTTCAGATGTATCAGTCAGTAATGTGCTCACCTTTGCTCCAGCAAAGAGCTCTGGAAAGCCTGCACTCTTAGGGGATCTTGAGCACTGAAGTTGGGAAACACTGTCTTTCCACTTCACCTCAGTGGTTGTTTGAACTTAATGTTTGAACTAGCAATGTTGCTAGTAGGTGAACAAAAGAACATATAACAAAACATGACATCAAATGTCAGTGACCGTGCTATAGAATAAACATGCTGCATTTGTGTTTTTAAGAGATAAATACTAGTATGTGCTTGTGGTAATCAGCATCCTTTTCCTAGCCACATTTACCTCTAATCAATTAAAAGGAAAGCATATGTTTATAAAAAAAAAAAAAAAGAAATAAATTATTTTGCAGTATTGGAAGTATGGGCATGAAATTAAGAGAGGAAAGTTACTCCTGGGCTAAACCATGTTGATTGCAGGGGAGTCATGTTCCATCTGTTGCAAACAGTATTAGAGTTGAGAGGTGGCGTTTCCCAACCCAAGTCTAAATAACAGTGTGATAGTAAAGCTGGTCAGTATCTGTGTACAGTAAGCAATTCAAAGATATATCCCTGCATGCAAAGAATACAATTACCTTGACTCCCCCTGAAATCAATATGGTTTTGCCCAGGAGTAACTTTCCTTTCTTATTTTTAAGCTCCTTCTTAAGTCTGAATCAGGCCCTATATGCCTAATGTACTTGCATCATAAATGTTATAAATGATAAATGAATCTGGTAATCATTTTTCACCATACATAATATTCACCAAAAATATTTATCTAACATTTAAAAATATTTATTACCATCATGTAGCTTTTTTTTTTGAGTGCTTACTAAATATTATAAAGTTTAATAAGTTTGTATTAGAAAGTTAAAAATAACTTTTAAATGTTTGTGTTGAAAATAATCATTGTATTGTAATATAAAAGGCCTCGAAGTAGCAACATAAAACCATCTCCACAGAATATAGGGCCACGGTATGGAACAAGAAAATGAAATTCATAAAAACAAGAGCAAATTTGGATCAATTTCCGCTACAATCTCTTGGGTAATATACTCAATTTCTGCTTGTTTCATGTGGTTTATTTTCCTAGGGTTCATGGTATGGTACAGGTTTGAAATTCGTCCTTGACTGCACACATGTGGCCAGAAGGTTATAAAAAGAAAATGAACTTGCAATCAACTCGGGTTAAGTTCCTCTGTTTTGAAAGCGTTGGTGATCTCTCACAGCTCACTTCTGCGGGAAACCTAACAAAGCTTCCAGCTCCATTTATGTATATCTGGATGTAAATATCTGCAGAAGAATAAACAATCCCAGCGTGGTAAACTTAAACATATTTTAGAAACAGCAGCAACTTGATGAACATTATAAAAATGCATGAAGCTGACTTTGTACCGAGTTCCAGTGTCAAGTTACATTGTAAATAATTAAGTCACTTAAGTGACTTGAGTATTTTTTTTTCTGTTGTTAATTTTCAGACTTTGGCTGTAGGAATTTCAGCACATTTGAGAGGGGGTTTACAATTCTGTAGGGACTTCTTAAGAAAAATGTCTAAATCACTCCCCCCATGCTTGCAAACAAATAGTCTTAAGGGGTCAAGATGTTGAACATGAATTTGTTTTGATACATCTCCACACTCCTTTGACTACCCTGCCAAAACCTACACTGCCATATACGAAATGTTATCTTTATGCAACGTCTGCCTCTGTTTTCCTTTTTAATGTCTTATAGTAAGCAACAGGAGATTCCTTCCCCGTAGCAGGGGTTTGCCTGGATAAGAGTGGGATGCGGATTGAACATCTTTACCTAATACTTTATAGTGGAGCTAAACCCATAAACTATCTTGTTATTGTTGTTGAAGAACGTGAAACACACTTTCTTGCCTTTTAATAAACTTCATGTCTGAAGCAAGTTGCACACTCAGTGCAACAATATTTCTGTTTTCATTTTTTCATAATCAAAAATTGGTTACTCAATAAAAATAAGGCCATTTATAATAATTAATTTACATTTCGTTAAATTAGAATATTTGTAAAAAAAATAATGATAATTAAAAAAAAATCTCAAATCCTGGTAGACCACCAAAAAGTTTAACTAATAACTGCTGTCTGCAGTGCTTTCCTATGTGTGTCAGATATATTCAGCAAGGAGAGAAGATGTTAGAAGAATGGTGATTCTGTGTTAACAGATAGCATTTCCCAGCAATCTCTCTCTCCAGTGGCTGCTCTGAAATGGAGCCTTCACTGGGGATCATGGACCAGGTATTATTAACTATTAATATATTGCAGAAACCTAGAATATCCTCAGCAGTTAGTAGCACAGACAATTTTAAGGACTCTCTAGTCTAGGCATAGGCAACCGTTAAATGTTGCAAAACTACAAGTACCATCATGCTGTGCCAGTATCAGCCATGACTATACTGGAACTTCAGTAGTGGAAGAGGTGCCTATTCTAGACTACACTGAGTTACATGGATTCAGGATAAAGTAATATAATAGATTATTGAGGAATGTTTATGGATTTAAAAGAATCTATATATCTCCAATGGAGAAAGTACATGCAAAAGACAATTATATTGAAACCGTCCTTATTATGATATATGTGGGATACATTACATATACTGCATGCAGTATATATTGTGCTATTCCCAGACCCATATATAACTCACAGATATTATAGTATGTGGCATTCCCAGACCCCTAATACATCCCACATGTACTTTATGTAGTAAGCCAGCCAAATACCTCTTATCTATCACACATATATGATAGTTTGCTATCTACAGACCCCTTTTACTGTAATTCCCAAATGTAGTACAAGCATTGAACCCCTTTAGTCTGCTTTTGCCACTGATTAGGGACAGTTTTTCTTACCCAGTTCATTATAAAATCAACACATTTTGAAATGGGGACTACAGTAAGACAAAAAGTGATCTTTGGCATTCAGTTACTCAACCAGACCTCTCTGGGGTTAAAGGGGTGACTTTGGACAAGTGAAGTTGATAGTAGCCAGCACATGCATTAGAGACAGCTACATACCCACTGTGATCCCTTCAAACTCACAGATATTAATATTTCTTTTACAGTAATGCTGAATGTACCTGCTCATACCCCAAGGTGAGTATTCCGTCCATAAGACGCACACACTTTTCCCCCCACTTTTATGGTCCGAAAAATACGGTAATTATTCATGTAATAGAAAGTCAAGACAAATCAGTTTTGTCTTGCAAAGGACATGGTAGTGTGAATGGACCATGCAAACCATTGGGAAAAAGAAAAGTTTGCTGTATGAGGCGTAGTTACTTGATCAAATTCACTTCTAAATGTAGCAGTTCTATTAATACGTGTGATACTTCTGTTCCTTGGAGATGGATTTGTTACTGTTTGCAGGAAATCAGAACAAATTATCATACAAAAAGAAAATTTGGCAAAACTCTCCCAACCTTAATTCATGCTTTATTGTTATGCTGCTTTTGTGTTATTTGAACTGCTCTTACTGTGGAAAGTGTTTCTGTGGTTCATGTGTTATGTATTACACATTACCAAATAAAAGCAGCACAGTCAACCAAATGTAACGTTTACAAATATGAAACACGTGAGGTTCATGTCTATGTAAAATTACATTTCTTGTGTTCATGGGGCCCACAGGTTTACCTATATAACAGACTTTAGTAGTCTGGTTTAATAAAAAAAAATCCAGAACTGATTTAGGATCCATTGTCCTTTCAATAAGCCCTCGGTTACGATAGATCCACAAACAGAAGTGTGACCGGGTATAAACCTAAGCTTGTCCCATAGATAAAACAATTAAATTTTCTTAAACATTACAAAATGGTCCAATTGTATTTATGTACTCATTATAATAAGAATAATGACATGAATACATATTGCCCCATTTGCTAAAGCAACAAACCAGACCTAATGGATCTGGCAAAATTGTAACTAAATCGACCCTGATCTCATTACTTTTTACTTGACTAAATGGTTAAAAGGACAGTATTGCAGCTTTTGAATTTAAAAATAACACATTGTTGTATAGCCTGCATTTGGGAAATAATAACTGAGGCATCTCTTATCCACTAATAGTATATAGAAGACCTGTATCTGCAGTCTCTATATTGCTTAGAAGTCCCACCACAAAAACTGACTCTAATATTTAATCTTGTGTGGGGCACGGATGAGATCTAGGGTACATTAGTCAGAGAGATAAACAAGTTAGGGGATAGGGTTATTCCTTGGTACAAATCAGTTCCCATCCCCTGGCTAGACTAGAGCCCCAGAAAAACACTCCCTCAAAACTCCTGTCAATGTGCGATTCATCTTCTTTTCCTTAAAACAGATGTGCAGCCCATTCCAATCTACCAGTGTGGAACTATTAAGCTTGTTCACTTGTATACAAAATATTCATATTGCATTGTTCCTTGTGAGTTGAATAAAATAAATATCAGTTACACAAAGTAACAATGAACATCAGTTCTTCAACACAATCTTTAATCAGCCAAACTATTTTAGCTTTTAGCTAACATAGCCATAATACAATATTGTACATGTGTGATAATATATTCTGTTTAATGAAAATTCTAGTTCGTCTTGTAAAGGAACAAAAACAGTGAAGGGCAGTTCATACTTACAGTCATACTTACCTGTCTCTGGCAACTAATCATGTGAAAATGAATACATGCTCAAACTAATAAAGATAAAACTTATTGTAATGAATTTTCCAGAACAAATTGCTGTATTTAATTTTCCAGAACATATATATGTGGGAGGAGTTCTCCGCAATTAAAAGCTCATTAAATCTGTCTGTATTTAAAAAATATCCCTGATTAGAAGGTTTTCCTAATGAATGGGTAACTATGCCGAATGTATTTTTTGGCCTACATTCCCATTCATTGGTTTTCTAAAACTGCAGAATCCCGGTGCAGCACCTGACAGAACACTTGCCGCATCGGACAGGAGATAAGTGTACAAAGGGAGTCTAAGGGGAGTCTTAGGTTTAGGCTGCGGTGAAGGGAGTCTAAGGGTAAGGCTGCGGGGAAGTGAGTCCAAGGGTTAGGCTGCGAGGAAGGGTGTCTTAAGGTCAGGCCGCGGGGGAAGGGAGTCTTAAGGTCAGGCTGTGGGAAACAGGGTTAGGGTTCAGGGTAATGCAAGGGGGGGATTAGGGTGAGGATTAGGATAAGGTTTGGGATTAGTTAAATACTCACTACACACCGCTGTGGATTCGTGCTTAGGATGTCGATTGCTTGTCCTCGGCGGGGCCGGAGCAATCGATTTCAGAGCCAGTTCTAAAAAGGCTGGTAAAAAACATCCCTTTTGCAAAATGGTCTATTCTGACAGCCAACCCATATATATGATATCATATGAGCATAAGGTTTTCGAATGAATGTGATTATAAAATGAACAATGAAAGGTGTAAAGTAACTTTTGTGATTTTCTCTTTGTTTAAAACAAATTAAATTGATTGCTACTCATATGTTTATTGTAAATGAATACATTTATAGGACGTATAATAAAGAAAGATCTATCTAATTTTTAAAATAACAAATATTAATAGTTCTGAAGCAAATGTCTCATAATGTATGATACTTAATTTAAAACACATTACATTATAGTAGAAGGCATACTTTCTAAGCCTCATTTACAAGTAAACGGTCCAGTACTAATGAGTGCTAAAGCTCTTTCCCCCTCTGTTAGGATGACACACAGCTGCACCTGGTTTTACTATACAGTATTGCTCAGAATGCCATTTATCACAAAGAAACAATTGTTTTTTCTGGGTAATTGCTGGATTGGGCTGTATACTTAATCATCTGATTGCAATTTTGCCCCAACCTAAACAGCAGATGAAAAAATATATTTAAATGAGGTTCCTGGGGTGGAGACAGAGGAAATTTGAAGGTACTCCCTATTATATGTATCATGAAAATAAAAACTACCGCACTGATAACATCGGACCATATTCAGAGTTAAGACTCAATTCCTCCAAGCCTAACATACGAATTTTCGTATCCAACAACCCAGATGCATTAGAATATGGCAATCCCTCTGCTCTTTATCATGTGCAGATGCTGGATCTGTGCCCAGAACCCAACCTCAAGAATTGCGCACGGAAATATTTCATATACATATGAAAGAACATAAGTTATGAGCTAACTTGCATCAGGATACACCCCATAAATCCTCCAAAATAGCTAATGTGGCATACAAACAATAATTACAAATTAATAAATGTAATTAAACTTAAAATGTGATGACGTCTCATGCTGTAAGCTAGTGCTATATTATTAATAGACATGTTGCCTTTTGTATGTTTGACAAAACATTTTACGGTTTGCTTAGTTATGAAATTCTGCAGTAAGCATTTTAGAACAGAATCGTGTTGGGTTTTTGTGTGCAGTTACTAATTTCCAAAAATTCACACTGAGGATAATATATTATAATTATTAACAGTTTATGGCTACTAATACTAACTTTTCCTACTACAATCTTGGTTAGAACACTAGAGGGGACATATGTATGTCATATGTAGGGTACTGTATATGTAAATTAAATTACAAAACATGTGTCAATACATACCTGTTACTTATTTAGTTATCAAAATTCATGATTTAACCTGGTTACATACTGATGTAATGTCAAAAGCAACAAACTATACTATATTGTATGTTCAATATCCCCCTATGGTTGGGCCTTACATGTCCTGGTTTTCAGTTTAGAAATCACAGTGTCTACTTTTGACCAGAATTCATAACTGAGATTTTCCACTCTGTCAGATTTCCAATCAAAGGCCCTGATTCACACATGAGTGAGTTTGGCGCAGACAGAACCACACCTACCTCACTTGTGCAGCCTCTAACCCACCCCCCGTTTTTAGGTACCTTATAGCACTTAAGAGTGCCATTGGGCTACCTTATCTTACCATAAGTAGTTTCCTTCTTAAGAAGGAAACTACGCACGGACAATACCTCCCCCTGCCTCCCCCTGCCTAGTCTAAATCCGTCCCACTCATAATTTAACACTCCCTGAGGCGGCATTAGCACACCTCTTTCTAACTAAACTTTAAAGACTGCACAGAGGCAATCTATGTACCTAACTGGTACGTAGATTGCGTAAAGGACCTACTACACATGCTTAGTAGGTCATTTCGGAAAAGTACGCACTTAAAGAGCACTAGCTTCTTAAGTGTGAATCAGGGCCAAAATTTGGGGAAAGGTTCTTATAACTGTTTTTGAAAAACATTAAGTATTTAAAGTTTACACTTTGTGGCATAAGCAAAATCAGCGTATGTAAAAATTTGAGAAGCCCTAACTAAACATGAAAGAGGTAAATGAAATATCACATGTTAAGCTGCATTCCTTGCTGGGCCTGTGTAATCTGTTTGTCTTCATGCTATTTGTGCTCAGCTATAAACTTATATGATATTAAATTGGTACATACCATATGCAGTGAAATGCGGCATGCATAAATCAATTCTCATTTGTTGGTAGACTGTTTTCCAATTTAGGAGTTATTCCCATTTAGCAAAAATATGCGTATTGCTATGCAGTAAAATAAATTATTTGTAATCTCAAAATGCTGAAAAAAATGAACTTTAAACAATTCACAAGCTTTATTATGAAAATTCTAAGTCTCATAATCAAGCCAGTAAACTGATTGAGTTGATCTAACAACATATTACAATGTAACTGATTTTCAGCTACACGATACCACTCCAGGGTTGCTGACTTTTAAAAGCTTCCCTCTGGGAGATCCTGGAGGGAAGCCATAGATGCATGCAAAGGGCGGGGCTTAATAGCTTGATATATTCAAATGGAGTCATTAGCCCCCCTCCATGACTATCAATTACCCCATAGGGATGGGAGTGGGGCTAGATGACGCAATTTGCGTCATCAAATCCCTCCCTGTCTCTAGCTACACTAGTAAACTAATGTTGCCAGGCAGGGGGGCAGGACTTGAGGCCGTGGTTTTATGGAAACCACAAGCCTGAAGTCCCTTGCAGGAGATTTGCCGACTCTCCCAGGATACCGGGAGAACTGCCTAAATTTTGTGAGTCTCCCGGACATTCCAGGAGAGTTGGCAACTGTGTACCAGTCCTGTACCTTATATGTATCTAGTCTATGAATACTAGCTGTAGTAGAACTTAATGAAAGCAGCTAGTG
This sequence comes from Limnodynastes dumerilii, assembly GCA_011038615.1. Lineage (NCBI taxonomy): Eukaryota > Metazoa > Chordata > Amphibia > Anura > Limnodynastidae > Limnodynastes > Limnodynastes dumerilii. The sequence goes on from WWET01000717.1 coordinate 60,391, forward strand.
GTGTTTGTGTCCTCATCATCCAATCCCCTTTTAGATCTAGCCCATCTGGATGCAGGCCTAGACCTCCTTCCTCTTCAGATTCCAAGTTAAGTTGACAGCTAAGCTCTGTCACTCCTCCTTGCACGCTCTAACTGCCAGCCAAAAGAAGGGTCAGGTCTAAGCTGTCAGCTACTGGCAGTTTGTTTATAGTGCTGTTTATAAACAAGTTACACTTACACACACACACACACACACACACACAATGTGATATACATTCCTTTTAGAAGGTTATGGTCATGGTTTTAGTATATGCTTTGTGATTTGCTCCTACTCATTAGTTTTAAAGTAATTCTGCCTAACTCTATGAGGGACATCCTTATCCAACAGATCGTTACATGACTCAAACCTAATTCATTAAATTATTAGGTTGTCCAGAATGTAAGGCATTTTTTTATTTCATGTTACTAAACTAAAACTATTGCTGCAGTGACAAATTGTGTTTTTAATGTTGATCATTTTAAACAATTCTGAAGTAATATATACTGTATGTTCCCTGCTATTGATTTTTTTTTCTTTTTTTTCTTTTTTTTTACCGTTCAAACTTAGTTAAATGTTTAAATATATTTATGTCATTTGCACCCCCAGTGAACATTTGTTTCATAAATGTAGAGATTAGGCATATGGTAACTATTAAATTAGATATAAATGACTGTACATTCTTTGCCTTGATTGACAGTGGGGATGTTTGGAACTTACCACAAGTAATTTGTGAGGTGTTTTCATTCCAGTGTTTTAAAGATACCATACTCATTAACCCTTTCAGACCAAAGGAATTGGAAGTATTGTGAGTTTTCTGATCATTAAGTTAGTTAAATTAGTTACAATTTTCCATTAAAACAAATTATCTAAATGTTAATGAAGAAGTTTATTATTATTATATCACCAAATTTATCTATAGAGCACAAATGATTTAAAAAAAAGATTTTTTTTTTTATAGTTATAGCACACACAACTAAATCTGTAATCTGCGAGCTGGAGTTAATTATATTATAAAATGTAACCAGATTCAAACCACTTTCTAAAAAAAGGTTGTTACATCTCCATCAGGAAATAAAAACTACAAATTACCTATGTATAAATGCAAAATAGTATATATATTTGTAATAATAATTATTATTTCATATATCTAATCTCTAATTCAAAACAAATCCCTGAGAAGGACTGCAAATCTTGTGGGGGATTGACTGTTATGGGTATCCAGCTGACATTAGGAAGTGCTTGCCAGGAGCTACAGCTCCACAGGATAAAAAGTGTATTTTAAATATTCTAAAGACAGTGAGCAAGGAAAGGGAGGTTGATGTCATTATCCCCCTTTGGACAAATGACTTGGCCAATGCTGGAGATGTGGCTGTTAAAGATGAATTTAGAAAGTTGAGAACTGCTCTTAAGCAGGTAGCAAATACTTTTACTTTTTCTGAAGTGCTGCCAGTACACAGATTTGAAGATGGTAGAATGATGCACATTAGTAATTTCAATCTGTGGCTTAGGAAGTGGTGTATGAGGAAGGATTGGGTTCATAAAGCATAGCCATGCCATCTGGCAAAACAAAAACCTGTATAAAAGGGATGGCTTGCACCCATCTTCTGCGGGAACAGATATTCTAAGTGAGCAGTTTGAATGCTTTATTAGAAACCATTTAAACTAGGAGAGGGGGCAGTGATACAGATAATAAAAATAGCTGCTCCCTTAACCAAAAAGTGTTGTGTGGCCATTCAATAATGACAGATAACATAGACAAGCAACAAATGGAAAAGAAAATATAAAACGCAATATAAACATATCTAGCAATAATAATGAACTGATAAATAGGAGATTCATAATGCAACCTCTCAGAGCAATGTGTGCAAATGCTAGGAGCTTGGGAAATAAAATCTCTGAATTAAACACAATAATGGCAAGGGATAATCTAGATATTGTGGGAATCACAAAATCATGGTGCAATGAAAATCATGACTGGGACATAGCTATACCGGGTTATAATTTATTTAGAAAGGATAGAGTAGGAAAAATTGGGGGAGGAGTATTATTGTATGTTAGGGAAGGGTTAAATTCTACTTTAATAGGGTGTATTGGAGAGAAAACTGAGGCACTTTGGGTAACCATAGAAACCCACTCACCCAACCTCACTCACATAGTTTCACTTGTTTACCTTTAGTTACTATGGGGACGGTTTCTCCAGTTACGGCGATGCCTCTGTTTCCCCCGTTGCGTCATTTCCTGTGCGTCAGAGCGGGTTCCTTCTGGTCCGGGAGATACGGCGGCGTGCAGTGACTGGGAAACGTCGGGAGGTGTGGATGGGGTAAGTGGTTATTTTTCTATAAATATGTTCATTTTAATGTATGTAATTTACCCTGATGAAAGTACGATAAACACGTACTGAAACTTGAGTATTCAAATTTACCTCACTTTGGGCATGATCCAGAGCTA
>WWET01000717.1:64851-77035 GCA_011038615.1 Limnodynastes dumerilii
TGAAAACGGTCTTTATCTCCTGAAAATGAAGGCATCACCATTTACTAATGCAATGATCGCCATGGAAACCATGGTGATCATTAGCATTCCTACCCCGATCGCCAGCCCGCTCTAATGAATGCGGGCGGGCTGATCGCTGAATTTACAAAGTGTCGGCGCGGATTTTAACAATCCGTGCTGATACGTTAAATAACGCCATCTCAAGATTTAGGGTAGGTATTACAGCGGTCCCCCCATATATTCCCCTTTTTTATCCCTCTAATAGCTGTTATTAGGGGGAGGAAAACGGGGGTATATATCGGGAGACTGCTGTAATGCAAAACACTAATTAAAATGTACAAAAAATAAAAAATATAAAAATATAAAAAAACATTTTTTACATAGTTTATTAATACATTTTTAATAAAAATTCTTTAATATAATAATAATTTAAAAAAACAATACAAAATACACAGATTTCTTACCTGTCCCGGCGCCGCGTCTGCTTCGGTTTCCCACGCATGCGCAGTGTTACTTGCCTTTTGGGACAAAAGTTTCTAAGTCTCAAAAGACAACTACTGCGCATGCGCGGGAACTAAAGCTTCACTCGATCCCGGCGAAAGTCCCGCAGATCATCGTGGGACCTCGCCGGACAGGTGAGTTATATTAAATTTGACGAAAAGAGGTGCAAGACTCGCTGCGAGGTGCAGCGAGCCTTGCACTGAACAATAACGCTTATAATGAGCGTTATAATAAATGGACCCCATTGAGTTATCTATCTCCTACCGTTGATACCTGCTGCTGGAGAGCTGAGGTGAGTATCAGCTGCCCCCTCTCTCTCCAGGCCCATGACTCCAGTACCGGCAGCCCGCCCTGTATTCACTTCAACTCCCAGCTTAGCAGAATCTATGGGAAAGGCTTTTGAATATGTAAAGACATAATATCTGTATTGCAGAAATATGATTTGTCATTAATAACGCCACACCACTTAGGCCTGATCCAGACTGGAATGTAAAAAATGAAAGCATTCCCTAAAAGCACACACTTAATGGGAGGTTTAAGTGCAGTCATCATGAACGCAACTGCAGCTCTGGATAGGTACAGCAGGTCATGTGCAAATACATAATCTACCAGGCAAAATGTAGAATTGTTCACTTTTCCAGAGCTATTCAGGTGCAAGTCAGAGATAGTTTACTGTAATGTATCATAGAAATGGTTGTTATGCTTCTTCTAAGCACCTAATTGACAATGGAAATGCATTAAAAGTCCTGTGTCTGGTCCGGTCCGGATTGGCTCACTTGTGTGTGCATGTATTGTTCATTGACTATGTCTTCTTCTCCGCTCCCATGAATTGCTCATGTGAGCAGTTCCCGCAGTTAGTTGAAGGAGGTCTCAATCTCCATTATCCCATGTGCATTTGTTCTGTGCGTGTGCAATGCAAATGAAAGTAGAGACCTGATACAAGTCTGGATCAGGTCCCTTTTTTATATGTGTCATTCTTTCAATTTGGAGTCTGTTGGAGTGGCAAACGCAGGATTTTGAAAGGGGGTTTTTCAATGTGTGCAAGACATGTGGGGTATATTAGCATACCTACCAACATTTTGGAGCCCGAAAACATAACAAATAAGCTCTGCCCCGACCAAGCTCTGCTCCTGCCCCGCCCCCACTGTCATGCCGCACGGTGCAAAAATTACCCCTAGCCCGTGTGTGTGTTTGTGTGAGTGTGTGTATGTTAGGGAGTTAGACTGTAATGCAGCAGAGGTTGAAGTACTGTTTCAAACTGTAAAGAGCTAATTAATATGTTAAAAAAAATATGTAAAATCACAATACTGATTATACTGATAATATGGTCTGACTGCCAAAATATCTAGGACATCCATTAACGTTGCCTGTGAAAGCAGGACGTATATACTATAAAGTAGATTTGAAAATAATAAAAATAAAATAAATCTACATAAAAAAAAATTGGTTGTTGGCTGTAACAAGTCCTGTTTTTTATATTTTTTAAGTAATTTATAATTGACTTCTTTCACACGTTAAAATAGTAGTTTTATACTGAAGGAACAGCTCTAATAGCAATAGCAGCATAGGATGCAGTAGTAGAGCACATTACACAATGGACCAGAGCTTGCGTCATTGCATGAGCACTGTTGCATTTGTTGTGATCCATTCACCACCCTCATCTGCTTTCCTATTGCAGCACAGGCCAGGACCATCTTCCTCCATGTCAGTCTGCCTCACATGACTGCAAAGCCACGCCCCTCTCGTGGCACCCACAAAGTCACGCCCCTTTTCTAAATGTAACTTTTTTTTTTGCACATTTTTTTTTCTTACAATTTTCAATCTGGGGGAGTTTCTGGGCAACCAGAACCCCCCCCCCCCTTGGGGCCTCCCTGAGTATACCCACATCCCTTGGTGCGTCACTGAGTATACCCACATTTTGTGCCATGAATTAGCAATGGGGATGGCACAGACCATTCTTACTCCCTATTTTCTCCAGATATACAACTTCCATAAGAAAATATGCATTGACTTTCTTATCTAGAGTACTGCAGAATCCCAGGACCATATATTATTTATTTGTTGGTTTGATTACTTGTTCATATTTATTAACAGTTTTTTTTATATAGCGCCATCACATTATGTAGCACTTTACAATTTTTACAAACATAGGGGTGGATCCAGAACTCTGCATGCAATCCGTTTACTAGCGTAGCGTATTTTCGCGTGCGTGCCTTCTAAGCACTCCCCTAGGCACACCCCTTGAATGTACGTATTTTTACTGATTTCCGCTTTTCAAATCCTATCTTAACTTTTGGCCGTGTAACCGCTCACGTCTGCGCACGTACGTATAGGCAATGCGGACTTACGCAGCTAAGCATGCCCATACTGTACAATTTTAATGCAAGCCCCCCCCGCCTACATTGCGTAATTTAGGCATTTTTTTGGCTCACATAAAATTGGCACGTCCCCACTTAGGAATTTACGCAATTATTACATGAATGTCCCATATGCTACGTAGCGTATTATCTGTCGTGCGCATGCGCAATACATACAAAATCGCAATTTTACGTGTCTGCCAGGTGTAAATTCGCAGGGAAGCGTAGTTCTGGATCTGCGCCATTATAACAAAACAAGATGGTAACAGACAGACTGGGAAGCTAAGAGGGCCCTGTCTGCAAGCTTACACATTGTAGGACATTGGGGCTTGAGATATATATATATATATATATATATATATATATATATATATAATATGCTATATATCACACGATAGACTAGTTAGCTTGTATGGTAAAAGCGCTCTGTGCTCTGTATGATCTAGTCACACAGCAATGTTTGTGTAACATAAAGAAAAAACAGATCGCAAAGTAGTAACTCCCAGCATGCTTCACCTACTTAGGTATAGCTGATAACTGACAAAGCATGCTGGGAGTAGTAGTTTCACAACACCTGGAGTGTCACAGGTTGGGCAGACCTGAAATAGGGTAGACATATGTTAAGAAGTAGATTGAGGAATTTGGTCAGCTTGTCTGAAGAGGTGAGTTTTAAGGGAAGTGCTTGAAAGTTTGGAGAGCAGAGAATAGTCTTAATGTGTAGAATGTAACAATAACATTATGCTTGGTGTACTAAATACAATTTTGTTTTAAATAAAAAGAAAATACAATGTGAATTATTATATGTTATATAGTATTAAAATTTGCAGATCTGAAATCCAAGAGCAATTAATACATAACTATTGTAATTATTTCTAATGAAATATCCAAGCTCAGATTACAAGCCTCAGTAAGATTAAAGCATTACTGAACTATGAACCTTCGCTTGTTCAGCCTGCTGGGATTTTGGCTATACAGTAATCAACCCACAGCTGCTCAATTATACCAAAGGTATTTTCCAGCTAGATTGTATTGAATCGGATACATTTTGTTAGTTGGATTTCCCTGGTACTTAAATAAACAGTTAGCAAAACTGTAAAATTGTATATGTTTAAATAGAAATGAATATACCAAAAAGTATTGAGTGAATTAAAGTGACCAACGTAAAAAAAAAAAAAAAACTAACACACAAGCAATCCTCTGTTGTGGGTAATTACAAAGCTGTCTTATCCATTGGGCAGAGTGGGCAGCTGCCACTGTCTGAAAGTTCCTCCTCCATCCCTCTTGCAATGGTACTGTGTCACTTGCATTGCCCTCCCATCATTTAGCATGGATGGACTCACAAGGAGGGAGGAGGGCAGAAAGGCTGGATGGACTCACAAGGAGGGAGGAGGGCAGAAAGGCTGGATGGACTCACAAGGAGGGGGGAGGGCAGAAAGGCTGGATGGACTCACAAGGAGGGAGGAGGGCACAAAGGCTGGATGGACTCACAAGGAGGGAGGAGGGCAGAAGGGCTGGATGGACACACATAAGGAGAGGGCAGAAGACTGGACACATAAAAGGGACAGAACAGTGGCTGGACAAATAATGAAAGGGACTGAAGTCTGACTTGACATACAAGTAGGGTGCATAGTTTTGATGGCTGTAGAGACACAAAAGAAGGTGCAAATGTGTAAAGGGGGTACAGTGTGATGAAGAGGCAGTGTGATACAGGAGGGCTTAGTGTAATGAATTAACATTCATATGTTGAAATGGTTGTTTTTCTAGGCTTATAATGTTTAAAAGGTTTCGTTACATTATTATTCATGTGAATGTGCATTGCCCAGGGCCTACAATACTGTTAACACAGCCTTGGGTAAATAAACCCAGATGACTGTACTAGCTGGGATCATGTCCCTGCTCTATGTCACAAAACAGTCCCTCTGGTTCTTTCAGTGTATTGTAATATATATATTATAGCTATGTACCCTAACTTTTATTTTAGTTGCTATCAAAATGTTTACCACAATACAAAATATTGAGTCCTGTTACAAAAGATTCTTCCAAACCCTGAACCAAACAGGACACTACTTTTATATGACGAATTTCAACTATTGTTGTATTAATTTTAAGAATTAAAATGGAAATATCTGTATTCTCTAGAACACAGAATGTAAAGCAAAAGCCTTCAACATGAAGTGAAAATATAATCCTAAATTTGATCACAGAAAACATATCAGAAAGATTATCTTTATAACCAGGGGGCTTTTTTTGAGTGGGTACTAGGGTGTACTAACTACCGCCACCTTGTCAGCATAATAGTCATGTGACTACTCAGTGCAGGAATTTTTTTGTTCTGGAACTAAACTGTGGAAGCGTAAAAAGAACTTAAGACAATATATTGAGTCATATAATGAACTAGGAACAGGAATGTAGGGCATATAAATCACTGAGGACAGTGGAGCAAATATATCAACTTACTGGTTTTCATAGGTACTGTTTATAACATATATATCAAATCTTTTTGCAATCAGTTGAATTCGATTTAAACAGCATTAATGCCAACGTTCAATGTGCAGAGGCTATACCATGCAGTGCTAGCTAGGCTACTACAGTTATTACATCCCATCACATTGTAGGGAACGTGTTCTCCGTAAATAAAATACTTGTGAAATATGGACAGGTTAGTGGGGACTCCTAGGGTTAGGCTACAGGGAGGGGAGTCTTGAGGTTAGGCATACAGGGATGGGAGTCTTAGGGTTAGGCTGTGGGGAGGGTACTCTTAGGGTCAGGCTGTGGCGAAGGGAGTCTTGGGGTCAGGCTGCAGTGAAAGGAGCCTTAGGGTAAGGCTGCGGGGAAGGGAGAGTTAGTCAGACTGGAAGGGAAGAGTTAGAGTGAGGATTAGGATAAGCGTGGGGTTAGATAAATACTTTTCTTATCACTCACTGTTGTGGATTCGTTCTGGATCTGCGATTGCTTGTCTTCGGTGGGGCAGGAGCAATTGTTTACAGAGCCAATTCAAAATTAACTGTAGAAAATGACCCTTTTGGAAAAGAGCCATTCTGACCGCTGACCCACACCCACATTTCAGGCAGGCTAATATATAGTAGGCAAAAGATAACTCAGCCTTCATTTAAAATCCATCTTTCTTCACTTTTACACCCATCATTGTTTCCATTTGTGATAACTAACACATCAATAACTATTTAATTTTACAAACTGCAACCCAATTGACAGGCACACCTGAATCCATATTCAAAAACCCTTAATGGCGGTGGAAAAATGACATGCTATGCAACCCATCCTTACAAACCATCTGGTGGAAGGCTTTGACACTGAAGAAAGGTTGCAAGTCTCCAGTAACCTACTCCAGTCGCACCTTCATCACATGTACTGAAGGATCTTGCCAGCAGTACCCGCTACAACCATGTGCCTTAGGCTACAGCCTCGTTAAACTACTGGTTGATTAGCAGTGGCTCTTGGGCAGAAGTAAAGCATTGGGTAGTTATTTGATCCATCTACCAGTTTTTTTCCTAAATAGTTCAGAAATACCTGATAAATTTGTATTTTCTCATTTAAAGCAATAATGTTTTTTTGACTATATAACAAAGATTATTTTGTTTTTTTCCCACAATAAATATTTTTTATTTGGAAGCATTTTGAAATAATTATCAGTGCACATTTATGCAATAAAAAAAAAACCTGACATCAAAAGTATAATACAGAAATATCAATTATTAGTTTATTAATAATAATTGATGCATTTCCAAACATACAGTTTCTTTTTTAGTAATAATAATAATAATAATAATAATAATAATATAATCATCATTATTACTTACTATGGGACAGATCCTGAACTACGGACATGCGCTGTGCGTAAATACGATCAGTGTAAATACAATGCACTACCCCGGATGCTTCCCTTGGTCGACCGTAATTTCACCGCAATTTTTCCTATCGTAAGTACGTCCGGTCGTAATTATGAGATGTTCGTAACAGCCTAAGCACACCTATACTGTACGATTTAAATGCGTCCCCCCGCCTACGGCATCATAATTACAGCTATCGTAATATAGGCACGCCCTTTCGTCAGTAATTACGCCACTGTTACGGACGACCCATTTTCAACTACGGTCAACACCGAGTTATGACAGGAAGTAGTCACTGTGCCCATGCGCAGTGCTTGTTTTTAGACAAGTTTATGCTTACGGGCGTAGTTCTGGATCAGGCCCTATGTTCCATTATTTAAGCTAAGCTCATAAAGACAGAGGCCAATAAAAAAAAATCCTTATACAGCAATAATAAAAGCTACTGTAGCTAATAATTACCATTCCTATCTTTTAGCAGTTTGAAGCTGCAAGCTTTAGTAAGGTCATATTGATACTTAATATGACTTCTTAATACCAACAGAGTTAAGTCAGTTAAGCATTAGTTTGGTTATATTAAACAGCTGAGTGGCCAAAACATATAATTCCATTGCTGTTCTTGTCCAAAAGTTTTTTGTCTTAGTAATGCATCTTTTATACAGCCAAAAGTGACAGCTCTATGTGAGAGCTCTACAAGGTGTCAAAACTATTCTGCCAGTAAAACATTTCAAACTTATAGTTTAAACTTATAGAGTATTAAAATTTCTCATTTATTTTAAGCATGGCAAAAATGACTGTGCATAGAAGATACATGTAAAAACACGACTATATTTGAAATAAGGTGTAACTTGTATAACAAGTAGTATTTTATTTGTGTGTTGCAGTCTACTTAATTTAGATGTATTGTACAGAAGCTTACATTCTTGAACATTCCTCTCCCACATATATTTACTGGAGTGTGTGGCAGATTTTATTCCATAAAGCCCATTAAAGTGAATTGCTCCTGAAACAGCGTTCTTGGAATGTAAAGTTAAAGCAATCTACAGAAACTAAATATCGAAGGACGATTTATGTAAACATTGATGAAAATGCTTATTTGAGTATTTAATGGAATAAAATGGTGATTATTGTGTTTCTTTTCCTCATCGGCCAAGTAAATAAAAAATTTTATTGCACATATGTGCTTCATATGCGTATAACACCATTTTTCCTCACACCCTTCAAAAGGTCGGTACATGCTTTACACACCATCCTGTGTATGAATGGCTTAACTGTGTTGCTGACGCTGTGCATAGTGTATGACATTGTTATGCAACAGTTTATTTGCAAGGCTGGAGCTGTACTCTTTTTATACTTCATACTTTCTTTGTTTATGACTTAACTTTGCACCTCTTACATTAGATTTATGCAGTATCTCTGACATGAACTTCTATTATTAAGATGATGAATACAGTGCATTAAAAAGCGTTTGGAGATTCCATTTTCTTATTGCATCTCTACTTTTTAAATTTGCTGCTGCTACTACAATTAAATTCTACAACATTTATCTTTGCCCAGTTCTCACCCTACTTACTACCCAAAACTAGTTATCTATTATTATTATTATTATTATTATTATTATTATGTTTATCTATAAGGCGCCGCATGGTATCCGCACCGTACAGAGGCAATGGGAAGACAATAATTACATATACAATACATTAATTAATAGACAGGGTACAAATAAGGAATACAATACAAGCACAATGCATAAATACAGTACAAAAATAGCAGAACAATATGTAGGAAAATTGAGAAGCTGGATATGAGTGTAGGTGTGGATTAATAAGGGGAGAGAAAGACAGTAGAGAGACAAGATGGGATTTATTAAGAACTTGGTAGAGGTGTGATAACTGGAGGGAGGAGGACCCTTCTCATAACAGCTAACATGCTAAGTGGGAGGGGGTAAACAAACAGGAGACACAGGGATGGAGATGGGGAGGGTAGGTAAGCTTAGGTAGAGGAAGGGTAGGCTAGCCTGAAGAAGTGGGTTTTGAGGGAGGGTTTGAAGAATGGGAGGGTGGTGGAGTGCCAGGTTATGGTAAGTTGTTCTGGAGGTAGTTATGAGCAGTTGAGGCTGTGGTCAGCAGAGCGGAGGGGTCGGGAGGGAGTGTGGATGGAGATAAGGGAGATGAGGTAGAAAGCGATGAAGGAGGAGAGAACCTTATAAGTTGTGGTGATTAGAGAATTATTAAAGGGACAGGAAAGCAGTGTAGATACAGAGAGAGGAGGTGGAGGCAGAGGAAGATGAGCCTGGCTGTAGCATGAAGTATGGATTGTAGAGGAGTAAGATGGAACAGAGGTAAGCCAGAGAGGAGAATGTTGCAGTAGTCGAGATGGGAGATAATGAGAGAGTGAATGAGCATTTAAGTGGCATAGGTGGTTAAGAAGGGTCTTGAACCGGCGATCTAAGTTGGGGAGGTGAAAGCTGCAAGATAGTGAGAGGGCGCAGATGTGGGGGTCGAAGGAAAGTGAGGAGTCCAGGATGATGATTGGATGGAGGAGGAGATTGCTGATTTCGGTTTGCCACAAAATAATAACCCCACCCACTCAATAAACAAACAAATGATTTTTATTTTCTGCTTTGTGCTGTGAATGTACACATCTTTGTGCTTTGTGGTTTAGGAATTTATTAAACAAGTGGCAAGTTGATTGAGAAATGCATAGGTATTGACAAGACCCTGAAGTAGGATGATTAGATCAAAATTCCCTTATCCCACAAAAACAACATCTGGCAGCTTGCTGTAAGCAAATAAGACACACCTACTATTTATTTAAAACATAGGTACTCAATGTGCATATAAACAGTGGTTACATAGAACCAAAAAAAAAAAATCCGTCAATTTGGGTTAGATACCCAGCTACTGCCTCTTTCACTATCTCAGCCAGAACTCTGATAAAACCATTCATTTTCTTTATTCTCCTAAATGAATACTGAATTTACATTTTAAGTCTTAATTCTTAATTGTTTTTTTAGGCTATTCAGTGGTGCTCTGTTAATTTAGTCAACTGGCAGCATGACTGTGGGGAAGATGAAAGACCCTTGTACTAAATTAGGTCAATTATATAGTTTTCTTTTATTTGGGTAGTTACCGGTACCTTTTTCATATAAACACAAAATCACTAATAATAATAATAGTAATAATAACAACAATAGTAATAATAATAATAATAGACCGTATCCAGATCTTTGCAAAATAGCCATTTCCTCTCACAAGGACCGTAAAACTATTGCATTTTACAAGTGCCTAAAAGCACTATCTAACCATGGATATTTGTTCACCGGAGCCCCTGAAGGTGGGTGCAGTCTTGGCTGCAGCCTATGGCAGGTTGAATAAACCAGTAACAGCCCTGGGACAATGTAAGAAGCCGGTGAGAGGTGATGAGACAAATCCGATGATAGCAGAGTGGAATACAGTAGATGGTGGTAGCAGGCAGGAGCCTAATATTGCATGCTGCATGCAAATGAAGGGGTACACAAATATCACTAGGAAAACCACTGAAGTAGTGCAACACTGGGGAACCAAGTGATTCTGGCACTGGAGAGCATGTCTGGAGGTGGAGGGAGTAAATAGGCTGTGTTGATTGAGGAGTGGATTTACCTGCAGAGGCTGGAGACTGCACAGAGATGTTGATAACCAACTGATCACTTGCAATAATCACAGGACCTGAGCAGAGAACAGGTTTGGACAGCAGGACATGAACTGTGAAATCCAGACTTTATAATGGGATGGTACGTGTAATGTCATGTAAGATTTTGGTTAAGCCCTTACATACAATTCAGATTCCGTCCGACCATGTTTGTGGGTGTGATGCAGCAATTTTAAGGTAGGGTCTTTTTACTGGAAGTGAGGATCTCAATACTATCCTGCTTTTGATCTCTGCAGTGTCAGCAAAGTTCTGGATCCTGTCTAGTAATAATAATAATACTGCAATAGTAATATTAATAATAGTGATAATACTGAAGTAAAGGAGTGTTGCTTTATTCTGATTGTCATACCCTCTTTCTCCTATAACAGGAATAAATGATTTCATCTCTGTCTTATCACAATTTGCCTTGACATTAGCATAATAGAAATAGGCTTCTAGTCTTTATGACTCATTGCTTGCTTTACATGGCTATGTAAATCACATCAGTGAGGTAAGTTTAATTGCTATTCCCTGTAATTTTAATAACTGGTGAAGACAACATATTAGCTCCATTTAAATCAATAGCCTGCAGCAGCTTCATTTATGTTTTTATTTGAAATAATCATCTTGCACTTTCAGGGGAGAAATTTTTAAAGCCAATTTATATATGCAGCAACACAGTATACACTGCCAACAAAAAGCCAGTAAATGTTACATAGAAACTTTCTCTCATTGTAAATAATTTTGGGTTCATTTTCTTCTCGTGCTTAAGCATTGGTTCATAGCCTGAGGCGCTTACAGCTAATGTAGTGTGTAAAAGCTGAAACAACATAAAGTGCTCACCTCCTATAAATCTACCTCTATACAGCTTTGTTACATTTCTGCAGCTTTATCACTGATTTGTTGGGGGGGAGGGTTGTATTTTTGTAAGCAAAGAAAAAGTTACTTAATATCCATCCCTTCCCCCTATCATTCCTAATATTCTTTTAAAATCATTTATTTACATGAGGAGTCAGATCGGCCCTTTCACATTCTGCTAGGTAAATGTAATTAGTCCATGCACTGTTCCAAACATAAGTGGTGCATTAAAGAATTATGCCACACCACCTTCAACCTTTTTACCTGAGATTATTAATGGATTCCGATCCATAACAGCAATTCAGCCGCATATAAACCACATCTAAACACCCCTCGCACATATACATATATCAAATACATATAGCTTTTCTGCCACATAAAAAGGCGACGGCTTAGGAGTCTGGACCAGCACGCAACACATTAGAACACTTACACTGTGCACTGTAATAAGTCCTGCCCCCTCTCAGAGATGCTATTGGGAGTGTCATTTGTCGGAAGAAGGAATAGAGCAGATTGCTTTGCAACTGGACGTGGACCTCACAAAAATGGACCAAATATTTTCTTTACTTTTTTTCTATATTCGGGGAGCTGTTAATGGTGAGCAGTGGTTTTGTTTATTATTTATTGGCAGGTTTTTATAGCACTATCATCTTACATAGCATTTTACAATTTAAGATATTGTTCAGTCCTTGCCAGATTGGAGCTTACAGTCTAAATTCCTTAAAACACACACACACACATTGGGCCAGATCCTAAACAACGTACACTCGTGATTTCACGCTAGCCGCTGACGTAAAATCACTGATTTGTATTTACTGCGCATGCACGCGGCAGATGTTATGACATGTAACTCTGAACGTGCGCACCATCAGCGTAACTACGAACGAAGAGGCGGGTTCATCCATACGACACCCGTAGTTACGCTTTGTAGGCGGAGGGAGGCATTTAAATTGG
>WWET01000717.1:81479-103263 GCA_011038615.1 Limnodynastes dumerilii
TTTAAATGACGTTGAGGGCTCGGTTAGCTACTTACGTAAGTATTATACGCACGTGAATGCAAATGTAAAGATAAGGATGCTCTATGGTGGAGGAAGCCTACATAAAGCCGTTCGTGTGAGTTGAGTGTCATGGATGGTGGCTTGCAACGTACGTGCGTATAATTGCGTACTTAGAACTAACGGGTCTGTGAATATGGCCTATTCTCATTAGAGGAAGTCTAAAAGTATTACCAAAAAGGCCCATACATGAAGCAAATTGTTGCAGTGCACAAATAAACATTTTCAAAATCATAGGAAATATAATTGATTATAGTAAAATGCAAGCAACAAACTGCAGGTAAGTCAAAAAGGGTCTTTAACTGTATTTAGCACCACAGAACAGCCAGTGCCATGTATGAAACCTCCAGCCTGTGAATAGGTTTCTGTCAGTCATATTGAGTAAGTAAGTGTTAGAACATAGGAGAATATATGTAGATGGTGTGGATACGGCTTCTAAGCTTCTAATCTATGTACCAATATTTGGAATGGCTACAGCAGTTGTAGTCATTGGCTAAGCACTAGTTGTATTTCCTTAAAACCACTAGATATATGCAATTCGGCCCACAAGATCTGTGATAAATGTTTCCTCGTGGGAATCGGATAAGGCAAACTTCAGTCAAGGTCAGTTGATTGCAAATGAAGTGCATGGGCTTAATTGTTGCTCATAAAAGATTCAGGAAAAACATTATGTAGGAATAATCACATTATGCAGAAAAAAAGTTGTTTCTATGGAATTTTCCTATTCTGAAAATAATCAGCATGAGCCTCTAAAAAACAGACAAGTCTGAGTTTTGACTTGCGGTTTGCTTGTCCAGCACAGCAATTGGATTTAATTGTAACAAGCTTCTTTTAAAGACATTTTATTTCAATTTATATCACATGGATGCCTAAGGGTAATAGGTAATCCCATCGGCATAGAGCAAGAAAAATATTTTAGAAAGGATGGAAAGGGTCTTTTCAGATGAAATATTGTACGTACCCCAGTGCCCAAGGTATTAAAAGAGTGGGGGGGAGTGTGGAGGGATTTGTATAATAAGAAATACCACAGAAAGTGGTTTTCCAAGGAAAACACAAGGAAACCTTCTACGAGAATTTAATGTACGCTTAAGTTTTTAAAAGGAAACATTAATGGTGATATAAAATCTCAAAGGATAACCAGGCAATAAATTTAATGTCAGAGAATGACCTGTCACTTGGATTATATCGAGCAACGGTGCAATCTACAGAAAATAAATAATTATATGTTTATAAAAGAAGTTCAAAGACTAGTAGGCAGCACATAGTCTAATCCTCTGGCACTCCAGGATTTTCTACAAAAATTCTCTTTTTGCTGTAAAGAAAAACAGATGACTATTGTTTCATAAGATAAATCATGCGCTTAATGTTTGCTTTGTTACCTACAATCGTAAAAAAAATGCGAATGTTACTTTTTACTTTATTATGAAACAAGAACGATTAACCACACGCTGAGGCGTTCAGCGGAAACTCATGCTAGTTTCTCAAATACTTCTTGAGTATGCATTGCACAAGACATGCAACTGACAGGCGCCCAGACACCATTTAGAAACCAGCTACAGGGATGTAGTGGAAATGTAGCCAGGCTTTAATCATTTATATTAGATGTTAAGAGATTTTTTGTTATATATTTTTGTTATATATTCCACATGCACTACAAATTCTATGTATACACATATATATTATTTGTCACAGGATGCAAACAAAGCTTTATAAATGTAGAAGAAAAAGGGGATATTAGAAGTTTAGATGACGTGTGAAGTATTAAGAATCTTTTTTAAAGAAATACATTTTATTTAAAATTAAAATACAAACTATAACAAAGGAATGAATGCTGCATTATACAGTGATTATCCAGCAATTGTGTTTGTATTAGCATAGTGGCTGTCACTACCACAGAAGGTGCAGTTTAACTTTATGTATTTTGACTCCCAATTTCTAATGAATTGTATTTGATTATTTTTTTTTATCAAGTGTTTTTTATTGTTTTTGACATTTATGTAACAAAACAAATAAAACAATACAACACCCCATTGATAGAACATTGTGGGGAAAAAGTAGTGTCATAAACCTGAAAAGACATGGTACATAGAGAGCAGCAGCAATACAATACAAGTAAGTGTCAGCTTCACTTAAAACTCTGCCATAAAACCTGATACAAACTCTGAATCTTGTGCCGTGCCGAGTTGTGGGACATTGGGCCTGATCCAGAGCTACGGCCGCCGTCGCTAGTACAGCGGCCGTAGCTGTAATGCGCATGCGCCGGGCAGATGTTGCCCGGCGTTACTATGGAAACGATTGATAGAACATTGTGGGGAAAAAAAAAATCAGCATTATAGAGTCATTTTTTCACAGTAGTGTCATAAACCTGAAAAGACATGGTACATAGAGAGCAGCAGCAATATAATACAAGTAAGTGTCAGCTTCACTTCAAACTATGCCATAAAACCTGATACAAACTCTGAATCTTGTGCCGTGCCGAGTTGTGGGACATAGGGCGTAACCTCGATACTATGTATGGAGTCCAGCCATGGGGACCAAACTTTATAACATTTATCTGGAGCCTTTCTAGTTTGGTAGACATATTTTTCGTGAACCAGGGTGTCATTGACCAGTAATATCCATTCTCTCAGTAACGGTGGTTCAGTAGCCATCCACCTCCGTGCTATCACCACTTGTGCAAGGGTAAACAGGGAAAATAAGTATGAGTATTTTTATCTATCGTGTCCATGATTTCAGAGGTTTTTAATTACAGAGCTGAGGATGTGACATTTCAGGAATAATTGTTGCTGTGCATCTTTTCACGCTGGGAGACAGATCACAGAGATTCCATAAGTCACTAGGACATAGTTCAATATCCTCAACTCAGTAAGACTTCACAGATTATTACTTTATCCACTACAAATAAAGACCAAGGTCCGGATTCACAGTTCACAGTCTTACGTACATTTTTTATCTAAAGACCGCACTTACGCACTCTATGTACAGAAATGGTATGTAGATAGCTTAAATAAGCTACTACGCATAAAACAACATATGCAAGACGAAAACTACGTAACTGTGAATCCGGACCATATATTGTGACCATAAAGTGGAGAGAAGGAAAATGTTTCTATTTGATTAAACTATGAGAAATAATAAATGATCACATCATTAATTAGGGCCGGATCCAGACCTCTGTGTGTGCGGAGATCTAGAAGTCCACACGGAGGAGGACGAAAACTACGTTCCGGACCCTAGATTTCAAGATGCCACAGTTTTATTCAATAAACAACAAAGTGGCAGAGAAAGTATGTGCCCATGGTCATAACCAAATGACACTCATATTACACTCATATTGATATCAATAACTGGGATGGCCCCTATGCTTCTTGGGTACTAGGTTCCATATCCTTCCTCTGGATAGTGCACTGCTCCCTCCTAATATGTAGGAAAACTGGACACTCTCGCCTCTATAGATATCACCCTTACAGTCCTACTATGGCAAATGCCCTCAGCTATGTACTATGTCATTCACTAGAAGAAAAATAAAATATCAACATAATAGATTTCATAATTACAACAGGGCTGATTGAGTTTAAATTCTCCTCTTAAATTGAGGGCTGTCACCTAATTCCAAGCCAAATTCCCCATAATTTCTTGCTCGTTAACTGTTTCCTTGTAAAACTAGAGCACTTATGTGCCTTCATTCCTAGATGCCCCTTTTAGATGGAGCTCATAGCCAGTAGTCTTTGGCACTGGGCTCTGTCAGAGAAACTAAGTAACCCAGAACTATTGGGAGTCAGAATATGTGTCCAGTTACATTTTTTTAAAGGTGGCACAATATAGATAGATTGTTACCCTCCTTATACTTACAAATTGATTGATTGATTATGAAAAATATATTCATGTAACAAAAATAATGAAACATATTTCAAGATGTACTATTGCAACGCTCACTTTTCAACATTTGTGATTGACAATTTAGGACAAAAACGTTGACACTCGTTACCTCAAAGTCCAAGTCAATAACAACCTGAGCTTTCCCAACAGCTCATTTAAGAAAGAGGTCAGTCATGTAGCTCAAATATAGAAAGGGTACAGCGCTAAAATAATAAATAAAATAAACTACTTATTGTTTTATTTTATTTTATTTATTTATTATTTTAGTGTTGCACCTTTTCTATATTTGTGTTGTCCTTTTGTTTTAGAGCCTAGCAAAAGCTCCTTTACAGTTGCTGTCTCCCAAATAGCGCCAGAGGTATTTGTTGTTTGGTCAGTCATGTAACTGCAATAAATGGCTGCTACTGAGCTTTGAAATGCGGGGGCTTATAATGCAGTGACTCAAACTGTGCCCACTGTAGTTACACCCTGAATGCGGCCTCTGCTGTGCTCTGACAGAGACATGTTTCTTCTGAGCAGACCCCTCACTCTTTTGTTGTCAGTGTTAAGTGGCATAGTGCAAATGGGAGAAACTGCCAAACATTGGAACTTGCTATGGGGCTTGCCGATCCCAAGCTCCTCACCCTAGTGAGACAACGCTTTCAAAGATCAGGGCAGTAAAACGTCACATGTCTACATTTACTTTCTGTATCATATACAATAAAATACTTTGCTATAATATCCTACGCTGTTCTAGGACATAATATAACATTTTGTTAAATTAGATGTTGAGAAATTGATAAATGTTTGTAAGTTGAGTTAAACTATATGGCTCGGAGTCACAGATCCGCAACCAACTCATCTGTCCTGCCCCCATCCCGTACCCATTTTTAGATACCTTATGGCACTTACAACTGCCATAGGGCTACCTTAACTATCTGTGCAATGTCCGCACGGACAATGCCACTTCCCGCCTTCTTCCCCATACTCCCCAGCTAATCTAAATACCCCCCTCCCACTTTCACCCAAACCCTCCCTGAGGCGGCATTACACCACCTCTCTTTACCTAAATTACCCTCTATATGCCCGGACTGAACTGATACATAGATTGGGTAAAGTACCTATTACGTATGCGCAGTAGGTCCTTTAATAAAGATATGAATCAGGTCCTGTGTGTACTGCCTGTACTGTGCTGTTCAATTGCAATTCTCTATTTCAGGTCATGTATACGATTCATCAACTATAAGATCATTTACTGTACGTGCAAATATATCTCCCTGCGTATACATTTACATTGAACTAGTTATTCTTCGGTCACACAACATTAGACAGAAGACAACACCTCCATCCCTTGCTCCCTCTACCATGTATGTTATAGCTATTAAGTACTATCTTTGTGGTTACCAGCTGAACGTAAGCAGCCTGCTTGATCAGTGTATTCATTTTTTTAAGCTGTGATGCAATCTCATATACAATAGCCCAAAGCTAGATGACATATTCTGAGATGACATCATGTGCAAGTGACAGCAAGCCCTGGAGTAACACACATTATATGAGCGAATGCTTTATTTTGGTGCTTATGCAAAGTAAATATTGATATTTGAGAACGATATCTCACATGAGAGGTATGCAGTCTACATCTCTTGTTTTGCACTGAGGAAGGAATACATTATTTATGAACACCTCTATCACTTTCATTCTTTCTTATTGGCACTTTAGGTAGCTTATGGCACAAGTGGCATAGGGCTACCTTAACTATCTTTGCAATGTCCGCACGGACAATGCCACTTCCCGCCTCCTTCCCCATACTCCCCGGCTAATCTAAATACCCCCCTCCCACTTTCACCGAAACCCTCCCAGAGGCAGCATTACATCACCTTTTTTTACCTAATATACCCTATATATGCCCGGACTGAACTGATACAAAGATTGGGTAAAGTACCTACTACGTATGCGCAGTAGGTCCTTTAATAAAGATATGAATCAGGTCCTGTGTGTACTGTCTGTACTGTGCTGTTTAATTACAATTCTCTATTTCAGGTCATGTATACGATTCATCAATTATAAGATCATTTACTGTATGTGCAAATATATCTCCCTGCATATACATTTACATTGAACTAGTTATTCTTCAGTCACACAACATACCTCTCCTTGCCTTGCTCCGTCTACCATGTATGTTATAGCTATTAAGTACTATCTTTGTGGTTACCAGCTGAATGTAAGCAGCCTGCTTGATCAGTGTATTCATTTTTTTAAGCTGTGATGCAATCTCATATACAATAGCCCAAAGCTAGATGACATATTCTGAGATGACATCATGTGCAAGTGACAGCAAGCCCTGGAGTAACACACATTATATGAGCGAATGCTTTATTTTGGTGCTTATGCAAAGTAAATATTGATATTTGAGAACGATATCTCACATGAGAGGTATGCAGTCTACATCTCTTGTTTTGCACTGAGGAAGGAATACATTATTTATGAACACCTCTATCACTTTCATTCTTTCTTATTGGCACCACAACAGGCCCAATGGGAGCTGGGTGCAGAGTGCATGATAACTTTGCCTGAGGCCATTTTGACTGCTTGCCTGTGTGACAGTAAAAGTGTCCATTTTGTGGGTTGACCAGTTATGTGTCCAATTACATGATGAAGCATCAAACACCCAACTACCGCAAGCTGCCTGTGGAAGTTGTGTGTTCTTCTGGCAGTATGCATGTGCGTTGTGTGTTTAAATGGCCTTTTGAGGGCGCGGTTATTAATGTACGCACATACGTAAGCAACTTAGGCACGTAAATACGCCCGTAGAGTTAAGGGTGCCCTGTGGAGTTGTAAGTCACCAAAAATCCATCCGTGCGAGGGGAGTGTCATGGGTGGGGCCTTGTAATGTACGTGCGTATATTTGTGAATCTGTGCATATTATATTACACACGTCCGTTATCATTTATTTTTTCTCATAGTTTAATCAAATAAAAACCTTTTTTTGTCCGTAGGACCTTCTCTCACTTTATGGTCACAATCTAAGTCTTCATTTTTTTACCACCTATGTAACAGATCCTATAACCTGAAAAAAGCTCAGCGTCCTGACCTTAATGTCTATAGTGTTTTGCTAATATTCTAGTTTCATTGGACAGCCTTCATAACTTAGCACAGCTCCAGCCTAGTGAAAATGTTTAAGGTTAAAATCAAGCTAATCAGAGAAAGTACAGTAAGTATAATTACCTCTCATAAAGTCTGCTAAGGATCAGCTGCATGACTGGGATCTAAACGTGCTCTGGGCTGGAGGTTGTATTCATGGAAATTTTCTGTGTTGTGTCAGGAATTCGCTTATAACCTACACTGCGTTTACAAAACAGTTATTGAAGTTAGAATGCTCTTGGCAATGATATGAAAATAGTGGATTGTGCTCAGAGACTACAGTGCTTATACTTAGCAGAAAATGTACTAATTACTGTTTTATATTTAAATATGGATGAAAGTTCTGGTTTTGTTAATACATTTTTGAATTGTGGCAACAATCCATAGTCTTCTCTGGACTTAAATATATCTTTATTATTCATAATATTTTTATGCAGATTTTTGAAATATAATCAGACACAGACAGGGCTGGCTTAAGGAATTTAGGTCCCAGTAAACACAGATTTAGTCATAGGCAGCATCAGAAAACTCTAGGGGCCAAATTTACTAAGCTGCGGGTTTGGAAAATTGGAGATGTTGCCAATAGCAACCAATCAGATTATAACTGGCATTCTGTAGTATGTAATAAGAAAGTTAGAGCTAGAATCTAATTGGTTGCTATGGCCCCTAGGGCTTAATGTACTCTTTGTACTAGAATAGACACCCACTTGCAGTGTAAAGGTAGTGGACTTATTGATTACCATTATAACATAAACAACCAACACCTTAGCCTAGTTTTTTGGGTGAACCCAGCTTGCAACAAGTTCCAAGCACCGTAGCACATGTAATTAACAGTTAGTTAAGTGCCTGGTGGGCTGGGTGCTAGCATCCCAAAGGTCATTTCAGCTGGGGTGTTAGATTGTCAATAGCAATATAAACTTTAGCATTTATATTTGGAAGGTGTCAATACATTCCAGGAAAAGCGGTTTCTTATCAAATATAATGATGCCCTTTTTGTTATAATTACTTTCACTTGTATTACAAAGAGGGATGTGATAGACAACCATAGTGTAAAATCACTTACCAGAATTAAGATTTCATAATTTCAAAATCATTATAAAACTAAAATAAACTTTCATCACAGGACAAGTTACACCTGGGCAAAACCATGCTGAATTGCAGGGAGCCAAATTTTATTTTTTGCAAACAGTATTAGAGTTGAGAGGTGATGAGTAAATCTGATCAATATCCATGTGTAATAAGCAAAAGTAAAGTATTAGCCCTGTATGCAAAACATGAATATGACTCCGTCTGAAATTCCACATGGTTTTGTTCAGGTGTAACTTTACACCTGTTTTTCTCTTATTTTCAGAATCTGGACCTGATAGAGTACATTTACTCGTGACACTACTGCATCAATGTTTTTAAGTGTTGTTACATTTATATAGGAAAATAAATTGATGTTCTATAAAATATATATCTAAACTGCATGTCTAAATATACATACACTATACTTAAGAACCTTGAGATATATATATATATATATATTTTTTTTTTTTTCTTAAGTATAGTAGTAAAGCTATATTTTTGGTTGTATTGTAAACAAACCCAATATCACTCCACAAAATTATGTTGCTTGGTAAATTATAGCACAGTGCTTATGTGACATTTATATGGAATAGAATTAGCAAATATTTGCAACGTGTCTTTAAAAATATTACATTTTATAATTTAAGACTGAACGATTTATTTGAGCAGGTATGGTATTTTAACTCGCTATAGAAAAAAAAGAATACCCTGTGAGTTTATATGGGCTCTTATCACAAGGGTCCTGGTAAATCAGTTGCCTTTTTTTGAGATGTGCTGACAAGTACTACAGGTTTATGGGTGTATTGTGACCGAGGATAGGTGGGTCTGCGACAGGGTTCAATACAATTCATAAATCACAATCCTAACTATCATGCAAAAAAGCGCATTTGGCCATTGTTCAAGGGCTTAACAAAACCAGGTGTACAAATATATCCCATGGATTTTGAATGCAGGTTTCAACAGTTATGTAAATTAAAGTGTGGATACTTATTACACAAACACACAGACACAGACACACACATGCACAAACACCAATAAATTTGACTATTTGAATAACTTCCAATGATCTTATATTTAAGGGGCAGTAATAAAGGCTTGATATATATATATATAAAGATCCGTATTAAAGCTAGACACATATATAAGGGGCAGTAATAAATGTGGACACATATATAAATGGCAGTAATAAAGGCTAGACACATATATAAGGGGCAGTAATAAAGGCTGGACAGTGGACACATAACCAAGGGGCAGAAATGGAGGCTAGAAACACAACCAAGGGACAGAAAAGGGGTCTGAACACATATACAGCTAGTAAAAGACTGGACACATATACAAGGGGTGGTAATAAAGGCTGGATATTCAATAACCAGAAGGCAGAAATGGAGTCTGGACACATATATAAGGGGCAGAAAAAGGTATCTGGAAACTTGCAATGGGCAGAAATGGGAGGCTGAATACATACAAGGGGCAAAATGGAGGCTGGACACATATACAAGGGGCAGAAATGGGGGCTGGACACACATAAGGGGAAGAAATTAATTGCTGGGCACATATACAAGGGGCAAAAATGGGTATCTGGACACATACAAGGGTCAAAAATGGATGACTGGGCACATAGAAGGGGCAGAAATGGAGGCTGGACACATATACATGGTGCAGAAGTGGAGGCTAGACATGTATACAAGAGACCAGAAATATGAGGCTTGGCACATATTTAAGGGGCAAAAATGGGTCCATTACACATATAAGTGGCAAAAATGTATGGCTTGGCACATACAAGGGGCAGAAATGGATAGCTGGATACAAATAAGGGGCAGAATGGCAGACATGTAAGGGGCACACAGGATGGCAGGAGAGGATGACTGGAGGCATACAGGGGCAAGTAAATGTGTATTCTATTGCAAACGTAATCTTTGTATGGTGGTCACTATTATGTTGTACGTATATCAATGGGATACTTACTGGGTCACTATAGCTGTGATATAATTGT
Source organism: Limnodynastes dumerilii (assembly GCA_011038615.1). NCBI lineage: Eukaryota > Metazoa > Chordata > Amphibia > Anura > Limnodynastidae > Limnodynastes > Limnodynastes dumerilii. Next base: position 91,597 of record WWET01000717.1, read on the forward strand.
ATAATACATGCTTGTCACACTAAGCTGGTGAAGCAGTCTCTGGGTGCAGCTAATGCCATAGTATATTTGCAGGGTACAGTGTTACAACTATCCTCTGACCCTTTGACTATGTGATGGGTCCCAGTCACGATATTCACCTGCTGCCCCCCATGCCCCAGTCTGACACTGCCTATAGGACCAAATCATTTTCCATGAAAGACGTGGCTGCATCAGATATAAGTTCAGTCTATGCGGGAACTATGTGGCCTCACTAGACCACCAGGGAGGCAGCTGTAAAACACCTGATGACGATGTGGTCTCCTATAAACTGAATCACAAATGAAATATTGTTATCCCTAAGGACAAGTCATTAACTCATGGGCCGCTGCTGTGGGCTTGCCCCCCCCCAGACTAAAGTTTGCCAGCCAGCCCCTGCACACAGCCCACCCATGTTTGTATGTAGATGTGCATCACACTCACTGTGCATCTCTTATCTCTCATACCTTAATACATATCTTACACAGGGTGTCTAATGGCAGAATATGCATTTGCATGTAATAAGTGCATTACATTATCTTAACTCCTTAAGGGCAAGAACGATTGGTTAACCAGTGCAAAATGAATAACCGTTTATAAGAAACTGGAGTTGATATATATAATTAAAACATTTCAGTATGTCTCTTGTAGAGAGGCTCTAACAGTGACAGAATGAACAATGTCATCTTGTAGAGATTATATAACATACTAATAATTAATACATAGGTCGTTTTTAATGTACACTGTAAGAAACATTTTATTAATGGTGATTACTTTATTACAGATTGACTATACATGATACATTTTATAAGTCAATGAGATGTTTTTCTTTCTCAGTTGAAACATTTATAAACAGGCCAGAGGAGCGTATTATAAATATTTGTAAGCCGACAATAACAGTAAGGGCTGCAGTGTTTACTTTTCCAGCTCACAGGGATGCACAAGGTCTAGTAAGTGGTTGCTTCCTCTACGGCACAGATTTTGCCTTCAACTTTTTTCACTATCTATGATTACATCACAGGAATTATATAGTAAATGGTGGAGAAATATGTACAAGAGAGCTAGACTTTTACAGGGGCTTAAGTAAAGTTATCAGTGTAGCTGTTTTAAGTGATGACCTTTTATTCATCTACCTGATAAATATTAGAAACCTGAAACTCTGCTAATAGTAAATAATAACTTAAGTCATCATACATGTGCATGTGCTCTCCTTATGTTATACATCACGAACGGAACTGGTTTCTGTATGATCAGGGTTCCGTATATTAGGGTGTGATGACCCTCCCTTGGATTATATGCATATTAATCAGTATGTATGTGCTGGCCTAGGTACATTGCTGCACGTGCACATTGCTCAGATGTACGGAAGTGAAGGTAGGTGTTTGCACATGAAAATCACTCCTTAAAACGATTACCAATGTCAACTTTTTTGAGATACAAAGAAGGCAAGTAAGCAAGATTTCCTATGCAACAAATGTATAAGGAACAGCTACTTATAAAACAGCTTTGTGTATGATATCAGGGCTTCACATTTATTATATGACCGATGTACAATTATTGTATACATTAAGAAAATCTTGCTTACTTGCCTTCTTAGTATCTCAAAAACAGTTGACATTGGGAGTCTTTTTGGGGAGTGATTTTCACGCTATAGGAAAACTTTATTGATGGACATCTCCATTAAACACAAATCTGTCTCTGCGAGATCTGATTATTGTGGATAATTCTGTTTTGCATTAGCTGGTTGTATATACTGTATATCTGCTGTATACTTCCTGTTGAGCCTAAGAGTTATATTACCCTTTGTAATCTATATTGGGAAGTCCTTTTGTATTTATTATATGCACCTTTCTAGGGACAGTTAGCGCTTTAGCCCCACTACACTGTATTCTGTATGGGAGTGTACTAGCCTCTTGCGAGCGGAAAGCATTCTTAAATCTGGATCAGGCCCCATGTTAATAGTGTCTGTGTAACATGTCCCCTGACATATTTATATTCAACCGCCCCATTTTCTCTTCTTTGTTGCTCCTGACATATTGGTAAATTTGAAACACAGGGTAGTAATAGCTAGTCAGATGCTGCTGAGACAAGATATTTTGGTCTAAAAGCTAATATGGGTAAATTATATAGCAGATATCTACAGGGGGAGCAACTGCTACGGAGCTGAAGCTGAGAGCTGCTGGCAATGCATCTATAAACAGAGCTCTGTGAACTGTTTTAAGCTGCCAGCTTCAATCACAGATGCCAAACAGGCCCCCTGTCCCAGTCCTGCCCGGCTCACCCAATCCTGTACAGCTCAGCATCGGTCCCATCCATTTATATTCCAATCCTGCCTGTCTTATATATGGCCCGAGTCTGTCCTGTACTGCCCCTAATAGTCAGGGTCTCATCTAGAGTTGTGCAAATATTATGCATATTACATGGATAAAAGGAACCACATAGAAAACTGATGAACTATAGCTACATATTAATAAAGGTCGTTCAGCATTTGTAATGTGTGCAAATGCTTTTGCACAGGGTTAAGCAGATGAAAGTCAATTCACTAATAACTGGTGCAACTGCATTTCTGTTCTGCCCCATTCCGCTAGTTGGACAAAAGGAGTGCGGCTAAGTTGTGTACAAGTCATCATGACATACCCAGTGCTAATACCTGCAACATATCCTAACAAACACACACATAGGTTCCGAAGCCTGAAATATATTATTCAGCCTCCTAAAATATTCTAATTGGTTGATATGTTTCCATTATAAGAAATGGCATTGCATGATTGCAATATGTAAAATGAAAAATGAAATAAACAATTAAAAAACATATTTAAAAATATTGCATTCATTCTGACTGTAAAAGAGACAGCTATAGGAATAAATACAAGTACTTTTTTATTCCAGTCTCTATTCATGGTGAATAATCTTCTTTTCTCTTCTGCCTTATTTTACAAACAGTTCAAAGCATGTTGCAAGCACTTACTAGTGGCATGTTCAATTGCATGTAATTAGATTGTGTATGAAAAGAAATTCTTTTCATCTGTAAAATTCTGCCGCCTAGAAAAAAAGGGAATTTGTAAAAATCTGCAGAGTTTGTTGTTATTAAACTTCAAGGGTTTTTGTCTGCTCACCACAAACTTGTGGCTCTGTAATAGTATAATCAGGAGATGCTACGGGGCAAGTGTGAGGTTACAAAGGAATGAGAAACCCTTTAAGAGACATTGGTTGCATATTGTTCTCTAAAACTTTTCCCATGTTTCTCCTGGAAGAGTTGTATTCATTTTTTATTTAGTCATTTCATAACAATAATATTGTAGTGTGTGTTCCTCTGTATTCCAGTTCTGCAGATATTGGGCCGGATCCAAACCTAAGTGCTTGTTACGTTGCATCACATAGCGTATTCACGCTAGCACATTTTCTATGCACTCCCCTCGCTCACACGTGCTTTGGCCATTTTACGCTTCCCAAACCCTACCTTAACTTTTCAAAGCGTAACTACTGACGTACTTAAGAGCCTAAGCACACCCATACTATACGATTTAAATGCCGCACCCCACCTCTGAAGCGTAATTATGGATGTCACGCCCCTTCATTCGTAGTTACGCTGTTGATACGAGGCTGGTCCGTCCTTTTAGAGTTACAAGGCGTAACAACTGCTGAGTGCAGGGCCGCCAAGAGAAATTCTGGGCCCCGGTACAGCATCTTCTTGTGCTCCCATCCTATATATATATACACATATATACACATATATACACATATATACACACGCACATGTAATTGTGTATATATATGTGTGTGTGTGCGTATATATATACATATATATATATATATATATATATATATATAATGCAGTGCACACTATGCCGATACAGCAATAATACATCATTAGAAGAGAGCGGTACTCAGAGATTTGTATAAACAACTAATTCCAGGTCTCTTGAGTGCCGCTTTTTAAAAAATATATGTATATATCACACACACTCAGGACACTTACCTCTTTTCTGCTTCTCACCTTACTTCCTTTTTCTTTTTCCTTTTCCTCCTTCCTCCAGAAGCCAGGCAGAGGACAGCAAACTATGACTGATATGCCTTCATACACACACACACACACACACGTATCTATATACATATATATGTAATCTATATAAAAATATCTAGATATCTTTTTTAAAAATGTCAGCACATGGGTATATATATGTATATAGTGCAGACATCATTAATACTTATACTGTGTATATATATATATTTGTAAACAATGTCCATGACACTAAAGCAGCACACCACACAAAGTTTTTAAATATGCAAAATATTTTGTATTAGAAAAAATATATAGACATATCATGATGAACAAGAAATTCAACAGGGTAAAGTGCTTAATGTGCAAAAAAAGTGAACAAGAAAAAATAAATAAATGAAAAAAAACGTAAATAAGTCAGCAGCATTGGTTAGCAGCAACAAAATGTGGCATATATTAAAGTCCTCAAGGTCCACAAATAGAGTCTGTACTTTGCACTGAAAGGGTTGCCTCACAAAGGAAATACCACATGAAGAGGGGACTCAAAAGGTGGAAAAGTCCTCGGTCAACCCGACAGCTGTTTCGGTTACAATCAACCGTCGTCAGGGGTCCATTGCGTAGTAGTGCTGTATAGACACACACACACACGTGTTGACACTTTTTCATGTATATCTAGATATATCTACATATAATCTACATATTAACGTGTGAATATAGTGTGTGTGTATGTGTGAGTGTATATATATATATATATATATATACACACTATATCTATATCTACATAGCTATAATTAATGCTGATACTAATATATACTGATATAAATAATGCTAGACGTCTCATACTGACACCAATGGTTTCTGTGCATGGAGCTGACAAAGGGCCACTGACCCCCCACCCCCCTTCCTCCTCACTCAAAAGAATCTCCGGACTCTTTCAACATAAATATAGAAAATAAATAAAGGGAAGGAATTTTTTATTTTTTTTTAGTTAAATGACCACCAGTGCTGCAGGTCAGGTCCTCGTCAGGTCCGGACCCGGGTAATTAGTACCCCCCTCTCGGCGCAGTGGATGCAAAACAGCTTTTTTACGTCACCGGCTAGCGTATGTAGCTCAGGATCTGGCCCATTGTTACTAAACATCCCATCATTTTCACAAAAGTTATTTTTTTTTAAGTAAAGTAGTTACTCATGTTAGTGGTAACTGTTATACAGCTTATTAACCAGTATAACCTTGTAACGGTCATTGAGATATTGGTTTGGATCAAGACTTAAGAAGGATCTTGTAATTAAGGACCTGATTCGCACTTAAGAATCTTCTTAAAATAAGAACTTAAAGTCACACCTGGGCTAAACCATGTTGATTGCAGGGGAGTCATATTTCATCTGTTGCAAACAGTACTAGTGTTGAGAGGTGATATTTCCCAGCCCAAGTCTAAATAACAGTGTAATAGTAAAGCTGGTCAGTATCTGTTTGCAGTAAGCAATTCAAAGATATATCCCTGCATGCAAAGAATGCAATGAAATTAATTCCCCCTGCAATCAACATGGTTTTGCCCATGAGTGACTTTAAGTTCTTATTTTAAGAAGATTCTTAAGTGTGAATCAGGTCCTAAGAGAGGAAGGTTACACCTGGGCAAAACCATGTTGATTTCAGGGGGAGTCAAGTTAATTGTGTTCTTTCTATGCAGGGATATATCTTTGAATTGCTTACTCCCCTGCAATCAACATGGTTTAGCCCAGGATTAACTTTCCTCTCCTAATTTCAAGCTCCTTTGGATCCAGCCCATTGTCCAATGAGTATTATAGAGTACATATAGCATGAACTGGTGCATTACCCACCGACTAAAAAGCACAGAGCAATTAGTAGGTCTTTTTTATTGGGGCATGGGTACAGTAGAGTTTAGCCCTTCACAAGTGCAAGGTGCAAATTCATCAAGCACAATGCAGGCACATTCCAGCAGAGTTAGCTCACTAGAGTGGAAATGTTAGGTAAGCGTGCTGTGAGTATTTTGTCTTATTTTAAAATGCGTATGTTCTAAAAGTATATTTATGATTAAATTGACAAAGAAATATAATGAAATATTATAATTTTTTAAATAAACACACTTCAACTGAGCAGCCCAGGTTTTCACCACAGTCTGTCCACAAATATTTCTCTTTTGTTTTACTTTCAGGGAACAAGTCTCAACAGTCACAGCTTTTCAGAATTTGGGATTGAAATTATTTAAGGAAATAATCTGCTATTAATCTAGGTATATGAACCCAAATAAATCAGTACAATGGTCTGGAGATTCCCTCGTCCTTCAGCTCTGCTTGGAGGAGATGTGTATTAGTGATGGTCACACATAGTAAAATGCCATAAAAAGGGAACATTGCATTGGATCTCTGGACTATAGTCACACCTAAGAAGCAGATGCTTCTTAAGTGCGGATCTTTAGTAAATGACCTACTATGCATGCGTAGATTGCCTCCTTGCACTTTTTAAAGAGTGCACAGAGTAGTTTAAGTAGAAAGGGTAATGGCGCCTCGGGGTGTGCCTAGTGCGAGGTGGGAGGGATTTAGATTAGGTGGGGGGAGGCGGGGAGAAGCAATGTCCAGGTACCTAAAAAACAGGGGATCTGTTCACACCTAACTCACTCATATCTGTGAATACAGACCTCTATTACTAAAATCCCTACATTAAGTTGTAGTAAAGAATCGGCCTTAAAGACACACAACATACACCCAACAAGAGTGACTAGAATAAAGTGATTAATTCTCTTAGAGATAATGGGGTAGATCCAGAACTACGTGTGCCGTACGTTTATTCGCGGAGCGTATTTTCGTGCACGTAAGTTCGCTACACTCCCCTCGGCACACCCCTTGCACGTACGTATTTTGTCAAGATACGCTTCCCAAACCCTACCTTAACTTTTTCCAACGTAACCGCTGTCATACGCACACGTACGTATGGGCTGCACGTATTTACGCAGCTAAGCACACCCATACTGTACACTTTAAATACCACCCCCCGCCTACTTCACGTATTTCACACGTATTTTCGAGTAACGTAAATTTGGCACGCCCACACGTAAGTATTTACGTGTCACATACGTGAATGGCCCATACGTTCACAATTACGCTACGTGAATGGGCGTATATTCTATGGTGCGCATGCGCAGTGCGTTCTAAACAGCGATTTTACATGTCCGCCACGCGTAAATTCGCTTCTACGTGTAGTTCTGGATCATGCCCAATGAGCTTGTATGTAAACCCATTTATACCAGACCTTAATAGAACTAAAAGGCTAGTACCAAGTACTTCCTGTCCTGAAGGGTTGGGATGTTTAAGCTCACTATGAAGAAAGCTGCCCCGGGCTATGACATGGTGTTGACAGCTATAAACTGTATGACAGTCCCCTCAGTGTTAAGCTGTTACATAAAACTGCAAATATTAACCATCTAGCCCTCTGAAAGCTGATCAAAGGAAGGAATTTGCCTTTAAGATGTGGGCTTTCTTGCACTGAGAATGAAAAAAGTGTATTAAAAAAAAATCAACATTTTACTGGTTTACATCACCTGCCAATCGGCAAATGTCAAAACCTAGCATTTCCTTGACTTCCTGTCTAGGCACATTGGGACACTGATATAGTGTGTTTCCTTGAGCTGACTGACAGGACGACATCTATATCTCTAGCTTTACATGGATTATCTTTCTCTAGCCTAATTGAGGAAATAGGCTTGAAAATCTTGTTTTATTTTCCATCAAGTACATGTATCTGATCATTACGATTTAGCTTTGGGAACTTAACTAAGATAGGCAAAATAATGTTTACATTAATATAGTATTAGCTGAACTGAGTTAGAAGACTTGTACCTCAATTTGTAATGCATAAACCTGTGCTGTAAATAGATTTCAAGGTACTAAATTACACGTGGCCATTATGTTTTCCAGTCACACAAACGTAGGATTCAGAAATCAGTCTGACAAATGGGAGGTAATGAAAGTATTGTTAGTGTACTAAGACCCATGCCCTATATTGATTTATTTTATATTAGTAATATATAAAAATAAACTAAAAAGGGTATATATTTTTTTGGTTTTAAATAATGATAATATTATAATAATGTTATTTGGGAACATTGGGGAATGTAACTAGTACAGTAGTGTTGTTTGGGATTCCAGTGGCCCATAAAGGCATTATTATTCCAGCCGTCAGCAAGCACACTGGACTGAGACATGCGCCGTGACAAGTGCCAATGTTTTCACATATACAATGTTTGTACATATGTCTGCAGTCAGGTCTGTATCAGGGGCACTTCCTTGGGCACAGCCACTTCACCTATTGACTATGTGCCTTCACACATACCTGGTCATGAAACGCACTTCAGGACATAGGATAACACACGGTTTGTTGCACTAGGGTCTGGATCGCACTGACTCGCATGCACGTTGTTTGCATTGCAAAATCTCACCATGGTTCTCTGGCCTATGCTCATCTCTGGATAGGCCCCTTGAGCTGTGTTCATATTAGTTTGTTTTTTATATCTGGCTGTATAATATAGATGGTGATGTGATCATCCATGAAATATGTATGTAGGCTAATAATATGGGACTGGATCCACAATTCTGTGCAATAGGATAGTTACGCATTCTCATTCTGTAAGTACCCAGTGCAATTGTACTGCGCATGTGTGAACATGTTGGTTATGCATCGGAACATTCTACAAATGATTCTCAGTGATCCAAAGTAACTCATTATGACGGGACATGGTAATCCGCCATGCATACAGCGAGTTTTCGGAGCACGCATCGTGGGCAGAGGAGGTATTTAAATCGCACAATAAGGGATAGGGTTCAGGGCACAATAAGGGATAGGGTTCAGGGCACAATAAGGGATAGGGTTCAGGGCATGGAAGCTCTGTATGTGCGAGAGGAGTGCAAATGGAGTGCACTACCCTCACACCCACGGAATCTAGGATTGCATTTAGCATACGTAAGCTTCCGCTGCGGACACTTAAGAGTCCATGATAACTATAAAAAGAGGTGAGTGGGCACTCTATTTATAATACATTTACAGGTGACACACTGAAGCTACCTATGGGATCTACTGGACTTGGTCCTTGTCTTCTCTACACTGGATCTCCTCCCTCCCCTCTTGGTTAGATTTTACATTTCCATGTCCATTTCTGACTGAATGCTATGGCAAAAGTTGGCAGAGTTTAAAACTCTCCTATCCACGACCCCAGTGGTTCTTCTATGTGAGAGTGAGTCTTATAACTGAGGGTCAGGATATAAGGCAGTTGTTTCTTTTACTTCCTTGGTAATATTTACAGCATTGTCATTGTGCGTTATATCTTGGAAAAGTAAGGAAGATATTAGTGTGTAACACCTGGCATATCAGAAATAGATTAGCTGGATAGCTTCCATATATGCGAATTCCCTGATACTACTTGTAAACAGAATTGTTGCTCTGTATCGCTTGTTCACGCTGCCTCCTTCTGGATTTACAGCGGCTCATGAAGTCTTGCAGATGCAAAGAATGGGTCAGGAATTTGGATTGAAGTGGTTAAAAGTATATGCACTACTAGGGCAGGTCAATACACAGCTTGGCCAGATACTACAGTTGGGTTTACTTTACTAGGCACGTGACCTTCCATTGACTGGTATTTAACATTAGATTTTCTCTTTTAAAATATTGAATTTTTCTGATAAAAAAAGGTTTATTCTACTGTAGTTAAAACTGGAAAAAGTATTAGTAAAGTTATATGTGCTAATGTTATGTGGACATTTTCCTGGTATCTATTTTATCTTTGTTTTATTTTAGCATCAAAGGATGTAATGATTTAATCTGTGTACAAAAATCACATGTAGGACAGGACAATCCTTTTATTTGTTTATTTAATTATTTTAATAAATGTTCTGCCAAAATTTTGAGATCACTGGTACTGTGTTGGGTGGAGGTCACTATGATGCTGTCTGTATTGGGAGTAGTCACTATGATGCTGTCTGTATTGGGAGTAGTCACTATGATGCTAGCTGTATTGCACAGAGGTCATTATAAATATTTTTATTTTATAGTGGAAAAACTAGCCAGTAGATGTGTTTGATTGTAGTCCCTTTTATATAAAATTTTTCTTCTACTTAATTGACTAAACATAATACAAACACACACTCTGTTGTGTGATTACAAATCCCATCATGCTTTGCTAGGTATCAGCTATGTCTATTTAAGGGGTTGCCGATCCTCCCGGAATGTCCGGGAGACTCCCGAAATTTGGGCAGTTCTCCCGGTATCCCGAGAGAGCCTGCAAATCTTACGCGAGTGACTTGAGGCCCGTGGTTTTCATGAGTCCTGCTAGTGTTGCTAGGGACAGGGATTGACTTGATGACGCAATTTGCACCATCAAGTCCCGTCCCGATTCCTATTACAGCTAAAAAGAAGTAAGTATTAACCAAGGAGGTGGGTCTTAATGGTGTGATTTGCATAAATCGTGTCATTAAGCCACGTCCCATGTATGCAGCTATAGCATCTCCCAGAGGGAAGCTGTTAAAAGTCGGCAGTCCTGGTCTATATTGTTTGATCATGATTTATTTTTCAAGAACATGCTTAAAGTTGAAATTTAACAATTGTTGAAGTGTCAAAGGTCGCCTGTGTCTGCACTATATGGAGAGCTGGTTGCTGTCCAGTAAGTATGGTAGTGTCCAGGCTCAACCAAACCTGTTTTATTTGTATTGTTCTGTATATTGGTCATGTAAATTTTCTCTGTATCATATAGAAATCACTACAATACTGATGAGAATGTTCTCTGCATTATAGTGACATCATTAGGAGTCTCTACATTGTATACAAGTCTGATGGGCTGTGTAGATTTGCTTATTGCTATTTTCTTATGTTTTATAGCCAATATAAAACCACATCTACATTAGCCTAACCACAGTTTTCATTACCATGATTTTTCAATTAAGGGGTACTAACAGAAGCACTTGAGCCACAGTTTCCACTACTCTCCTAATCCTTTAAATTAGGAATGAGGGAACTTTCAGTTACTATATATTTGCTATTTATTCCTTTATACTTATAAATGAGCATTTTAGGTGTAGCCTTGTCTCAGAACCCATTAGCTATATCCTTGGTACAAGCAAACATTTGCCTATCCTGTATGCTTTATTTATCCACAACAAGTGATAACTCATGTTTATTTAACATATTATCTTTTTTAAAGTTTATCTCACAGAGTACTGAAAGGGAAAACGTATATTGAGTATCAAAGGCACCGGATATATTTTAATGGGGGCTGGGAAGGATATCCTTTATTTGGAATAATACACCTCTTACATGTACTTAATACACACTAAATACACACTTTGCTTTGAGAAGGCACTTCTTCTGAACATCTGAAAAAAGCAGCAATACGTTTTGGGGCTGAGTTTAAAGTTGTCCCTTCTCACATTGTGACATGCAGGGGCATAACTAGGGTAAATGGAACCCGGGACAAATACCAAAAATGCACCTCCCCCCCTCCCCGGTTAATTTTTTATTGAGATGGGGACCACTGGGGGCGCAGCTGTGCATCCAAGTTTAAACCATTTGATATATGTTTAAACCAATATACATATACATTCATACATAAATATATATATATATATATATATATATATATAGAGATACA
>WWET01000717.1:105124-118381 GCA_011038615.1 Limnodynastes dumerilii
TGCTGAACTCCTCAGCGGCGCTCCCTCTCTGCTCTTCATGACGGTGATGTGACCTGAGATCACGCCAGCGTCACACTGAAGAGCTCTGCAGCCGGCGCCTCCAGCTTCAGACAGCACGGGACAGGAGGACAGGTGGGTGACTAAGCGTGAGTATTGTTGGACTCATGCCCTGATGGCACCAATGGCGCCCCCATCAGATGGGCATCATCGGCGCCTAGGGCATGAGCTCTACAAAACTTACGTTAGTTACACCTCTGGTGACATGGTTACGCTAAAGTGTACACTTCCACCTGTTTTGTCCTTAAGATGGCTATATACTAGTTAGATTATCAGTCCCAGCAGGAGGTAGCCCGATAAACAGGATGATTTCCCACTATCCCACCGATATTGGAGACACTTAACTCTCTGTTGGGACCAACAATCCTGGCAGGAGAGGTAGTTTCTGCCAAAATCAACAGAAGGCCTTTCATTGATTGACCTCCTGTCAATCTCAGCAGGTGACCCAAGCAGCTAGCCTATTGGCTGGCTGGTTGCAAAAAATAAAAAATAAAAGAGGAGCTTGAGTCCGGTATATTTTAATCTTTCCATAAGATAAAATTATTTGACCAAAGTCTTTTATTGGGCATTTTATTATTGTTATATAAAAAACCCTGACCATATACTACAGTGATTCACTCGATACTTGAATGATTGAAACAATAATAGCTCTAGTTTATGGCCAGCTTTAAGCATGGTTATTGTTTCCAGCAGGATGTGACCTGATAAACAGGATGATTTTCCCATTGGTAAAGGCCTTAATATTGGCGCCACTCAACTCTGCTACTGAGACAGTTAATCCAGGCTGAAGAGGGAGTGGCTGCTAAGATTGACAGAAGGTCCTTGCGTCTGGTTGGCTTTGCACTGATATCAGAAGCTTCAGTCAGTCTGAAATATACAGTAGTTTATGCATGCCATACGATCAAATAATTGTACCAGAGCGTTCCTGGCACGATTATTGACCATTTGGAAAATCCATCCCGACCACTCAGTACAACAATTATTGGCACAATCACATGATAATTGGATACCAGCTTCACTCTCAATCTGTGGATAAGCCTCAAGGAATTGTAACCTCCAAAACAACCACAATTGCTTGACCTGCATCTTGTTGAAAATCTACAGCACACACACACACACACGCACACACACGTGAATGTAGAAATATGTGACCTCTCAGCTTATAGTTTTGATCAGCATTTCCATGAAAGAGAGAAGTGGGCTGTGACTTGACAGGATACATAAAGAAGATATTATTGTATGATGAAAAAAGGAATATATTTTTATTGAATAATTGAGTCTGTATCTTAACAGATGGTAGAAAAAAAGGTTCAGTGTTTTATAAAATCAGTATTTCTTTACAAAAACAAGTACAAGCGTTGTACTGCCGGGGAAAAAAAAATAATATAATCACAGTGGAACCACATTTGAAGCCTCCTGTTTATTATTAAAAACATTTGTTTCTAGTTTTATGCCATTTTTATGCAGCGAAAATCTGAAAACAATAACTCTTAACTCATTGACATAAACCGGCTGTCAGGCCCGTGTGGGATGTGGGACGATGTAAGGGGGAGGGGGACTTTTATTTGCAAAATTAGGAATTTTAGCCTGTGGAGTTTTTAGGTTTAACAGTAGTAAAGGTAGGTACATTGCTATTATAAACTGTTAAAGGCACAGCATCACCTCGTTTTTCATAGTCCCTAAGGACACAATTAAAAATTATAGAATGTGAAAAGCTGTTATTAACATAACTATTGAGCCGAGCGGAATGAACGTAGCTTTTCTTCAGTACCTCTGGTTTTTGGCTAGCAGGCTGTGCAGATCCAGCTTACCAGTTATAGGTGTAACTTTTTAATGGAAACTCTCAGAAGACTGTGTTTATTACTGAATGTCTTTGCTTAGTATTTGAGAACAGATTTTCACATGCTGCATAAATTAGCTTCTAGTTATGTTAGAACTCCATTGATATAGCTGAATTGTTTGCAGAATGCAGAAGATATCAACCTGATTGCTACCATATTGGTTGCTCACATGAGAATATTTAATAAAAAAAAATGAATATTGCAAGGAATTGGTAGGACTTATCTAAATCTTTTAATGCTTAAGTACTTTTCAATGTATGTTGACAGCCCTGCAGTTTGAAATGCGGCTACTGTACATTAATGTGTTGCTGAGCGGTTGCAGTCTCCAGTTAGAACTGCTGATTTCTGAACTAGGGACATCCGAAAATTCCTTTTCGGATGTCCCTATTTTGAATACCCCTAAGTTAATCATTTTTTTTTCAGAATGGGTGATTATGCTGATAGCCATACTTCACCCATTGTCATTCTCAATACCTCCGCCGCTGATATCCTTCCACCGCCGCTACTGCCGGACCGCAGGGAAAGGTGAGTAACCTTTGCAGGGTAGGGAGGGTTAGGGTCAGGCTGTAGGGGAGGGAAGGTTAGGGTCAGGCTGCAGGGAAGGGAGGGTTAGGGTCAGGTTGAGGGAGAGAGAAGGTTAGGGTCAAGGCATATGCAATCGAAATCCCAGGTAATTCGAAACTGGCTGGGAGGAAACGGCCCTATCGAAAAAGGGCTGTTCTAAGCGGAGACCAACACCTGTTGCTGGAATATCTAAAATGGAGTAAATGTTTATTCTTAATAACATTTTTGCAATATAGGATGGTGGAGATTTTCTATTTTGCAACACTATAAAGCAGCCTAGCAGCTGAATTGTATTGTGCAAACATAATGGGCTCTTTGAATGAAGGTGTGAGGAGGAAACGGGACAGAATGAAGGCACATACCATATGACTGTTGGAACACTTATTCAGTATGCTTAACACTGATTTTATTCCTGAAGTCCCACAAGGTAGGAAGCTATGGAAAATAATGTCCATGTGCACTGACTGAGTTTTGAAAGATGACAGATAGACCAGGAAAGAATTAATGGGGGTAGGGGGGGCTGTCTCTAGCTAAACCCCTTGAAGGCTGGAATATTTCTTGTGTTTGCAGGTATAATTTTTGTAAGATATCGATTGCACGATGTTGCTTTCAGGCAGGGTCGCCATCAGGGGGGGGACAGCCGGGACTATTGTCCCGGGCCCTGACCTGATGGGGGCCTGCCGATACTTACCTAGCTCTGTAGCAGCAGGTATCGGCGGTAGGATACTTGCTGCTAAGCACCATACAGTAGCCGGCCAATGCTCATGTTCACCGGCCCACTGTTAAAGCATGTCTGCCGCACCCCGCCCCTATGTGATGTCGCCAATGACATCACATAGGGGCGAGGCCTGCGGCTGGGTCCCGGGCTCCGCATTTGATGACGGCAGCCTTGTTTTTAGGCAAGTAACACCTCAGCAGCGATAATAGATAGTATGTGATAATCAGGGCTGGAGCAATGCGCTCTGCAAGGGGATGCGGTGCTGGCCGGTGCCGGGCTGAAAAGCCATCCATCATTGTTGTGATAAAACCCCTGCTTACTTCACTCTCCAAGAGGACCGGCAGGTGATCCTCTGTAATCAGCGCTGCCTATGATCGAGTAGTTTGAGTTTTGTTTTTTATCTTGCTCTCATGATCAAAGCCCTGTACCTTACTTTCTCTATTTGAATTGGTATATTGTTATGCTTCATTAAGATATGTTAACAGTATTCATATTACTCATATCACTGAAAGACCGCATTTACGCAATCTACGTAAGGAAAAGATACGTAGATACCGTAAAAAAATGTACCACGCATGCGCAGTAAGAAAAAACTCTAAACACCTGATGTATATATGTTATACGTCCGGTAGTCTGCATACGGCCCATAGTGCCAATTACTATGTCTATGAAACATTGCTTATTAAGGCCATGGACTGAAATTTATATTATGCATACAAACGCTGCACACCCTAGCAACGGCCCTGATCAGGCCAAATAGCAAGGAGGAAGGGCCTGAGTTTGGATAGGGGAAGGGGGCGGTTAAACATATGCCACACCTCCTTCCCCTCTACGAATGCACAGACAGCTGTCAGATGCTGGCAGCTTAAACAGTGCTCGGTAATCAATGAGCTGAGTGCTGAGCACTTCTTATAAATACATTACTAAGCTCTCCGTTTCTATTTATAAACAGCGCTCAGCAGTCGTAGACTTAGTTCTGAGCACTGCCTGAAGCAGCCAGCCTCTGACAGAGTTCAGTGGATGCAGGGGGGCGGCTGCCATGACCCCCTCTGCTCCCACAATAGTGGAACACTGGTGATAATACTGGTCTAATTCAGGACATAGATATCCCCATTTAATCTATTAATCATTTTTTATTGAGCATTAACAGGACCAAATTTATCTGTACATAGAATGTCTCTAGTTCACATGATTATGCCACACACAAAGTTCTCTATTTACGTCCATCTTAATTTTTTAATGAACAAATCTGTTCCAGGCTGGCTTCTCCTTGCAGTGAGCCTGGCAACTTCATTCATTAAATTTACCAAAACTTACCTGCCCTGCGAGGTCCCGCGATGATCTCTGGGCTCATCGCAGGACACTTCATTCATACTTCAGATAAATGCGCAGAGACTCCTGTGCAGGACTTTGAAAATTTCAAGTCCCAGTATGAAAAACACTGCGCATGCTCAGTGTGTTCTTATTGGGACTCGGACGCGTCTCCCGGACAGGTAAGTATTGCTTTTCCTTTATTTATTTTCATTTTCATACGATAATGCCCATTTTAACATATAAATGAAGTTTGTAAATAGACCTCATAGTGTCCTCAGAACTTAATCTGCTCTTCTCGTATGTTGGGTGATTGAGCATCTCGCATTCCCAGTTCCAGCACCACTGCTATTACATAGTGTCAAATTCTACTAAAAGCAATTGTGGTATAAATAATAATAATAATAATAATAATAATAATAATAATAATAATAAAAAATAATTTGTTGTAAGCCATAACATTACACTAAAAACCTTGCATGTATGACAGAAGGCTAAGGTGACCTTAACAGTGTTGTCTGGTGAGACAGATATACCATGCAAATAAAAGAAACATCAGCTGTAACAGAAGAGCCCACATGTAAGGTTCAGCAACGCTTTGTTGGTATAAATGATCACAGCCTTTACTCTGCAATCGTTATAATCAATAAGTGCACATTTCATCTCACAGGGGACTCAGGGCATAGATAATATCTCGGTGATGCTTTGGACAAAGGTTCACTAAAGCTCCTTTAAACTTTAATGTACATAAACACAGCCAGAGGGCTCTGGATTGACATTCTGGCACGTTTCCACTTTGCTCAGACTTAGGTTTATAAATGGCAGCTGGCACAGTGAAAAAAAACCCTTTGGAGTTTTATTAGCTGTAGGTTTAATTTGAACTCTCCGTTCATTCATGACACTTTCTGCAGCTCTTAATTTAGATTTCCATAATACAAAGGCATTTGGTGTACATGGCTTTATTAAAAGGATGATTTCATGGTTGTCACAAGGCAAACATTGGGTTTGGACCAGGGCAGCACAGGCCACAGTTTCCAGTCTGGGTTTTGTACTGTACCACATTAAAACATTCATTTTTCTTTATTTGTTTGTGCAGCTTATTTGCCAGTTTCCCTCTTTTCAGTAGTGTCCACATTTCTTATTTATGTTGTCAATGGAAGTACAGATTTCCAAAGACATCTTTTCCTTTTCTACGTTTGTTTCCTTTACATTTAGCTTAACAAATTACCAGCAGTTTGGCTTATAGAAAACCAGTGGTTTTACAGTTCATGGCAATTTGTAGAGGCAGCCAGTGTCACTGTCACACAATGCAGAGTATTTCAGCAATAGCCTAGCCTATTACCATGTTGGCAACACACTAAGCAGTTTTAAAGAGAACCTGTCATCTTTGGTATCCACTTGACTATGAAAGAAGAACATTTTCTGCATTAAGTTTACACCTTTATTTCTCACCCATTTGCTTCATTAGTATGTGTGCTGCATGACATTGTTCCCTATCTTTCACACATCATCGATTGACAAGTGATGTCTGTTTCCACTTTCCACAGTTCTCAGGAGATTTGAACTACTCGGTCGTATCGCATGTGGTCTCCCGAAACCAAAGAGTGGCCTACACTGTAAAATTACACTTATCCATCCTAAATAACAAGAGGGAGGAAATCAGAGAAATAAGCTGTGTAATTTCATCTAAAAGATATGCTATTTACTCACTATCAGCAAAACTAGTTTATAAATAAGAGACATCTTATAAACTCTTACTGCTTAGATCAGAGAGGCAGTGCTTTTCTATTAGATTTCCACTACTAAATATTTCATGTCATTTAAAAGAAAAACATACTGTATGATAGAAGCAATACAGTTCTGCAACAGGAAATGTAGCATCTTTTTTTTATCTCCTTGCTATTATGATTATTATTATCATTATTATTATTGTTGTTGTTGATGTTGTTGTTGTTAATAATAATAATAATAATAATAATAAATGAACCAGATCCAGAGTTTGAAGAGAGGAAAGTTACACCTGGGCTTAACCATGTTGATTTCAGGGGGAGTCAAGTTAATTGTATTCTTTGCATGCAGGGATATATCTTTGAATTGCTTACTGCACACAGATACCGACCAGCTTTACTATCACACTGTTATTTAGACTTGGAATCATCACCTCTCAACTCTAATACTGTTTGCAACAGATGAAACACGACTCCCCTGCAATCACCATGGTTTTGCCCAGGAGTAACTTTCCTGTCTTATTTTCAAACTATGAATCTGGTCCAATAGTAATAATTATATAATAATAGATTGGATCTCATTACTCTGAGCACAGCGGCGCATGGGGACCTTATGGATCCAGCCTTCCATGCAGATGAGGGGAGGCCAATCCCCTTGCTTGCAAGGAATTCCACAAGTAGACGCATGGTTTTATTGCATTGAGCTATGGACTAATGTACTAATGATTTGCATTCATGAACAACAGATGTGGAGGGATCTGTAATTGCAGGGTGATTATATATGCACATTCATGCAATCACAAAGCTATCCACCCCTTAACGTTTCTGACTCCAGCATCGGGAAAATGTCGGCAGTGCAGGTATCTGGATTATTATGCATCAGTGTCTTGCTTGTGCTGCACATTGTAACCCAGTTCCCCCTGTTAGAAGGCGTTAAAATCACTGTTCCTGGATGGATTGCGATGCACTCAGACTGGGTGGAGTGTGTGGGTGCAGATGTTAAGACCAGAAAGAGCAACTGCTATCTGATCCAAATACAAGAAAATAGGGGATTTCCGGACAAAGTCCTATATTTTTTAATTCTCAACTTTACAGTCTGTTATCTTATTTATATATGTTTATTCAGAGTCATAATATTATCTGTTTAAGCTGCAATTTATACAATGCTTGGTTTATGGAATATAACAATGGGCCATATTCTGACCTGGAGCTCCATACAGAATAGGGACTCCCCTGTCACTCCCCTCTCTTGTCCAGAATTAGGGGCCTTTCCGTGTCTTAACCCTACCTTAACTGCTACGTATGGATCTGTGTACATATGCATACAGATCCGTACATAGTAGCTTAAAGCCTCCCCGTTTTCCCGACTTGCATTGCAAACCCTGCAGCAGAGTTTTACCATGCAGAAGGCAAGTTCCGCCCTGATGTACATGACATATGTAACACGCATGTGTAGATGTTACTTGCAAGGGGATTACGCAAGTGGTTTGCATAAGTCCCATTGCGTTATTTAATATGAATCCGGCCATTGTTACTTATCTAATGCTATAAGTTGATACAATTACTCGACTGCAGTGCCCGCATCATTATATGCCTCAGCAATTCTTTATACACCCAAATGCGGTGCCCTCAGTTCTATTTATGCCTCACAGTACTTCCCCGATTCCCTTATTTGGTCCCATGTGTGCGCATAACACTCAGTTTATTCACATTACTCTGTAGTTCGCTTCTAAGATCACTGAAGCTTTGTGAGGAAGACCAGAGCAAAGCTGGAACACAAAGATCATCAGTCAAATGATTGGTGGCCATAGTAAATACTTTTGTGAGCCACAAGTAAATGTCCCTGTTTTATTGCATGAACCATTTTTCTGCCTTGGGCTATCACTGACAGGCTGACATGACTTGCCACCACAACTCACCATTTCTCTTCTCTCCCCATACACATCATTGACCGTATTCTCACCTATGAGTGAGTTAGGTACGGATGGAACCGCATCTAACGCATCCGTCCTGCCCCTAACCCGCCCCCCCCCGCCACCGTTTTTAGGTACCTTATGGAACTTACAAGTGCCATAGGGCTACCTTATCTAACAGTGCGTAGTTTCCGTCTTAAAAAGGAAACTATGCACGGACATTGCCTCCCCCACCCTCCCCGGCCAATCTAAAATCCTTAAGAAGAAAACTACGCATGAACAATGCCTCTCCCCTCCTCCCCCCATCCTCCCCGGCTAATCTAAATCCCTCCCCCCTCCCACTTCTAGCTAAGCACACTCGAGGCGGCTTCAGGCCGCCTCTTTCTATTTTCCCTACTTTAAAGACCGCACGGAGGCAATCTACATACCTAACTGCCACGTAGATTGTGTAAATGAGCTACTATGCCTGCGTGGTAGGTCATTTCGATAATCTACACACCTAAAAAGCAGAAGTTTCTAAGGTGTGAATACACCTCTATGTTGTTAAAGTGCTCCACACACTGCATTAGGCAGACCGCTTGCATAACTTACTTGCCCTCAAACACAGACTGTGTCTACTGCCAACCAGTTATTTAAACAATAGTCTGTGGCAAAGATACAGCTCATTCCATTAATGGCTTAATGCATATGGCCTTTGAAACACTCTCTTTGGAATGCGGTCCATAGTTTCTTACAACCTATTGCTATAATTTGCTAGCAGGAAGTTAGCTGGAAGAGACTTAAAATTCACAGGATTTTAGATATTCATGTCCAATTGATTGAAAAACATTTATATACTATATATTCATTTCCCCATGGACAGCTTGTTTGGTGTTAAATTGGTAACTGTGGGGTATGTTAAACTGTTAAGTGCTAAAACTCACGTGCCTCCATAGGATGTAGTAAAAAGAGTAACCTGATTCTTGTAGCCTACAAAATCACAAGTGAGAATGCTATTATATTTCCACTGGTCAACCACCAACACTTTATAAGGAGGTGTGATAGAGTCATTTCATGCACATAAATGTAGCCTGTTTAGTGTTGGGTCAAAGGCTACTAATTAAATTAAGTCTGTGATGTACAGTATATGTATTTTTTTGTGCAGCTTAAGGGTCTTTGTTGATAAGTTTCTGGGATTTTTTTTTATAAAGACATTTTTCTCTGTTCCGCAGGATAAAGTTTTATAAAGTAAAGGTTTACCGGCAGGTGACAGACTGGTACTTTTTGGTCCGGATTCACAGTTACGTAGTAGCATGCGTACTAACTTATTTACGCTATCTACGTACCATTTCTGTACGTAGATTGCGTAAGCGCTTACGTAATCTATGTACAGAAATGGTACGTAGATAGCATTAATAAGCTACTATGCATGCGTAGCTGCTCAATTCTTAAAACAACGTACGTTAGACGATAACTACGTAGCTGTGAATCCGGACCATTGTCTTTGAGGGGAGCTGTTTTATGATTTTACATTCATATCTTATGGCCAATTATTTTATCGGTATGTAACTGCTGATGATCTTGCACAGTAATTTAAGATCACTGGGCCAGATCCGTAATTCCGCAGCCGTAGCGGGGAGCGCACGCCCCCTGCACTCCCCGCTGTGGGTAGTAAATCTGGACACTTACGTTGTATAGAAAAGAGCTCTCTAGGTAGCTCTGAAAAAATTGACTGCAGCCGCTAGAATTTAATTACAAGGTGTTCCACCTATCACCACACTAAACCAGAAACATATGTATACAAAAAAAAAGTCCCAAATAGATAAGAAACTCTTTACAAGTCCTTGGGGATCAAAAGTTCAAAGTAGTTCTCTATTTAGATGATAATCCCAGGTTCACGTTCCTCACAAGGGGCCAGATGCAGTTAAAGTTCCCTTCAAGTACGATCACATAGTGTAGTTACGCAATCGTAGCTATAATGCACTCCCCTCCAACGCACGTAGTTTAGCTGATACGAGTTACAAACCCTCCCTTTTCTTTGCGTGTCTCTGGTCACACGTATCGCCTTGTCGTATGTAACTGCCTAACCCAGCCCATACTGTACAATTTATATGCCTCGCTCCTCCTACAATATGTATTTTCGGCTTGCGTAGGGATGACACGCCCCTTCGTACGTAGTTACAAACAAGTTACGTACGATCAGAGTTACGATGCCTAACATCTGCCGTGTGTATGCACAGTATGTACAAACAGCCGAATTTACGCATGTAGCATAGGTAAATTCATTGTCGTACTTAAGTCTGGATCTACCCAAAGGTTTTCCCAGCAAAAGGACAAGTGTAAATGGAGAGACCACAGAGAGAAAATATAGATAAGTGTAAAAACATTTTAATACATAAAACAATTAAAATACAAATTATGGAGCTGAAGGATGCAGGCAGATCATACCTAAAAAAAAACAGTGTAACAAATGAACAAAGCAGCGGATAGATGTAACGAGATCCCAAAAGTACCGACACTGGGCCGGATTCATAATCGTGGACGTATTGCACATACGTCCGGAATTTAACGATAATAGCTACTACACATGCGTAGTAACTATTGTACATAATCTACGTATCGTTTTGTTAAGTAGATTGTGTATATGCGGTCTTTAAGAACTGTACACGCAAGTCTGGAACTCCAAACACTGATGCGGTTCATTCGGCAACTCCGGCCTTTCTCAGGGTGAATGTTAATAATCAGAGCTGGAGGATTTAAATATCCCTCCCTCTTCACTGGGTACACAAAAAGGAAAGTATTTAAAGGGACCAGCACATCCAGGAGACGGCACCTATCAAGCGACCGCATCCCAGAATGCGGGTGCCAATAAGGAAAGATTGCTATATGTAGCAGCAGCAACAAAAAGATTCTTTACACATATAGAAAACCACTATAATTGCTATAATAACTTACATGCCCAGATTCCTACCTTAACCCACATTCATATGGCTATCCCTGCCTGCATGGTGGGGATACGACCATCTGCCCCTTTTTTGTACTTACTTCCTACGGAAC
Organism: Limnodynastes dumerilii; assembly: GCA_011038615.1. Lineage (NCBI taxonomy): Eukaryota > Metazoa > Chordata > Amphibia > Anura > Limnodynastidae > Limnodynastes > Limnodynastes dumerilii. Next base: position 116,292 of record WWET01000717.1, read on the forward strand.
TTAGTTAAGTATGTCATTGACACACGCGGCATGCGCAGATGTTCCGAGACAATGATGTGATTTGAGCTACTGCTCCTCTTCAGAGTTCTTGATAAGTGACATTTAGAGTTAAAGAAGGTTAAATGCTGCTGACACATTAGTCCAATATAGGCTGTGGAGGGCTGGCAGCAGCATCCTGGACTTTGATGTCCTTACTGTACACTGACTTTGGCCCTCAGAGGAGGGGGTGTCAGTATTCTTTGCCCAGATATTAGCATTTCTAAATACTGGACTAGATAAAGGAGTTGGCCTTTTTTGCTATGCTGTTAAGCAATGTCAGAATAAAGGCAAATTATTTTATCTGGAAATAAACTATACAAAACAGGTGATCTATATAATGTGTTTTTTAGATGATCGGGTCAATTGATGTCTGGATGAATAAAATTTAAATGCGTTGTTATAGCAGCACCTGATTGGGTAGATTTCAGTTTTGTCCACTTAGGTGCAGCTGGTGGACAGTGATTGATGTCCTTGCATTGCTGAATTGGACAGGTTTGGATGTATTAAACTGTTGCATAAGGGAACATTTCAGGCACCTGATTTTTCTTTTTTAATTTTCTTTTTTTATTTCTATTGCCAAAAGAACTTATTCAAGTAGTTCCATTGATTTAATCATTTTCAGCTGAATTAGACACACAGATTTAGATCTATTTCACGTTTTACACGCGTTTGCTTGTACAAATATTTGTTCCTTAAATCAGATAGGCAGCGGAAAAAGTAATTATTTTACCTAGAAAAATATCGGCGGTGTTCTGTGGGCTGCTGGAAGGTTTCATTAGATTGCTTTGGTCATCCTGCACAGACATAAATATTTTCAGAGCAGCATGACATTTGCTGAGATGATATTTATTCAGATGTTGAGCCAAATTAGGTGAAAGTCATGTATCAGAAACCCACAAATGTCACTAATGTCCATGTTTTTATTCCTTCCATTAACATAAAACACTAGAATTAAATTAATTTACCTTAATAGTGAAAAGAAATTTTTATTTTACAAAAGATTTTGTTACTGTTAATTTGACCACAGTCAAATTCAGAAAGTCAGCCATTTTCACTGTCGCATTGTAACCAGGGCCGGTGCTAGGGTGTTCGGCGCCTCCCTGCGAACTTTAATTTTGCGCCCTTCTGGTTAACAGTTTGAAATTGACACCAGTGACCATCCTAGATTATAGTAAGCGTCATCATACAACACAATTGTAACCAAAAACAAAGCAAATCATAGTCACCACTATACAATAGTGTCCTAGTCTCCACTATACATATATATATCCCCCATCCTGTCTCTCCAGCACCCAGTATCCCCATCATGTGTATTCAGAACCCAGCATCCGCCATCATGTGTATCCAGCTCCCAGTATCCCCAGCATGTCTCCCCAGTACCCAGTATCCCCCATCATGTCTCTCCAACACCCAGTATCCCCCATCATGTCTCTCCAACACCCAGTATCCCCCATCATGTCTCTCCAACACCCAGTATCCCCCATCATGTCTCTCCAACACCCAGTATCCCCCATCATGTCTCTCCAACACCCAGTATCCCCCATCATGTCTCTCCAACACCCAGTATCCCCCATCATGTCTCTCCAACACCCAGTATCCCCCATCATGTCTCTCCAACACCCAGTATCCCCCATCATGTCTCTCCAACACCCAGTATCCCCCATCATGTCTCTCCAACACCCAGTATCCCCCATCATGTCTCTCCAACACCCAGTATCCCCCATCATGTCTCTCCAACACCCAGTATCCCCCATCATGTCTCTCCAACACCCAGTATCCCCCATCATGTCTCTCCAACACCCAGTATCCCCCATCATGTCTCTCCAACACCCAGTATCCCCCATCATGTCTCTCCAACACCCAGTATCCCCCATCATGTCTCTCCAACACCCAGTATCCCCCATCATGTCTCTCCAACACCCAGTATCCCCCATCATGTCTCTCCAACACCCAGTATCCCCCATCATGTCTCTCCAACACCCAGTATCCCCCATCATGTGTAACCAGCACCTTTTAACCCCCATCATGTGTATCCAGCACCTATTAACCCC
>WWET01000717.1:123713-134158 GCA_011038615.1 Limnodynastes dumerilii
CTTGAAAATGTGTGAAACTTCAATAACAATTATTGATGGGGAAAAAAATATTTATAATTTGCATCCCTCACTATCATAATTTTACATCTAAACTGCACAGTTTAAGGGGCTGATCCAGAGTTTGAGGTGTAATTGTATATCTCACCAAATAGAGTTGAACTTGGAAACTTCACCTCTCAGCTCTGATTCTGTTTTCACAGTGTAAAATGACCTTCCCTTGCAGTTTAACAAGGCTTATCTCAGGTTTACACTTTCACCTGTTTTGCCCTTAGTCTTAAACTTTGGATCAGCCCCTAAGTGATTAATCAATAAATTTGTTTGTGTGTTAAAAAGTTGCAAAAACACTTGAATTAACATATAAAACAATATATATAAAACGGGCAAAATTAAAATGGGAAACTTTAATAAAATGTACATTTTGGCCTGAACATTAGAGTGTTCAGTGTGAAAACATTACAAATTAAAATAAAAATCAACTGGTTGGGAGAGTATAAATTTCTGTATAATGTATATTATGCAGAAAAAAAATAATATGTATAAAATTTTTGTTTCCACTAAATAGTAAAATTATGTAAAATAAGTAAAATTTATGTATGTGTATTCGTAACAAATTTTTATATGTACTTTGATTTTACATCAAGGTGCTTCCAGCCAACAATACATTAATGGACATATATGACCACCTTTCAGAATGACTTTAAATTTAGTGTCTAATCAGGTCTGTGTGTAGTCACATTTTACAGTTAAAAGCATTAAAAGACATATTCAATGCTTATGCATAATTTCCGAAAGTACGTCTATCTAGTAACAGTTATATCAAGGTTCAGGCAAAATTTGTCTAAATCAGTTGCAACTGGTAAAACTATGAATTTGGTATATACTACATATAGGCCATATGGAGCTATATTTATTCTCAATATTGTGAATGTCAAATTCCATGATTGTGAAGTATACGTGGTATCTGAAGCAGGTGTGTGTAAGGAGGTGAAGCCACACAAAAACACCCAGCTTATTTATTTATTTACAGGTTTTTATATAGTGCTCTCAGATTACGTAGCACTTTACAGAGGTTATATCATATTCATATCAGTCCCTGCCCCACTGGAGCTAAATTCCCTAACACAGATATGCCCACACAGTAGGGATAATTATTCAGCAGCCAATTAACCTATCAGCATGTTTTTGGTGTGTGGGAGGAAACCAGAGCACACTGAGGAACCCTACGCAGACACAGGGAGAACTTACAAAGTCCACACAGATAAGGCCTAGTCTGGGAATCGAACTCATGACACAAGTGCTACGCACTAAATTACTGTGCTGCATAACCAGCTTATTTATTAAAATAAGAACTTCAGATTCAACATCTGAAATAGAGTATGACAGGATACAGGATATATCAGGATACAGACTGTATATGGTATACACAGTACACACTGTAGTAATAGACAGATTTTTCACTCTGAGGGAAAAACACCCTGGTGACAGTATCACAGTAGGTACAGTAAAGCTGGGAACACACTAGGGCTTTTTCACACAATCATATCGCATGATCTTTGCAAAGTCAAAGACATCGTTTGATTGCATCTTTTAAACTCTCCAAAAGATCATGGTTGCCGACTTTTGGCAGCTTCCTTCCGGGAGATCCCGGAGAGAACCTAGCGACGCATGCGGGGGATGGGCCTTAATGACACGGTTTATGCAAATCGTGTCATTAGGCTCCGCCCCCTGGCTCATACTGCCTTGTTTTTTTATTGAAATAGGGGTTTGGGACGGGGCTTGATGCTGCAAATTGCGTCATCAAGTCTCTTCCTGTGCCTAGCAACACTAGTATACTAGTGAAACCACGGGCCTCAAGTCACTTGCGGGAGATTTGCTGCCTCTCCCGGGATACCGGGAGTATTGCCCGAATTTCGGCAGTCTCCCGGACATTCCGGGAGAGTCAGCAACCCTGCAAAAGATGCAATCATAAAATGTCACAATGCTTCAGACCATTCCTATTCTTCTTCCTGCTGCACATCCATGTGGGTGGGCATATCATTGCAGTGGGGGTTTATGGAACTCATTCAGCTTAAAATCTTTCAAGCGTGTACTGAGGTAATGGTAGCTGGTTGAGACTTCAATCCTGGGCTAAATTGGTAATGATATCATTATTGTTACTGAAAACCCAGTGTGTACCCAGCTCAACTGTACTCCCTCACACGTACACAGTAAGCTCTGGACCTCAACGCAGCAATCTAGAGCTAAAGGGCAAGAATTTAACACACATGCCCAGTTACTCAGCCTAGTTCTGATGTCATAGCCACTCCCACTGGAGGAGGAGACAACATGGTGGGCAATCCAATCTGACATGCGAATCACTGACTCTTTTGCCTGTGTTTTCTGGGCATATGATTTGTGGAAAAAACATAAGATTAACTACATCTCTAGTGTTGTTTCAACTCAACCTAAATCTATGTATTTCCTTAATCTTTTAAATGTACTAAAAACATGCAATGAGGGTTTATAGAAACATAATTGTATTGATGTATTTCAAAGAAAAATATTGTTTAAAATATTTATAAAATATAAAAAATAAATGAATGATAAAAAATTGAAAGTAGGCAGCGCTGTTACCTTCTAGTTTCATTTCATGAGTATTTGTATGTCAAGTGAACCTTCACAATCATAAAATGATCTTGCAAAATTAAGTAGTGTAATGAGGTGGGACGGGGCTATAATGAACACAACTATTGGCTACCTACAGGTTGCTTTAATGCAATGCAGCAAATTACTTGTGAGACTAATTTGTTATAATGTACAGTATATTTTTATTATGAAGAAAACAACTAAAGAGAACCATACAAAACATGTAAGTACAATGCACTGGGAAGAATACCGATATAAGGTACATATGACATGGTAGCTTCAGGAGTGTCTTTATCTTTCTGCAGTTTGGACCTTTTTGCTTAAGCCTTTCATTAATATGGGTTTTTAAATACTGCATGTGACATCTTGTTCTGTGCAGGATTTCTCCCCCGCCCAGTGTCTCAGAATTTCCTGGCAGCATAGTGGCACACACTAATCACTGTGTTCTTCTATAAGACACATGGAGATACTAAGGACTAGTGCTATGTACAGCATGAGAAGTCCTGATCAGTGTGTACTGTGTGCTGAATCCACCACACATGTAGAGCTTTATTTGTCCAGAAAGAGAGAACAACAGAATTTTCATGAGATCGGTAGAAAGAACTTCCATTAAGGGAACATTCATTATGAAGTTATAAAGACAATGGGCCTGATCCAGACCTAAGGGACTGGATTCACAACAACGCCTTTTTTTAACCTATGTGCCTAGTTTTCTGATCAGAGGTACTGCACATGCGTAGTAACTATTTTATGCTGTCTACATAGCGTTTCCTTACGTAGATTGCGTACATGTGGTCTTTAAAGATCGCATGTACACAATCTATGTAAGGAAACGCGTAAAATAGTCACTACGCATGTGCAGGACCTCTGATCGTAAAACTAGGCACGTAAGTAAAAAAAAAGCGTTGTATTGAATCTGGTCCAAGATCATTTTATGTACGCAAGTGTACCTAAATTACGGACTACTAAATATAATGCACTCTCCTCGCACGCACGTAACATAGCTGACTTTCGTGTTCAGAAACCCACCATAACTTTTCATTGCGTATCTCTGCTCGCACATATCGCTGTTGTATATAAGTGCCTAACACAGCCAACACTGCACAATTTAAATGCTCCCTCCGCCCACAATGCGTATATTCGGTTTTGTGTATGGATGTCGCGCCCTATCGCACGGCGTTACGTACAAGATACGTACAATCAAAGTTATGATGCGTAACATCTTCCACGTACACGCACTGTGTGTAGATTTATGTATGCGTAAATTAGCTGTTGTTATTAAGTCTGACTCTACCATGCTCACATCAAAGGTCTGTACATAGAGGAGAGGCACACATAGAAGAAGTGCAAACTGCCATCTCTTTCCAGCACTTCTTTATTTCAATAGCTGTATCATACTGCTTATTGTAGCCTTATTTATTATAGGGGTAGAGCGACACTGCTGCATAGTATTAGGTAGCCTTAAACATAACATGTACCATAGAGACAATTTAAGATTATCACACCCACTTGCTTGCCTAATAGATTGGCACTGAACATACTCTTGTACTCTTGAACACACTAATGCAGTGACACTGCCATAAGACAGCCTTAAGTCTCCATCACGCCCATACTGTAAAATGTAACTTCCGTTCCCCCCCATCCACCATGCATACTTTTGGCAAGTTACTTTTTGCAATAGTCTTGGGTCTAATTCCAAGGTCATTAGACCCGAGCAGATGCAGTCACACCCTTTCACACTAAGCCACAACCTGGGTTGCTCAGGGCTTGTGAAAGGAGTATTATAATGATGATATCTAGGACTCGATTCAATTGACCACAGAGACGGGAATAAGTGCGAAGTGCACCTATTACAGTAAGAAAAATTTACTGATACTTAATACGCCTCTCTGTGAGGTACAAGATAATATCCACAATGTAAATTTGCGGAAAAGCACCATGACCAAGCTACACGGACAACTGAATCAGACCTCTAGCGTAGCATTAAAAAAAAAAAGACTAAGGATCAGATCCAGAGTTTGAAAATAAGAGAGAAAAGTTACAACTGGGCAAAATCATGTTGATTTCAGGGGGAGTCAAATTTATTGTATTCTTTGCATGCAGGGAAAAGCTTTACTTTTACACTGTTATTTAGACTTTGGCTAGGAAACGCCACCTCTCAACTCTAACACTGTTTGCAACAGATGAAATATGACTCTCCCTGAAATCAACATGGTTTTGCCCAGGAATAACTTTCCTCTCTTATTTTCAAACTGGATATGGTCATAAATTTCTAAATCTAAATGTGTAAATATGTGCTTAGCCTGACTTTCTTGTTGCTATTGGATGCTGGGTAATACCGGCTATTATCATTTTGTGTTTGTTCATCCAACAACAAAAAATATAAAATAAAATGGTATAAAAGGATTTCCACAGATTAATTTAACTTTTTTGTATTAATTAGTGTGCATTTGGTGTGTTTTTTTTATAATGGGGTATCTTTTGGATTCCTCTACATGGCTACATGGGATTTTTATTAATAACAATTCCATAACACTGTTATCTCTTCTTTTTGTGACTTAATAACATTATATTAAGTATGACTAGCATCTTATAAAACAACACTTTATCTCAAGTCTAAAATTTGAAAATCATAGCTCAACATATGACCTATGCTACTGACATTCTATTTAACACAGTTTTTGGAGTTACTTTGGTATAGAAGTTTTGTTTTTCTCCCATCTGTGTTGTGTATCTGTAGGCCTTGATTATTGCTGTCATGAACCATCGTACTTATTCCACAGTCATTGTCTGAAGTTGTTATAGTTACACAGGAAGCAAAATCAATGTGAATAGGAAAAAGGGGCAAGGTGACTGAGAAAGGTCACTTTAATAAGATACAGAAAGGAAAAAACAGGAGATTTTATTATTGACTTTTAGATAAATGTTCATGAAATCTGTATGAACACATAAATGGAATTGCCCTTGGTGTATCAAAAAATACTCGGTGCACTTATCCAGCTACTGTTAAACACAACAGTGATTGATATGTGTGATGCTGTGTCAGTGGCAGATCACTGTCTGATGAAGCCTGGCAATGCTGTTTTATTGTGTATTTACAAATTGCTCAAGCACTCAGCACCACCGGTTATAGCGTCCTGCTACCCTGCCCAGCTGCTGTACTTGGTCTTGTCTCCTGTGCTGTAGCATTGATTACCGAGTGCCCCATTTCCCTGCATTTGCTTGCCCATGTCTCTCCCTTTTCTCTCCTCTTTCTCCTTGCCTTGCCTGCTGCTGTGATTGTAACCCCTTGTTCTCCTGTCATTGTTCCTTTTCCTCACTCTCTTATCTCCATTACTGTGAGTATGATTGCAAAAGAGTGCCCTGGTTAGTCCTTGTCTGTTCACCATCTGTCTGTCTGTTGATCACTGGGTTCCCTGTTTTGTCCTTCCCTCTTTCACGAATGCATAGGCGTTGCCACTGGGAGCCGCGACCTGCTAAGTTTCCTGCAGCCAAGCCTAACCTCACCATCAGAGGCTTTAGTAAAAACCAAGCTCCAGTTAGACACCCTGCTGAGTGGTTTCCTATCACCCGCAGTCTGAATCAAAGACTCCCTTCCTAGCAGCCTGACACTAAGACTCCCCTCCCTGCAGCTTAACCCTAAGACTCCCCTTCCAGCAACCTAAGCCCAAGACTCCCCTCCTCGTAGCCTAACTCTATGACTCCCCTCCCCACAGCATGACCCTAAGACTCCCCTTATACACTCACTTGTCCAGTCCGGTGCGGCACGTCTGCAGCAGCGGTTTCCAAAATATTGAATGGGTAAGTATGCTGAAACATAAATTTCCACACAAAGGGCTAAGTTTACTTAAACTGTGCAAAAGGAAAAATGATAATGATGTCCATAGCAACCAATCAGATTCTCACAGACATTCTAGTAATAGGAAAGTGAGAGCTAGGATTAGATTGGTTGCTATGGGCAACATTTCCATTTTCCTTTTGCAGTTTAGTAAATCAACAATAGTCCTTAATATATCATTTTAGTGCGTTATTCATAAAGTATTTTGTTCTAAATATAACATTTTTCTATATGAGTGCATCCTACAATACACCCTCTCCTACTATTTTGCCTCCGGTCTTGTTCTTCTTTGTTTTGTTCTTATTTTATAATAACATTCTAAAAATATGATTGTAAACAAATACTGTGAATGACATAGAACTGCAGTCCATAGGTAAAGATTCCCTTTTGCCACATGTGAAACCTTGTGCTAAAAAGTACAATCTACAACACTGGCTGTGCATTGATGCCAACCTGTGCACCAGTGGGTAGCACTTACTCTCAACTGTTGGTGCGCCCTCCTCTCCCAAATTACTATTAGCTTCACTAGATAAACTACACAAAACTGTGACCACACAGCCCCCCTGTTACAACTGAAGTGCTCACACTATTCATAATATTTCTTTATAGTTATAGTGTTCATATTACAACTGAAGTGCTCACACTATTCATAATATTTCTTTATAGTTATAGTGTTCATATTACAACTGAAGTGCTCACACTATTCATAATATTTCTTTATAGTTATAGTGTTCATATTACAACTGAAGTGCTCACACTATTCATAATATTTCTTTATAGTTATAGTGTTCATATTACAACTGAAGTGCTCACACTATTCATAATATTTCTTTATAGTTATAGTGTTCATATTACAACTGAAGTGCTCACACTATTCATAATATTTCTTTATAGTTATAGTGTTCATATTACAACTGAAGTGCTCACACTATTCATAATATTTCTTTATAGTTATAGTGTTCATATTACAACTGAAGTGCTCACACTATTCATAATATTTCTTTATAGTTATAGTGTTCATATTACAACTGAAGTGCTCACACTATTCATAATATTTCTTTATAGTTATAGTGTTCATATTACAACTGAAGTGCTCACACTATTCATAATATTTCTTTATAGTTATAGTGTTCATATTACAACTGAAGTGCTCACACTATTCATAATATTTCTTTATAGTTATAGTGTTCATATTACAACTGAAGTGCTCACACTATTCATAATATTTCTTTATAGTTATAGTGTTCATATTACAACTGAAGTGCTCACACTATTCATAATATTTCTTTATAGTTATAGTGTTCATATTACAACTGAAGTGCTCACACTATTCATAATATTTCTTTATAGTTATAGTGTTCATATTACAACTGAAGTGCTCACACTATTCATAATATTTCTTTATAGTTATAGTGTTCATATTACAACTGAAGTGCTCACACTATTCATAATATTTCTTTATAGTTATAGTGTTCATATTACAACTGAAGTGCTCACACTATTCATAATATTTCTTTATAGTTATAGTGTTCATATTACAACTGAAGTGCTCACACTATTCATAATATTTCTTTATAGTTATAGTGTTCATATTACAACTGAAGTGCTCACACTATTCATAATATTTCTTTATAGTTATAGTGTTCATATTACAACTGAAGTGCTCACACTATTCATAATATTTCTTTATAGTTATAGTGTTCATATTACAACTGAAGTGCTCACACTATTCATAATATTTCTTTATAGTTATAGTGTTCATATTACAACTGAAGTGCTCACACTATTCATAATATTTCTTTATAGTTATAGTGTTCATATTACAACTGAAGTGCTCACACTATTCATAATATTTCTTTATAGTTATAGTGTTCATATTACAACTGAAGTGCTCACACTATTCATAATATTTCTTTATAGTTATAGTGTTCATATTACAACTGAAGTGCTCACACTATTCATAATATTTCTTTATAGTTATAGTGTTCATATTACAACTGAAGTGCTCACACTATTCATAATATTTCTTTATAGTTATAGTGTTCATATTACAACTGAAGTGCTCACACTATTCATAATATTTCTTTATAGTTATAGTGTTCATATTACAACTGAAGTGCTCACACTATTCATAATATTTCTTTATAGTTATAGTGTTCATATTACAACTGAAGTGCTCACACTATTCATAATATTTCTTTATAGTTATAGTGTTCATATTACAACTGAAGTGCTCACACTATTCATAATATTTCTTTATAGTTATAGTGTTCATATTACAACTGAAGTGCTCACACTATTCATAATATTTCTTTATAGTTATAGTGTTCATATTACAACTGAAGTGCTCACACTATTCATAATATTTCTTTATAGTTATAGTGTTCATATTACAACTGAAGTGCTCACACTATTCATAATATTTCTTTATAGTTATAGTGTTCATATTACAACTGAAGTGCTCACACTATTCATAATATTTCTTTATAGTTATAGTGTTCATATTACAACTGAAGTGCTCACACTATTCATAATATTTCTTTATAGTTATAGTGTTCATATTACAACTGAAGTGCTCACACTATTCATAATATTTCTTTATAGTTATAGTGTTCATATTACAACTGAAGTGCTCACACTATTCATAATATTTCTTTATAGTTATAGTGTTCATATTACAACTGAAGTGCTCACACTATTCATAATATTTCTTTATAGTTATAGTGTTCATATTACAACTGAAGTGCTCACACTATTCATAATATTTCTTTATAGTTATAGTGTTCATATTACAACTGAAGTGCTCACACTATTCATAATATTTCTTTTACAGTGTAAATTACTTTTGCACAACATATTTGGCCCTGTAGCTGCATTGCGCTTAGCTGCTGTGTGCCCGTGCACTGTGTGCAATCCAGAGGGCACTACTATGTATAGACAGCAACATGCATCTGTTCCCCTGGAGTGGAAGATCTGTGTATAGGAGAGCAGCATGACTCCCAACTGTCACTAATATTTATATTAGTCTTTATCCACAGATATCTAAAGTGATGGAGCTTGTTGGATTGGGGCGTTACATTTGTAAATATTGGGATGTATACTGTAGAGGCATGCCCATTAACGTGTAACACATAAAGTGATACATGTACCTCCATGAAATGATCTTATAATAACAAAATATTCAGTGGTTTTAATAAACGAAACACTTAAAACCATAGTTAATCCCTATATTATAGAATCTACTTTCTCATTCTAAAATGGTTCAAATGAAATAATAATGGAAACAGAATTAATGGAATAAGAAAATGTATGAAATTATATACACTAAGGCACTTATATACATTAAGGAAATGATATACAATAAGGCACTTATATACATTAAGGAAATGATATACAATAAGGCACTTATATACATTAAGGAAATGATATACAATAAGGCACTTATATACATTAAGGAAATTATATACACTAAGGAAATGATATACAATAAGGCACTTAGAGCGGCTTGTGCCCAATGGTATACACCAACGTTTACATGCAAACTGTAGGTTACTTTATAATGAGTCCCATAATGTGTAACTAACATCGAGCCAAGAGCTTTTTCGTCCTTTTAAGAAAGCAGTAAAACTAAGAGCTTTAATGCACCAACTGTCAGCAAAAGAGATTTCACTTGTCACTCATCTGTACACTTTGAACTGCATGGAATAAACAATAACTATTGAAATATTTTTGTGACATGATAGATGGTTCTACTGCTGACAGCAGAATATACTTCTATCACATACACATCCAAGCAGCTGCTTCTTTGTTCACTTAAACGTGATTTTATCATGCTCTGCTGTTTTAGCTAGGCACTGTTACAATTAAGCTAAAAAAAATACCGTATATGTGAAAGTTGTCCAGTTTATCTCAGGCACATTTGAATTAAGATAGATTGATGCAGACTTTCACTTTTATGCTGGAGAATTGGGTCAAATTCCTG
>WWET01000717.1:134193-159428 GCA_011038615.1 Limnodynastes dumerilii
CCGAAGCCCGATTGCCAACTGAAACCAGCCTATTTGTCACAAGTGTCATTACTTACAAGTCTTGATGAGTCAGAATGTATTTTAGTTGATTAATGTGTATTCACCCCCATATGCAACGAGAAACCTACACAAATGTTCAATAAAATTATGATGTTTGGATCGGTATAACTGATGCATTAAGAATAAATTTTGTCAGAAAAAACAGTTTCCATCTTCATGTTTGACCTGATTCAGACTAAAGAATCTGCAGGTTTTTAGTGTATATTTTGGAAGGGATATACTGACCATGCATAGTAACTTATATACGCAATCTATGTTGGACTTAAAAACGGGACTGCTATGACTCACCACTACGACCCTAGGATCTGATTCCAATGAAGATTGGGTGGAGGCAGGCATTTCAATGAGCAAATCTGGGCTCGGTTCTGCAGTAACGTTCTTAATTAGACGTCCTACGAACACAACTAAGAACCTAACGATAAGGTAGCTCTATGGTATTCGTAAGTCGCATAAAAACCTGATAACCGGGGGCCTTGCTACTAATTGCGTATATTTAAGAACCTAGGGGCTGATTCAGAGATGTGATTGCGAAAAGATCGCAAATATACGCATCTAAGGTTAAGATCTTACCAGGTTACAGCCCACTGCATAAACAGTCACTCCCCTTGCAAACAGCGGCGGATCTTAAAGTTAGACCACCATTGACTAACCCTAACTCTGCTCTGTCATTTGAGATCTTAAGGGAAGTAGTAGCGTTTATTTGCGATCCTAAGTGTCTGCCCGCGCCCACTTTCCCTCATCGCCCTGCCTCCCCCCCGCCCATTTCCATGCAAATCCTTCAGATCTTAAATTTACGCAGCACTTAAGATCTTAAGTGCTTGCGATCGATTCAAAGGTCCGCTCTTAGCGAATTTATGCTCCTAACCTCTACGTAGACGGCGTTGCACTATTACTACGCATGCGCAGTTATGCGAATTTTCTAAGATCCTAAATATACGCACCTAAGGGCCGATAAAATCGTATCTCTGAATCAGCCCCCTAATGCTTTCTTAAGCGTGACTCAGGTCTGTTGTCACCATCCTGCTGATTAACCCAAGACACAATAATATCTAATAATTACCTGTAATTCTTCCAGTTAAGTAGTTTCATGTCCATTCTATAAACCTTTGACATTCTAGAAATACTGCCGATTCTTTAAGCTAGCTATTCCTCTAGGCAGATCACACATTTTTATTATTTGTAGTAGGTATTTTTTAAAGATTCTATGGTAGGTACAAAAAATGTGGTAGCATTACCCATTGAGATTTTAAGATAGAGTTCTTGCAATAAGTAAAAAAAATACCTATAATAAAGATGGCTTTTTTGGAACCAAACATATTTCAGTGCAGTAGCACTTTCTACTTGTGACAGAATTTTGAACAGTCTAGTTTTATATGATAGGGTTACAGTTGAGTTTTCTCTCCAAACATTAACCATAGAACCTACGCCTTGCCACCCACACATGTAGGTCAGAAAATAAATCACTGTTGACTGAGTGCGACCAGAATTTCGGATGTTAACTGACACCCAAGAGTGGAACTTGTGAAATAATTTCCTATGAAAGCCCCAGTAGACAGGGTTGACATCATGAATCATGCTATCCAATGGGCTTACAAAGCATTTTCTTTAACAGTATGAGTCCTGAATTGCGACTTTAGAGTTAGAACTTTAGAAGTGGAGCCAAACAAAGGGTCTTCCTGCAAAACAAAAGGATGTAGACCTCAAGTGACACCTACTTTGACAGGCAGACACCTCTAGACCACAAGGAGAAGTCTGTAAGCATACAGGGCTTCTTATGTGGGATATTTATATAGTTGGAGAAGCTTATCTGGGAGGTTTTTAGTTTATCTTAAAGAAAACTGCATTTACATTATCTATGGGAAACTCATATGTGGGAGTGAAAGAGAACTATCCACATTTGCTTTAAAACTACTTGTAACGGGCATTTACTGTACAAGAGATTAAAATTGAGTATATTACCCTGTACTAAATCATTTAACAAATCTAAAATGACTGGGAACTACCATAGGAGTTGTTGGTTCAGCATCACGAATAAAGAGCACATATTAAAATTATTATTTAAAAAAAAAAACTTGAGAACTTTGAAGTAGATAAAAATATTCTCAGTTTAGCCAAATAAATTTTGAAATTATGATATGAACAGAATTGTACTCAACATTCCCAAATAGTAAGGACTATCACAGTATACTACTGAGGATTATGGGTGGAGATTGCAAACAGTCCAATCACAGATTAGCTGTCATTGTAAGCACAAAGCAGGGATTAAAACTCATTTGTTGCTACGGGAGTAATTTGTCTGACTGCATATACGCAATCTACGTAACGAAAAGTTACGTAGATCACGTGAAAAAGATACTGTTCATGCGCACTATCAAATATCGGGAAACACCGGACATTTATGCAGTACGTTCGTTTTTTTGAATCTGGCCCAAAGTCACTACAGCCAACTAGTGTTAGATTACTGTATCAAAATAGTGTTATATTGTCAGTGGCGGATTGGGAACTTAGGACCATATTCACTATTAGGATAACATTCTATACAGTACCCTCCGCTGCAGGGGCTTTCCTACGGAATTTGAGATTTACAAGTCTGCATGTAGGAGAGCAGGACACCCCAACTGCTCTGCTACATGTGTATTGTTCATCCGACAGGCAAAACCCTACCTTAAGTATCCCACATGGAAACCCTTAGCCAAGCCCGTATTGTACGATTCGTATGCCACTTCCCATCTCCCATTCTATGTATGGGGGGGGGGGGGGGTAGGGGGNNGGGGGGGGGGGGATACAGGGGGCTCTGTACCATTATACTGCAGTATGGAAGTGTACAGAAGTCTGCAGACTTCATTAAATGTGAATACAGTCCTTAATGTGGTCCTGGAAAAAACATCAGCTAAAGGTCAAACATTGGAAGGATCAACTATAGGGGAATAGGGGAGACAAAAAGTAGGATTAGCACAAAATAGAGAACCTCAGAGCAGTGAAAAAACACAATATGGGGTAGGGTTATCTATGGCCAGTTCAATAGATCAAAATAATGATAAAGAGTTCGATTTATAAACAACATCTACCGACAGGCATTTCACAAGAGTTTTATAGTAACCACCACTATACAATGCAGAGAGCATCCAAATGACTGCCTCCTAATGCATAAAGCATCCTAGTGACTGTCACCAGTACAGAGAGCATCCTAGTGACTGCCAGCCAATACAGAGAGCATCCTAGTGACTGCCAGCCAATACAGAGAGCATCCTAGTGACAACCACCTTTTATCCACCCAGTCTGTTTGGGCCGTTTGGGCCGCATCCTCAACTACGGCCGTCTTCCACACACGGCTGTAATTTGTCGAAAGATATGCGCTGTAGCTATCTTTCGGTGGAAGACGGCCATAGTTAAGGATCCGGCCCTTTGTTACTACCCAGTCATGTTATACTGATTGTGGAAACTGTAAAATACAAATGAATATAAACCTCACTTGTTTAAAAACATGTTTCCCCTATCACTAATTCAGATGTAAAAGCAGAACCTTCATTCATAATAGGCTCTAGGATTCTAAATAATTTGTAAGCCTACACAATTATAAATTCATTCTTGCTGCATCACCGTGTCCTGTAGCAAGTACTTTGTCTCACTACACATTTTTAACGTTGGGCTAGAAGGATCATCACTGAATACAGTTGCTATATTAATATATAATGTGGATTCCTTTCCTAGGTTATTTCACAGGGAACAAAAGTTTCTTGTCAATTCCTCAAAAGCAAACTCTAGTTAATTTTTATACTTTGTAGCTAATGACGAGATTACATTGGGCTGGATCCAGACATAAGTAAGTGCTTGAAATTAGTTACTCCTGGGCTGAACCATGTTGATTGCAGGGGAGTCATATTTCATCTGTTGCAAACAGTGTTAGAGTTGAGAGGTGATGTTTCCTATCCCAAGTCTAAATAACAGTGTGATAGTAACGCTGGTCAGTATCTGTGTTCAGTAAGCAATTCAAAGATATATCCCTGCATGCAAAGTATGCAATTAACTTGAGTCCCCCTGCAATCAACATGGTTTAGCCCAGGAGTAACTTTTCTCTCTTATTTTCCATCTCTGAATATGGTCCTGTATCTTTAGAACACACAACCTGTGTTTTATCTCATTGTTCTGCTAGCATAAACATCTCACCAATACCTCAGCTTTACCTATTTTAAATGACATACTCATACATACATTCATAAGTAAATATTTACAGGAAAAGGCCACCATATTACAAAGAGAATATTTCATAAACCTGTTTTAAAGGGTAACCTTGGAAAAAAAGGCCACTCTTAATTCTTCTCAGTGCTTAAAATAAGCATCCTAGAGATATCACTACTCTCCAAAACTAGACAGTTCAGTATTTTAATGTCAAGCACTTACTTAGGTCTGGATCCAGCCCATTGTTTGTAACTTCCAGAACAGACATCTGGATCAGTTTACATTAAGAGAGTTTGCCAGTACTGTAAATTTGCTAAGTGGGAACGCCCACCTGTGAACTTAATCCCGCTCCTCTGTCAGATGTGTCATTACTCTTAAGTCTAAATGGTTAGCATAGATTTGCACACATTGGGCTGGATTCACATTTATGAAACCAGACGACTTCCATACTTAGTACCAATATTTCCGCAATAAATGCAGTTGCTTGTTGCTGCGTTCCGTGTAAAAATCAGGCCCCTGCACAAATGGTTTGCCCACCCCCCCATTTGTATTAGGTATGTGTGAGGGCTGTTCATTGGTGTTTTAATTGTAGAGTAAGGGCTTGGCTAAGCACATATGTACAATTTAGTATTCCACATGCTTGGAGATGCAAGCAGAATACTTAAGGTAGGGTCCTGTTCACCCACCACCACCCACACATAGGCGATCAGAGGGACTGCTCTCCTGCATTCAGTGTTATGGATCACAAATTCTGCATGCTAGCCTCCGAAGCAGGGGCTAGTGTAAAGAATCAAGTATTAAGTTTGGATATGCCACATTGGCATTACAATAAAAGCTTTCACAAACCAATTGAAAAAAAAATAATAAACTTGATCCAATCCATTATCTGTATTTATGCACAAAACATAAACGTATTTTTGAACACAATTACTGTATACTGTAACAGTAACTGTGGCACAGTACTGGGCAGCTGTCAGTTTACCTTGGAAAGCGGCAGTTAATTGCATAGCAAAAATACGTCCCTTGCACCACTGGGTATCTTGGCATTCATCAAGTGCTTTGTTCTCCTTGGTAAGTACATTGGATCTAGCTTGGCAAATCAATGAACACAGCCACTACTACAGGCAAGAGTCCAGAGAATTATAATTAGCACAGTGCTACAGTGTAAGCTATGTGTGGGTAGCTGCCTAAATTTTGAGATGCTTTCTATAATTGTGTCCAGTTCTGCCATGCAAAGCGGTGTTTCATTGGACGAAGGGGGCATTTCAAGTATGACTCAAGGAAAGTTCAGATACAAGACATTTCTGTTCCTTGCTATGTAGGTCTTTGATCTGACCTCTGGTAACAATACAAAGTATGTTTTGAATTCACTTGTGGTCTTCCCTACGCACTGCAAACCACATAAATATTTTATTTTGCTCACAGCATATTTAGAGAGACACGTCATTCTTTGAGCTGACCATGCTTTAGCCTCATCATGTGGAGCATGAAAAAAATGTTTTTAGCTGATGTCAGAGTCAAAAGCAAAGTAAACGTATCTTTCTTTCTCTATTGCGTAACAGATGTTTTATTGACTGGTGAACGTTCGTTCTAGGAACATTCAGGGAGTTATGTTGAGTTGTGTGTATCTTTGTTGTTAAATTCCTACACACATTGAACAAACACAATCACGAATCCATTATGAATTAAGGAAAGCCCTGTGTAGCTTTCATAGTGGACAGAACTAAAAGCACCATCCTTACAGCTTTAATGGGAGTTAGTGAAGGCAAATAAATATATCTTAAAATGTGGCTATTATTTGTTTTTAAATTGAGCATATAATAATTAAGAGTAGTATTAAACTGCATACTTAGATGGCACTCAGAGCTTGATTTATGCAGATAAGCATCTCAATTACATATATAAAAAATTGTTAAGTTAACATTAGATAAATACAAAAAGCATCTTTAGTAGACATTTATTGATAAAAACAATTGTGCCCCGCATTGTCTTGCTTCTTTCATTAGAAAAGGACATGGGACCTGTTTCACACTTAAGAATCTTCAATTTTTTAGGTGCGTATATTTAGGAAGGGATAAATGTGCAAGCGTAATAACCTAATATACGCAGTTTACATAGGACTTAAGAACGGGACGGCTCTGAATCACCATTAAAAACCTATTTCTTCTAGATTCGTAGTGACTTAAGAAGGAAGGTGCGTGTCGGGAAGACTTAAGAACGAAGATAAGAAGATTGGGTGGAGCGAGCCATTTGAATGAGGAAATCTGGGTGTGGTTAGGCAGATACATTCTTAATTAGCCCCCCTATGCACACAACTAAGAAGCTAAAGATAAGGTAGCCCAATGGCATTCGTAAGTCGGTCTAGAAGGTGAAAACTGGGGGGGCGTGTCAGTGGAGTCGCCTTGCTACTAGTTGCGTATAATAAAAACCTAAAGCCTTCTTAAGTGTAAATTAGAATCATGGCATCTAATCTGACAAGAAATTATACAGATCATGGTTTTCAAATGGCTGCAGAAGGCTGATGTGAGTAAAATGACCAGAAACCACTAAAGTTTTTAACTGAGACTTGGATTTGTCCTGTCAGTCTCACACCATGTTCAAGACATTAAGCATTCCTGATCTTCTATCAGAACTATAGTGACAAACACTGATAAAAATTACATATACTGTACTTAGCCAGCTAAATTAAAGAATGATGAGTTTTGGGGGTCATATGAAAAATCCAAATGAAGTGTCAGACCAGTGCACTGGTTATCTTAAACAACCAGTGTGCACAAGGGAGCCATTTTCTCTTCAGGACAGATCATCTGAGATGGTTTCATTATATAAAGTTATATTTTATTTTGGGTGGATCATCGTTAAACTTGGAAGAACATAATGCTATTTGTCACCACAAGTGCTTAAAAAAAAACTAAACTGAAGGAATATCCATAAAATGTTAGGTACAATAATGCATTTCATCTTGGTTCCTGTGACAACAGTGTGTTTTTGTCTGTTTATTTAAAAACTGTTGCATATGGAGAAATATGTCACATGGTCATTTGGCTTCACCCTCCCTGTCTATTGAATATTCATTCAGTGCTGTAGAAAATAGAAGTTCTTCTCTTTATGGGCACCGCTAGCCCTGTGAAGGTGGGACACCCAAGTTGATTGAGACCTGAATAAAAGCATATGGGTTTGCAGTGGTCTGTATCCAGAGGGCTCAATGGAAACAATTTACAGAGATATTTTTAAGAAGCCACCTGGATGGTCGATTGGGTTGAAAAAATGAAGGAAGAGATGTTTCTTTTTTGAATAAAATGTAATACTGAGCTCTTGTTTCTCTGCATGTGAGAATGATTAGGGTTTATTTAAGCCTGAAATCATCTCCCTGGCGTATTGCTCCAGGATTTATTTTTCCCGTGTCCTGAAAGGGCACGTTATTCATTTGTGCTCTACTAGTTATGACGCACTTGAGTAACTCCAGAGATTACTGCACCTGCTGGCAGGGTTGTACTTGCCATGTAAACCTCTAGAGGAGCAATCTTGGATAGTGGTGATTGGTGGCACAAAATCTCCATAAACTGTGTTGCATATTTCAATTCATTATTAACCAAATAAAATTTTGCTAAATGAAGCCTGAACATAGTATAGATTGTGCAATATCTACCTGTCTGCTGCTTTGCTTATGTAAGAAGGAGGAGTCTGGAAATTTTGTTTATAAAATGTTTAAATAATTTGATATAAGCTCATTTATATTCATGTGTTTTCTTCTATATGCGCCTCACTTTTTTATTTTAATTTTAAATGTTTACAATGACTAAAGCTAAGGTCTCAAAATTAAGAAATAAATGTCAAATTTTTTTTTACAAATGTTCTATTTTTTTCATTCATTTTAGTCAGGCATATACACAAAATAGTAAAACTCCTAGTAGACCAAACAGACATTTTATTTGACTAAAAGCTCCTTAAATGCAGGATATTGCTTATCATTAACTGGTGACAGGAAGAAGATGAGAAAACTATGTCTTCCTGAGTAGATGTAGAGTGGGCTGTTATATAGACATTTGTTTTCTTCTAAAGATGCTATTGCCAGTTGGATTGTCAGGTTTAGTTATGTACTTTGTATTGTTTATTCTCAAACTTTTATTACCCTACTGTGATGCTGGAAAGTAGTAGGTAGGAACGACCCCTTAAGTGCTTTATTGATGCTATATATGTATACAATACTGTGCTTTATTTATGATATATATGTATACAACACTAAATCATATGTGAGACTTGCAATCCTAAATCTAACTAATTGATTGCAACATTGTATTTCTAAGGAATGCAACAATACTCTGTGCAGTCTCAGGCACTGTGGTCAAGGATCTAGGTCAGGGGTTTTCAGCCAGTGGTGCTAGTACCATTGATGGTACTTGGACCATTGTCTGGTGGTACTCAGGACAACTGTGCAATGTTGTAAAGAGATATGATATCAAATAACCGGGGACATAAGTTATAAAATATCTTGATATCTTGGGGGCTAAATGGCATATTTATAAAATGCACCTTAAAAATCGCTACAAAAATATTTAAATAAAAATAAACCCTGAAAATACATATATAGGTCATGGGGGGTGTGGGTCCCGATGCGAACGGCCCTCCGAATGGTAAGTAATTTCAACCCGCTCCCTTAATCCTTACCCTAACCCTCCATTCCCTGCAGCCTGACTCTTACCCTCCATTCCCCGCAGCCTGTGTCAAGTGGTACATGATTCTATTATGGGTAAGTGGTACCTGACATGATTGTATTATGGGTAAGTGGTACCTGACATGATTGTATAGTGGGTAAGTGGTACTTGACATGATTCTATAGTAGGTTTGTGGTACATGACATGATTGTGTAGTGGGTAAGTGGTATGTGACATAATTGTATAGTGGGTAAGTGGTACCTGACATGATTCTATAGTGGGTAAGTGGTATGTGACATGATTCTATAGTGGGTAAGTGGTACCTGACATGATTCTATAGTGGGTAAGTAGTATGTGACATGATTCTATAGTGGGTAAGTGGTACCTGACATGATTATATAGTGGGTAAGTGGTACCTGACATGATTCTATAGTGGGTAAGTGGTATGTAACATGATTCTATAGTGGGTAAGTGGTACCTGACATGATTCTATAGTGGGTAAGTGGTATGTGACATGATTGTATAGTGGGTAAGTGGTACCTGACATGATTGTATAGTGGGTAAGTGGTACCTGACATGATTCTATACTGGATAAGTGGTACCTGACATGATTGTATAGTGGGTAAGTGGTATGTGACATAATTGTATAGTGGGTAAGTGGTAACTGACATGATTGTATAGTGGGTAAGTGGTACCTGACATGATTGTATAGTGGGTAAGTGGTATGTGACATGATTCTATAGTGGGTAAGTGGTACCTGACATGATTCTATAGTGGGTAAGTGGTACCTGACATGATTCTATAATAGGTTTGTGGTACCTGACATGATTCTATAGTGGGTAAGGTTGAGAACCTCTGATCTAGGTGATATACAGTAGGTGTCTGTGCAAGACTGTCATTGACACATGGGCTCTGGTAATAATTAAAGGCATGAGCAGAACACATAAAGTTTATGATATTTTCTACTATATTGTTCTTTCCCTTGTTTAGCAATCCTTTTACCATGACCATTTCTGCAAATTCAGAAAATTCTTGTCATTGAAACTTAAATTTTATCAAAGAGACAGAGATATTTATATTAATACTACAATGAAACACAGTTACTTGAACACCACTCATAATATGTCCACATGTAAAAGAATGTATGCCAATAACATGATTTCACTTGATGGAACTGGAGGATATTAATATGGTTTTATGGGGCTTAAACTACTATTTCATTTTTTGGATAGCAAACTCCAGTATATCTCTCTATATCACTCTACACTGTTTATATATTTAGTGAACCCTCTTTTAGTTTAAGGAATCTTGATTTCTGCGTATGTGCAGTAATATCGCTGACTTCTTGTAACACATCATTACATTTGAAAATCCATTCTTAAATCTTGCAATAATTTCACCGGGAAAATATTGCAACACAAATCAAGTGTCCAAAGTTTAGGCTCTGAAAGATCTTCATTTTGATTTACATTTGATGTGGTAAATTCACATACAGGATCACACATACAGATCGCTGATTTCAGTCTCTTGAGTAGCGCTGTAAGCTAAAAGAGACCGTATTGTGCTGAGCTAAAGTGCTAAAATCTCGGGAAAGGGGCTTTCACAGAGTGAAATATTGGCTTAATAAATTAGATTTAATAACCACAATGAAGGCGCCAAGTTTTGTCTTTGTTGTATAATTCAGCGACATATCAATGTTGTCTTACATCCCTGATAAATGAAAGAAGGTCAGCAAGCAGGCTGAGATAAAGATTATATATTCTGACAGTGCTAACACCTGTATTATTTAGAACTGGAGTAGACTGAAAGAGTAGACTGTCTGTGATTATTAACTATTCCATTGCCTGTGACTCTGGAGGGTTGATTGTATTCTTATGATAACAGATCTCAGAAGCACAAGTGTCTCTTTCTACAATATGTTATATTTATATTACTAGTTCAAAAAGGGTTAACCACCTTAGGGAAATGTATTAATCTTTCCACTAATACAGAGGCTCCAAAAGTGTGGGATGCTGCAGCAAACTCACAGGGGCACCCCAAGACCAGGCTGGTCAAAGCACATGTAATTACAGAGTAGCTCAATGGAGATCTCTGCCTGTAGCCACTCTGTGTGACTTTAGTGACGGTCAGCGCACATGAGTCGCAGGAAGAGAGGCTGTGCTACACTGACAACATAGCACTGCCTCTCTCCCAGTCATTGTGCCATAAGGAAACTGTGCATCCAGCTAGGTGAAAGAAATAAGAAGTCAGAAAAGGTAAATTATTAAATCACCAAAAAATGTTGATGCTTTTATGCTTGGTAATACTATATATGTACCCAGGGCCGGATTAAGGTTTGTGGGTGCTCATGGGCCACTTACTGCGAGGGGCTCATGCACACATAAAAGTGGAAAAGTGGAGATGTTGCCCATAGCAACCAAACAGATTTTAGCTGACATTCTCCAGTATGCAACAGGAAAGTGAGAGCTAGAATCTGATTGGTTGCTATGGGCAACATCTCCACTTTTCCAAACCCACAGTTTAGTAAATCTGGCCCTTAATCTTAGAAATAAGTTCTGACAATACATGTAATGAAATAAAGCAATGCATGCACATAATACTAAAATGGCAACAACCTGCACAAATGTTACAAGCTTGAACAAACTCAAAAGAATCTGAGACAATTAGGTATCAACTAATCAAACACTTGAACACTTTCTAGAGTCCTGAAGAAAAAAAGGTAAAATAGAAAGAAAGAGAAGCACTAGACTCTGATACACTTAAATCATATTTTTTAATTATTAATAAACTGTCAAACATTTATTCAAGCAACACAATAATTAATAAAATTGTTGGGGCCTTTTTATGTGTGGGGGGGCCTTGGGGCGACCATATTGGTCACCTTGTGGTGGATCTGACACTGGTTGTACCTGCCCCCTTACTAAGCTGTTTGGACCACTTAAAAAATGCTGGTTTTAAAATAGTAACTAAACCTTTGTTATTATCTCTT
The DNA here is from genome assembly GCA_011038615.1 of Limnodynastes dumerilii. Classification (NCBI taxonomy): domain Eukaryota; kingdom Metazoa; phylum Chordata; class Amphibia; order Anura; family Limnodynastidae; genus Limnodynastes; species Limnodynastes dumerilii. Next base: position 146,077 of record WWET01000717.1, read on the forward strand.
TATCCCTGGTGGATGAGTGGTTTCACATAGGTCTGAGGAGTCACCCCATCGGACCTTCACCTTCCCATCATGCGTTATCACTTAGGGATTGACATGGTACATTTACTGTAAATGACATATTCATATTTTAACGCTTGTTTGGTGGAGTCAGCGCCTTTCTCAGATCCCAATCTTTCTTGTTCTTCAGTAATTATTTTGGCCTAGGGCTGCCTTCCAAATAATACTGAGACCCTAAGGATGCTTGGGAACCACTGCCCTAATGAGTAATAATAAAGATCTTGTTAAAATAACCTGTTTACAGTATTATGTCAGAGGCAATTTAGTATGAACCTGATCTGCACCATTATCATTATACTGTGGGTTCAAATTAGGTGGCAGATATTCTAAATAAAGGGTGTTCCTTCAGTCTCTTAGCTATAGGTGATATTAGGGCAGCAGCATGGTGGCTCAGAGTGGCTCAAGGGACAAGGGAACTGAGCTTATGTGGCGTTTAGAAGTTCTCCCCGTGTCTGCGTGGACTCCCTCCAGGTCCCCTGGTTTCCTTCCACTTAGAAGGTTAATTGGTTGCCAGCAAAATTAACCCTAGTGGCTCCAGAAGGGTGAGTGAATATGGCTTCTTTTAGGCTGACCTGTTAGTAGGCAGCTCACAGATGCTTAATATCACAGCGTATTACACTGGACTCTATCAGAGAACTACTTTGTCCCAAGACCTCAGCAAGTGATATCCCCCACTCCCAAGTGATTTTTGGAAATGTGTTCTGCAAATAGTATGTCCACAAATGTATCCATAGCTGTTTTTTTTTTTTAAATCTATAATTGAAAATGACTCAGTTAATAAATTAATTATGTCATTATGCACTGTTACCATCACTCTTGCCTTAATAGTAAACATTACATTTTTGAATGATCAAAACAACAATAAAGAGAGAGGTCAAAAAATAAAGCATTCCTCCAGTAATAAACATATTTCATTATTTGAACTGATCACATTATGACGTTATTCATGTAACATAGTATAGTCTAAAACTACAGATTGGAAGTTAATTATTCATTCAAGTATTAAATACAGATCTTTTGACAATGAAAAATGAATCCTCGCAACTGTATTTTCATCATTCTAGATGACATACACAGCGGCGCCAGAAATATTTATTGCCAGTCACCTGTACCCTAGTACCTCCCTCATTCCTAATTAACGAGTGTGACTATTGCTTACAAAGGGGGTATGATCTGGCAATAAAATTCATTTCTATATCGTAGAGTGGACTTTACTGCGTTTTTAACCATTAAATGCGCCCTCTCAGAAAGGAAAATACTTATATATCTTTCCATGTCAGACCCAAACAATTATCTAGAGCCGTTGATTTGGTATGTCTATGGCCTTGTCACTGTGTTGGAGCCCGACGCCCATAAACCCAGCTCATTTAATCAATAAACTCACAGAAAATGGATATATATATCACTATCCAGCAGGACAGCTGAATAGCCTGTTGACACATATGGTTAAATACTTTGTTGGCTGCTAATTATAGTTCCTAAATATGATGTCAAACTGGACATTAAGCTAGCGTTATATTGTGCATTTTACGATCAAATATTACTATTTAACATTATTATTATTTGTTATAAATATTATTTGTTGTCTATGTATAAAGCAGTTCTGACAACACTCAGAACACTGAGTGATATAAATGGCAATACATGGAAATGTGTAAATATTTATTATTATATATCTATCTTATTTCACTATTAAATAGAGTATTGATAAGAGGTTTGCAAGTTAATTTTCCTAGATTTACACTATTTGACCTGTGAGCTTCCAAACAATGGTTTATCTTTAAGGAATTGTTAACATAAAATGTAATGGGTAAACTGGTAATGAAAGTAATAAAATGACTACAGATTTACATTTCATTCACCATCTCACCCCCACCAAAGCTTTAATAAAGATGCCTTGATTAGGATAACATTGAAAAGGTTAATACATTTATTTAATTATTTAGGACTGGATTCAGACCTCCGCGTGCTTTCCATGTGTGCAGGGGTCTGAAATTACGCGAGTGCACACCCCCTGTCACTCCCCTCTGTCGTGCGGGCTTTATGGCAGCTTATGCTGCCATAAGCCTACCTTCACTGCAGCGTGCGGATCAGCGGTCCGTACGACCGCTGATCCACTACCGTGTGGGAGCCCCCGCCCGCACTGTACACTTACCATGCTTCCCCCCGCCCGCGGGCGGAAGGGAAGCACAGCCCATTTCCTCGGAAATGGGCTCGGACGGAACTAAGTTCCGTCCGATTGCTGCTACACTAGGGTTACTATAGCAACCCTAGCGTAACACCTTGCGTGCATAAGTGTCCTGCCTTTATTAGATCTGAATACGGCCCTTAATGTAGAAGAAAATATTTTGGTGGCTCTGGGGTAGATCCAGACCTAAGCGCTTGTTACGTTTCATTACGCAGCGTATTTACTATGCACTCCCCTAGATACTCCCCTCACTCGTACGTACTTTGGCCATTTTACGCTTCCCAAACCCCCTACCTTATCTTTTCAAAGCGTAACTACTGATGTACGTAATGGCTTCAGGTATGTAAGTGACTTAGCGCGCCCATACTGCTTGATTTAAGTGCCTCACCCCGCCATCCAAAGCTTAATTACGGGTGTCATATGGCTGTCGCGCCCCATCGTTCATAGATACGCTGTTGATACTAGGCTGGTACGTACATGCAGAGTTACGTAGCGTAACATCTGACGCATGCGTGCGCGGTAACTACTAATGTGCGATTTTACATCAGCAGCTAGCTTAAAATCACTCGCTTATGTAGTTTAGGATCTGGCCCTATGGGGCTGATCCAGAGCTACTCTGAAAAGCCGATCTACGCATGCGCCGGGCAGATGTTGCCCGGTGTAACTACGGCAACGTAGCACCAGCGTAGTAACGCTGGAGGGGGTGTCCCCCAGCGTTACTACGCCAAGGTTAGTGCAGGGAGGGAGGGTAACGAGGCTGGGAGGGCGGCGATATCGCACTAACGCCGTCGGCCCAGCGTATTTCCACTCCCTTACGCCGGCTGAAGTTAGGGTAGCCTTAATCTGGCGTAAGGGAGTGTAAATACGATAGGGCAGGGGGAGTCCCACGATGTAACGCTGAGCGTTAGTATGCTCAGCGCTACATCGTAGGTCTGGATCAGGCCCTATGAGAGCACACAATCAGACATCCTTGTTATAAATAAAAAATGAATAAACTACCCAATCAGACGACAACCACCCATCTCATAGGACATTGAACTCTAGCTGAGCCAGCTTTCCCTATTGGCTAAGGAGCTGATATCCCTTTGTGCACATGGTACCCCATCTCCTGCCCTGCCCCCCGAATAAATGTGAATTTATTTTCTGCCATAGTATGTGACAAGCTAGAGACGCTAAATTCTTTAACTATGCCATCCGCAAATACTGCAGCGTATGTGCCTTGAATGTAACACCTTCGGAAAAATGGTCGAGGGGGCGTGCCTGCCATACGAAATCCGTAAATAAGCACCGAGGGCAGGTGGAGGCATTTAAATCGTAAAGTATGGGTGTGCTAAGCGTCGTAACTACGCATTGAGCTTACGGACGCTCGCGGATACTATCGGGGTAGGGTTTGCTGTGCGTAACGAAAAATAAGGTAGGGTTTGCTGTGCATAAGAAGGGTAAACTAAGCTGAGGTGAGCACATCGTTGGTACGCTGGCATAAATACGCTACGCACATGAGCGTTGGTATGGATCAGGCCCGTAGATTCACTACATACGCGCATAGTGATTTAAGTGAAAGGCGGCATGCCAATCCCGCCTCGGGAAAAAGTGGGTGGGGGAAGGGATTTAGATCAGGCTGCCGGGGTGCGGCAATGGACCTACGTGCGTATTTTCCTTCTTAAGAAGGGTTACTTAATATAGCCTACAGCACTCTTAAGTGCCATTAGGCTCCTAAAACGGGTGGGGGGGGGGTTGTGGAGCTGAATGGGTGAGTTACTTCGGAATCAGGACCAATGTGCAAGTGATTTCAGGGTGAAATTCAATTCAAATTAAATCTGGAAGCAGCTTCACTTATCTTTACTTTCATGTCATTATTGCAACTCTGTGAAATTTGGTGGTGAAGAAATCCATGTGAATTTTACAGTTGACTTCACCAGAAGAAGAGCTCACCTGGGCTATTTATAAAACAGTGAATATTTGTTTTGGGAATATGACGTCTGATGTAAAGTATAAATAATTAAAATTGTAAATCAAAATTCCCCAAGCCAGCACTAATAAATTAGGTGTAGCTTAATAACTGACATCATACCTACTATTAAATTCATGTTTGACTGGGTTTTCACAACACTTGGGACCTATCAGCATTTCTTGGTGTTGTAATTTAACTTCTCGTAGGGAATAAGAAATGCCCTGTAAAAATGTGTCTGTAATTGAATAAAGCGGTTCATGAACCCCCAGCTTTTATTCGTGTGTGTGTGTGTCGCCACCATTAATCTCCTAGGGGTGGATCCAGACTTAAGTAAATGCTTGAAATTAGTTACTCCTGGGCTAAACCATGTTGATTGCAGGGGAGTCAAGGTAATTGTATTCTTTGTATGCAGGGATATATCTTTGAATTGCTTACTCACCACAGACCCCCCCAGCTTCGTGTGTGTGTGTGTCGCCACCATTAATCTCCTAGGGGTGGATCCAGACTTAAGTAAATGCTTGAAATTAGTTACTCCTGGGCTAAACCATGTTGATTGCAGGGGAGTCAAGGTAATTGTATTCTTTGTTTTGTATGATATATCTTTGAATTGCTTACTGCACACAGATACTGACCAGCTTTACTATCACACTGTTATTTAGACTTGGGATAGGAAACATCAGATGAAATATGACTCCCCTGCAATCAACATGGTTTAGCCCAGGAGTAACTAATTTCAAGCATTTACTTAAGTCTGGATCCACCCCTAGGAGATTAATGGTGGCGACACACACACACACGAATAAAAGCTGGGGGTTCATGAACCGCTTTATTCAATTACAGACACATTTTTACAGGGCATTTCTTATTCCCTACGAGAAGTTAAATTACAACACCAAGAAATGCTGATAGGTCCCAAGTGTTGTGAAAACCCAGTCAAACATGAATTTAATAGTAGGTATGATGTCAGTTATTAAGCTACACCTAATTTATTAGTGCTGGCTTGGGGAATTTTGATTTACAATTTTAATTATTTATACTTTACATCAGACGTCATATTCCCAAAACAAATATTCACTGTTTTATAAATAGCCCAGGTGAGCTCTTCTTCTGGTGAAGTCAACTGTAAAATTCACATGGATTTCTTCACCACCAAATTTCACAGAGTTGCAATAATGACATGAAAGTAAAGATAAGTGAAGCTGCTTCCAGATTTAATTTGAATTGAATTTCACCCTGAAATCACTTGCACATTGGTCCTGATTCCGAAGTAACTCACCCATTCAGCTCCACAACCCCCCCCCCACCCGTTTTAGGAGCCTAATGGCACTTAAGAGTGCTGTAGGCTACCTTATCTTCCAGTTTGTATTTTGCTTATTAATAGCCATTTAAATAAAGTGTACGGTACAGGGGAAGGCCCATTAGGATTATGTCTGCGGGCGTACGGATGCAGCCGTAATCGCAATAATACTTAATATGTGTATCACACACACACACACACACACACACACTCACACACTCACACACTCACACACTCACACACTCACACACTCACACACTCACACACTCACACACTCACACACTCACACACTCACACACTCACACACTCACACACTCACACACTCACACACTCACACACTCACACACTCACACACTCACACACTCACACACTCACACACTCACACACTCACACACTCACACACTCACACACTCACACACTCACACACAATTTGCGATAATTTCCCTGCAAGCATTAAGAGTAAGAGCATTAAGAGTAAGGCAGGAATCAAAAACAAGTAGAGATGAAAGAAAAAAGAAAAGGACAAACAGAGAGTAGAGGAGGAAGAGAAGAGGGAAGAAGGGGGGGAATATTCCACCTGGAATGCTTACCGGAAGTAGTATATGCATACAAATATAAAATCACAACCAATTGTGTTAGACAAAAGGAGTAACCTCAACTAGAGATCCATCGAGTATTTTGTTATCCTAGCGTTCCCTGTTACAACACATCCCATGTTTAGGCCTACATGAACACTGAATCTTCTTTTAGACCTGCTGATACGAGGTTTTGAATTGATCTCTGGTCTTAAACTCCATCCACACGTACCATGTGTCTCTAAATTTAGCACATTCTTCCACTCCAATAGAAGCTATATCTTCCATAGACATAAAGAAATCTAGCTTGTCAATCCAATCTTTAATCGTGGGAGGATGGACAGAACGCCATTTGAGAGGCATCACAGCCTTGGCTGTGTTGACGAAGTGACGGAGAATAGATTTTTTAAACCCAGAGACAGAACCTTGAGACCAATTCAGTAACCAAAGTGAAAACGACATTTGAAACTGGAAATGTCAAATAAAAAATTGATTAGAGCAATACTAGAGAGGAAGAATAAATAAATAAAATATAAATGTAGATGTTTAAAGGTCTAAATACTATGGACCGGATCCAGAATTAATAGCGTCAGGTGATTTACGCACGCAAGGTGCGTAAATCACCTGACTGAACGGAGGGCGCATGCGCCCTCCAGATGTTACGCTAGGATTACTATAGTAATCCTAGCGTAACATCTGGAGGGCGCATGCGCCCTCCGTTCAGTCAGGTGATTTACGCATCTTGCGTGCGTAAATCACCTGACGCTATTAATTCTGGATCCGGTCCCACATCATTAAGCTTGATGACATTACAACAGATTTTAGTTGCGGGAGCTTTGCCGGCTCTGCCGGGATACCGGGAGAACTGCCCGAATTCCGGGAGTCTCCCAGATATTCCGGAAGAGTCGGCAGCCCTGAGTACACTGCATGATAATCTGCCTGATAATTGTGCAGTGGATAGCCATCTTAAGAGTGTTCTTCAAATAATGCTTAGTTTTAATTAGCATGTAACTTTGTGCAGAATAATATAAAATATATGTTAGATGATGGTCACATTGACAAATAATGGAAAAATAGGATGGTAGAAACAAGAAAAGACACCTCATTTCTTGGATCTTACCATTTTGGTTCACCAAATGTATGGCAGAAGTGAATAGATACCAGGCTTAAGTGCATAGTGAGTGCAATGTAACTGAAGTTTGTGCCTAACTTCCTTCAACCGTCCACAAGTATAAAATTAATCATTTGTAATTTTCTCCTTACATTTATGTAGACAGAAGGTGACTCTACCACAACAGTGCAATACCAAGTAATTACACACTGTGGAAATAAAAGCAATGTATTATGAATGGTAGTAATTATTCTTGTTTACCTACTTGATTAAGGAGCTACATATATGCATAAATTTATGATGAAGCTTTATTTGCACTGGTGATTTATTGCTGTTACAGAATTCCTATGGAAATAAATGCATGATACATGTGCAATGCTGCTTCTGTGCAACCCCCTTAAAAGCCACTATGTATTTATTTGGCTCAAAAATAATTTAAAATGTATTAATTCCATTATATATAACCATATGTATAACAACATTGGGATCCGTGTACAGATCAAAGATCCGTAATCCGTTCACAGATTCGTTTTCACGTGAAGTTGCGTGCGTATTTTTAGGTACGTTTTAACTGCGCATGTGTAGTAACTTTATTTACGTAAGTTACGTAGAATATACGCACGTAAGTGCTTTAGGCACGAACATGTGAATCGCACTTGGGGACATTCGTACGGAGGGGACGGGTTGAAATACGTACCTGAAAAGTTACGTGAAAGAGGGTGGGGGGAGGCATTTAAATGAGTCTTTAAAGGGCGCGGTTAACTAGAATCGCACGTACGGCATACATATACACACGTAAGTACACACGGAAAGTTAGATATGTGCTATATGGAGGCTACGATTGCACGGCCATGAGAGGGGAGTGTCATGGGTGTTGGTGGGTGTTGGCTTGCTACGTGCGTGCATATAATTGCAGACATTTGAAAAAACGCATCTCTGAATACGGCTCATTGGGGTAGATCCTGAACAACGTTTGCCGTACGTTTGTTCGCGTAGCGAATTTTCACGTACGTAAATTCGTTACGCTACCCTTAACACACCCCCTGCACGGCCGTATTTTGTGAAAATACGCTACCCAAACCCTACCTTAACTTTTCCAAACGTAACAACATACGTCCGCTAACGTGCGTACAGACTACGCGAACGTACACAGCTTAGCACGCCCATACTGTACACTTTAAATACCCCCCCCGCCTACTTCACGTAAATCGCACGTATTCGTCGCTAACGTAAATTTGGCACGCCCACACGTAATTACTTACATTCGTAATACGTGAATTCTCCTTACGTTTGAAAATACGCTACGCGAATGTGCGTATTTTCTGCGGTGCGCATGCGCAGTGCGTACAAATCTGCGAATTTACGTGTCCGCCACACGTAAATTCGCGGAAAAGCGTAGATCAGGATCTGCCCCATTGTCTATAATTTTGGCTGCTGCCTTAAGATGCTGCATATGTATCTGCTACAATGAAACATAATTGCATTGCATTGAGAGATCTTTTAGTAGCAGAAAGAGTAATCCCACTTTATAAGACATTGGTATAGGCCAGACCCTGGCACACTGTAGTGGTATCTTCAGTGGTAGGTTTTAAGGAAATGTTTGGAAATATTACATCACTAAAGGGGTAGTTACTAAGTGCAATGGGCTTCCATATGAGGTGGTAACAATTAAAACATGAATGGGATATTGTTGCAAGTGCCCATATCGAATACTGTCAGCCAAAGTAGGGGCAGCCGAAAGTTGCTTTTCGACTGTCTCTATTTCGAATGATTGCAGTTTTAGATTTTTTTCCATGAATGGGCGAGTATGCGATCGGCATACTCACCTATTCATTTTCGGAAGCACCTTCGCCAGGGACTTAGGGTTAGGCTGCGGGGTGAATTAGAGTTAGGCTGCGGGGGGACTTAGGGTTAGGCCGCGGGGGGGACTTAGGGTTAGGCTACAGGTGGGAGATTTGGGGTTAGGCTTCGGGCAGACAGGGTTAGGCTGCGGGGGAAGACTTAATGTTAGGGTTAGGGATTGGGGTTGCCTTCCTTTCAGAACAACGTGTTCGGTGCTGCAGGGATCGATTGTTAAGGCATAAGCGATCGATATCCCAGCCAGTTCGGAACTGGCTGGAAGTAAACAGCCCTATAGAAATAGGGCCCTTCGCAATGGGGACCCACACTCATGTAACGGTATTGTAAATCTGAAATGTAATTAAGGGTTAATAGTTCTAGAGCAGTATGGATTTTTGTTGTTGTTTTTTGCATTGGGCAAACTGGATGGGCCAAGTGGCTCTTATCTGCCATCACATTCTATGTTTCTATAAACATGTGAAATAATGCAAAGGCACAGAGCGAGTCTCCCATAGAAGCCACAACTAGCAAGAGCCTATGTCATGGTTGTTGGCTCTCCCGAAATATCTAGGAGACTCCCAATATTCAGGCAAATCTCTTGCAATGGGCTTGAGGCTGTGATTTATGCCTCAAGTCCTGCCATAGTTTTCCTTAGGATGGGGCAGGACATGATTTGCATCCTATACTGCAATATCTTTAGTCTTCCCTCCAATATCTCCCGGAGCGAAGAAATGAGAAGTAGGCAACTATGGCCCATGATACCACTGTTACAGAGAAACTGTGGAATGAAAGCAATTACACTTTATATATTTCTTAATAGAATTACCTTAATAGAAGTCCTTCAGTCCATCTGAGAGAAGAGGGAGAATGATCTGGATCCAGACTTAAGAAGGAGCTTGAAATTAAGAGAGGAAAGTTACTCTTGGGCTGAACCATGTTGATTGCAGGGGAGTCATATTTCATCTGTTGCAAACAGTATAAGAGTTGAGAGGTGATGTTTCCTATCCCAAGTCTAAATAACAGTGTAATAATAAATCTGGTCAGTATCTGGGTGCAGTAAGCAAGTCAAAGATATATCCCTGCATGCAAAGAATACAATTAATTTTACTCCCCCCGAAATCACCATGGTTTTGCCCAGGAGTAACTTTCCTCTCTTAATTTTAAGCTCTTTCTGGATCTACCCCAATGTTCTTAGCACTACAGCCAATAGAGGTAACATGACACACTCATAAGAGTATTTTATTGTCTATGTGTCAATGAATCACTTGTAACTGCAGGCATGTTCTCCCTAACAGTGACAATCTAATGCTTTCCTTTACTAACACACAATCAGTGAAAAATAGCATCAGCCCAGCAGCCACTGTAAGTGGCTTAAATTGCCTGTGTTTAAGAGTAGGGACCCTAGTAGTGTCACTGGTCGGCAGGTCATTGATGAGTCTACTGGCCAGAAATTATTACGAGGCTCTCCTACTCTCCACTGGATTGAGCCCTCTCCACATTTGGGGTTTTGCTTTGCCCCGTTGCCCCCTGTTCCAACACCTATATGTAAGGGGAGTTTCTGGGCAACAAGATTCATTTCCCCATCCTGCTTGCATATAGTGAAGTTCCCCTGAGGGCCAAATGTGGGATGTGGCCTGTATTTTAAGTCTCCCAGGCATTCTGAGTGTTAACACGTATAAGGTAACTACAAGAGGAAACATGCAGAGACACACAGGACAGTTGTCCTACCAGAAAAAATCTCCTCTTCTGAAAAGAACAATCATACCACTTTCACATCAACACCCTGCAATAACCCGGGATTTTCAACCTGTGTTACAGCAGGCTGATCTGCGTTAAAGAAAAACCCTTAAAACATACCACCACTTTTCCTGTTGTCAGACACAGGAAAAACCCTTCTCTTTTCCCATGTCTGAGTCCCAGGTCATTAGACCTGGGACCAGGACCCCAGTACCTTTCACATCACCACCAAACCGGGGTTGTTGGAGCCTTGACCCATGTCTAAGGCCAACAACCTGGGTTTTTAGTGGTGTTATATCAGTAAACTAAGAAAAGCCTCTTTGTCCAACCAGTATATTCAGTACCATATGCTGCTCCTCCACCAACATTGATACCTTGCTGGTTTTGTAAAGCACAGTAATACAGGTGAAGAAACTGATCTCAATTAAAGTAGAGATAACTTATCTCCTCACTATATGAGAAAATGTGATTAAAAAAAAAAATCCATCAAAGTGTTAATTTAAAACAAAAGTTTACTTTGGTATATTAGAGCTTGTTATGTTATATGTATTATTATAATTAATTACCATATGCACTAATCACTGACAATATTCCTCTCTATTTAACTTTAAATTATATATCTTTTTCTTAGCAGTGAATATAATGAGATATATTATTAGATTTATTGAATATGTAAGGGATATACAGATCATAATGTAGATTACTGTACATGATTACTACATTTTTAAGGAAAAGGACACCTGCATAACCTGAAATATTGAATTATTTATAGTGAAATATTTTTGTTATATTAACCAGACTTTGAGAATGAAAGACTTTAGTGACAGATGTGTGCTGACCCAGAGTTTAAGGACTAGATTTACTAAGCTACAGGAAAGGAAATTTGGAAATGTTGCCCATAGCAACCAATCAGATTCTAGCTCTCACTTTTCTATTATATACTAGAAAATGTCAGCTAGAATGTGATTGGTTGCCCTGAGCACTCTCCACTTTCCCTTTTCCGCAGCTTAGTAAATCTGACCCTAAGAGTAAGAAAAAACAGGCAGCTGCAACTGGGCAATCCATACTGCAATGTCAGGCTTCAATGATTATACATTTTATGTATTCAATTTTTTGTATCACTGTAAAATTATTTGTATTTGCTTTTTGCACACAAGAGGATTTGATCCAGAGTTGGAGAATCAGGGCAAAACAGATGGAAGTAAAAGTAAAGCCATTTGAAAGTTGAGAGGTGACACTTCTTAGCTCAACTCTAATTTAAAGAATAAACATAAAGCTATGCAGTATTTATGTTCTGTTTGCAGAAGTAAAGTATTCAATAAGGGCTCTATTTACATACCTTGTTTGTTCTCTGTGAAGGAAGCTGCATCAGGCTTGCTTATCATCGCAGCGAGCCTGGCAGCTTCCTTCACATGATTTACTAATACTCACCCCTCCTCCGAGGTCCCGCGATAAGCTGCGGGTCAGTGCTGTGCTTCTCCTTCGTGCGATCCATGAATTAAGTATTGCACATGCGCAGTATCTCTCAATCAGGACTTAGAAAAATATCTGTGCCGACATGAGAAACACTGAACATGCGCAGGACATGAGAAACACTGCACATGCACAGGACATGAGAAACACTGCACATACGCAGGACATGAGAAACACTGCACATACACAGGACATGCGAGACACTGCACATGCGCAAGACATGAGAAACATTGAACATGCGCAGGACATGAGAAACACTGAACATGCGCAGGACATGAGAAACACTGCACATGCACAGGACATGAGAAACACTGCACATACGCAGGACATGAGAAACACTGCACATACACAGGACATGCGAGACACTGCACATGCGCAAGACATGAGAAACATTGAACATGCGCAGGACATGAGAAACACTGAACATGCGCAGGACATGAGAAACACTGCACATGCACAGGACATGAGAAACACTGCACATACGCAGGACATGAGAAACACTGCACATACACAGGACATGCGAGACACTGCACATGCGCAAGACATGAGAAACATTGAACATGCGCAGGACATGAGAAACACTGAACATGCGCAGGACATGAGAAACACTGCACATGCACAGGACATGAGAAACACTGCACATACGCAGGACATGAGAAACACTGCACATACACAGGACATGCGAGACACTGCACATGCGCAAGACATGAGAAACATTGAACATGCGCAGGACATGAGAAACACTGAACATGCGCAGGACATGAGAAACACTGAACATGCGCAGGACATGAGAAACACTGAACATGCGCAGGACATGAGAAACACTGAACATGCGCAGGACATGAGAAACACTGAACATGCGCAGGACATGAGAAACACTGAACATGCGCAGGACATGAGAAACACTGAACATGCGCAGGACATGAGAAACACTGAACATGCGCAGGACATGAGAAACACTGAACATGCGCAGGACATGAGAAACACTGCACATGCGCAGGACATGAGAAACACTGCACATGCTCAGGACACGAGAAACACTGCACATGCGCAGGACATGAGAAACACTGCTCATGCTCAGGACATGAGAAACACTGCACATGCTCAGGACATGTTCAGTGCTG
>WWET01000717.1:161496-177310 GCA_011038615.1 Limnodynastes dumerilii
AGAAAGTAAGAGCTAGAATCTGATTGGTTGCTATAGGCAACATCTCCACTTTTCCAAACCCACAGCTTAGTAAATCTGGCCCTTGGACTACTTTGAATGTTTGACCTTCTTACCAAATGCTGTCTATATTATAGGTTAGATATTGCCTTATAAAACTTGAATTGTGATTAATCCCAAAGGCTATTTAAAGACTTTCTTTGGTATTAACTTTTGGGGCCAGATTTACTAAGCTGCGGGTTTGGAAAAGTGTAGATGTTGCCCATAGCAACTAATCAGATTCCAGCTGACATTCTCTAGTATGTAATAAGAAAGTAAGAGCCAGAATCCGACTGGTTGCTATGGACAACATCTCCACTATTCCAAACCCGCAGTTTAGTAAATCTGGCCCTGGATACTTATATTTTGAATGTAGAGTCCTTTCAATAATTGTATTTTCAGCATGCTTCAGTGTGCAATGCCTTGTTAGTACCTGCTACACAAATACTTTTCATGTGTGCTATTTTGCTGAGTGCTGCACTGTGCACTAATAAAGGTATGAGACGTTTTTGATAATTAATAGGAGTGCTGGCTGTGAATTTTTCACATTATTTTGTATATTATCTTTTATTACCCGTGCACCCATTTATATATTAGACTTTTCCACAGTGAGTGCTTGCTTAGACCAATACTTCTGTTCTTATGATTTAATTTGTGGCAAACACCATTCTGCCCTCATAATCGACCGTATTCAGAATTAAGAACGTCTGGTAATTTACGCACGCAAAATGCGTAAGTGGGGTGATTTCTATTTAGTGTGCATGTGCAGACCATGGAGTTATACAGTGTAATTGGAAAGATGCGTAAGTAAATTCCGTACGACAAAAAATGCGTACGAACATAAAAGGTCGGACGGATTATTAATAAGTAGGCGTCAGTTGGAATGTAAATAGCAAAAAATGGGCGTGGTAATGCAGTAGACGCGCGGTTGTATTTGCGAACATTTAACTTCCGTCACATATACGTGCGCTAATGATAAGGTTGCTTTCACAACACGGAAGTGTTCCGAAATTCGTTACTTTCGCAAAACGTACTTATTTTGTATTAACGTACGGAGCTATTACGAACGCATGGAAAACACTCTTAAATCTGAATCCGGTCCAATATAAGTTTCAGGTTACAACTGAAATACAATTGTATTTGTCCACACACTATATTAAAACAAGTAAAATATTGTGTTATTGTGAGAAGTTGCTCTCTTCCATAACCTCACTTTCATCCATAAGCATGTGTTATTTATTAACTGTTAAACTGCCAGGATGAAAATAAAATATTGGACCTATGTGCAATCTGTAATACTTGGGCATTGACAAGATGAGAATAGTAATTTCCATTAGGTAATAGTGTAGTGCTTTCTCGCTGTGCTAGATGGAAATGAATGCCCTGCTGAATGAGATGGGGGCAGGACATCTGCCCTTTGGGTCAGTCTTATATTTGTCTCCCTTGGGCTGGGTCAGTGAACCACTTGATATTTCTTTGTCTTTAGAATAGGCTGCCAGTTGCCCCATAGCTAAATTGTGCCAGCTTGTAAATGCCTTAATTCTATATCCTTAATCATTGAGAGCATTGACTCAGTGTGATGTTTTTGACAGCTGTTTGGCTTTTTGGAGGTGGCACTGTTTCTTTCAATGTTTATCCCGTTTCCATTGGCAATTGCACCATCAAGTTTGGAACATTGCCTTGGGCTGTTTTGGTTACACTGAAGTTTTTTCGTAGCAGCTCTGCCAGAATTAAATGGTGACTTCACCAGCACTGAGCTAAAATGAGAAGGAGGGGTGTAGTACAGAGAGAGAGAGAGAGAGAGAGAGAGGGAGAGAGCGAGAGTGAGAGAGGGCCAGAGCATTACATCACCATCTGGAGGGGAATCAAATGGGAAGGATATGACTCACGCAGGCTAGTTAAGCTTTGGCTCTGGTTCTACATACACTCATTCCAGGGCTCTCGTGTTCTGCGCCTCAGCAGGGAATACAGAATCAGTGATGTCCATGAGGTTAGTTGCTCGTTTTTCTTTTTCTCTTTTTTTCATTTATCAAGATTTTTTTAAAAGAAAAAAAAATATTTGTGACTTTTTGAATTCATGCATTTTAAGCCCCAAGTGCCATTTCTGTGTGTACTTTGTAGGAAGTTTCTATAGTGTTGCTAAAAAGCACTAACAAGGTTGTAGAGCATTTACTGGTCAGCGCAGCAGGGAAGTTTGTGATTGCAGCGTGCATTCCAATTCAGAGATGAGTAGTCATTAGTGGGTTAATGAGAAAGGACCAATGGTTAGTAAGTGATGTAATGTTGGCTCTGTCGCCCAGTTAAGTAATGTGAGAGTGAATGGGGTCAGAGTTACAAAGTAGTTACCTGTTCTCCTGGGGCTATAGTTTATTATCAGTATCATGAACATGAACTGCCTTTAGACTGCCATCACTAATTATTGGCAGACTCCTTCTTCTATCTGTTATTAGGGAAAGCGATGTTATATTGTTGGTTTGTGAAAGAAAAAAAAAGCACCAGAACAGCATATTATCACAGCTGCAAATTATTTTCAGCAACGATTTAGAATATTAAATAGTTTAAAAAGATGGGCACCTTATCCTCACGTCAAGGAGGGGAGAAGGTGAAAGTTTAACTAGTGAATTGTAAAATGAGCTTTCTGCAAAAGATTGCAAGATAAGTCCATTTTATAAGAAGAACCTCTTATTTACAGGAGAGATCCTGGGAGAGCAGAAATCTCACTACAGCCTATGACAATGTGCTCTCAGATTTCCACTTCAGATACGCTTACAGTTCCCTGTTTTATCCCTGGGATATAGTTCTCACAGACAGAGACGAAAGTTTTCTTCCACTAAACAATGACTCACCTGAGTAATAAGAAGCATTGTGGTAGACAGCCAAGAATGCATACTATACCCCAATTACTGTACTCTAGTGTGTTTCAGCTGTCTTACAGCTATGCTTGTTACCTGCAATCATTTTGTTTGTACATTGAGGTTGAGTTCGGAGCAACAACCAGAAAGGAGGAAATCTGCACCTGAATGACAGCACCACCACCACCTTCAATGAATTTTAACATCATTTTGTCAAGGTGCAAATTTTCTCATTTTTGGTTAATTCTCCGAATGGAGTCCGCCTGATTCTGCTATTTTACACACTACAAAAATAACATAAAACTGTGATTTGGTGAATTGGTCTTACTACGTGATGAACTAATAACATGATTCATCCCCTGTGAATGAATGGGGATCACTATTATACCTTGTATTTTCAGTTCACAGAACAGAAATGGTTAATCTCCAGCATTGCGACTATAAACCTGTTGTAACTGGCAGAAATACAAATCTGTGTCTTGCTACTTGTTGATCAGGTTTTTGTTTTAATTCTGTACTTTTCACAAGTTTTGTGTAAAGAGACATGTGAAAGTGTAAATCACATAGCGTTTGCCCTGTCTAACAGCAGATCTGGATATGGATGTGTTGTGTTGTAAATAGAATGAAGTGGTTTCTGCATAGAGTGTCCAGATTCCTTCAAGCTCATCTGTGAGATGTCTTTTTGGCCTGACAAGAGCATGACTTGTAAGGAAGGAAGCGTATTGACAGACAGGCAAGTTCTTCATTCATTCCTCGTGTCTCTGTTATGACACTGTCTGCTGCAATAAAGTAGTTTAGACCCACTGGCAATGTGAACTGCAAACTGCCAAGTGGTGTGATGTAGAGAAATACACGCTGAGCTATTGTACTTCCATTAACACTGTACTAAAATGTTCTTCCTCGAAGAGCTTTAGAGTAGTACATTAGACTAGCTATTAACAGCAGAAAGAGTAGAAAAAGAACAAGCTAAATGTAAACATAGAACTTTAATAGACATTGTCAGTCTATATTTATATACCAAAAAGAAGCATATGGTAAAAGTGACAGGTTTCGCTACATTATGAAACTCTAGGATTATTTGGCATTTTATATAGTTTATTTAAAACAAAGAATATGCAAAGATCACAAACATAATGTACTTTGTATGATGAAGCAAAAGCGTAGTGTTTGTTGATATGCAAGAGCTTACAAATGAACTTTTTGGAAGAACACTTAAAACACGGAGGGAAACAAATGAGAGTTAGATTTTAGAAGTGTAAAAAGTGAAAGATTTAAGGTAGAAAGTCTTACTGAAGTGAGGCTTATACTGAGGTCAGCAAAAAAGTCAGAATAATAATCCGAAAAGTGGGCAGTCGGCTGATATGATATAATTATACTAATGCTCATATACCAATGATAACAGAGGTCCTGTTTCACAGTTACGTAGTTTTCATCTTACGTACGTTGTTTTAAAAATTGATCTACTTTGCATGCATAGTAGCTTATTTATGCTATCAACGTACCATTTCTGTATGTAGATTGCTTAAGCGTGGTCTTTAGACCGTGCTTACGCAATCTAAGTACAGAAATGATACGTAGATAGCGTATATAAGCTACTGCGCATAACTACATAACTGTGAATCCGGACCAGAGACACTATATGTGAAGGACTCATATTGTGCTTTCATAGTACATCTTATTGATATATTTACATGGGCAATCACATGCTTCATTGGCTCTGTATCTATGTAATGAGGTGTTTTTATATAATATAATATAGCATAAATAATTAACAATATAACTATTCTTATAACAAAACAATTGCTATAAAAACACAGAGACCTGTCATTTATCACTTGCATATTTTCAAACTCCTTAGTTTTTCAATGTACAATATGTCTTTTTTAAAGGACTTCTTAGTATGTATGAGTCTTTTATTGTCTTTATGGAGACATACATGGAAAGCCCCTGAGATAAAGCCCAACAACAAAAACAGGTGGAAATGTAAACCAGGACAAGACCATGCTGAACTGCAAGGGGAGGCAATTTAAACTGGGCTAATATTTAAGAGATGGCTCTTTTTAGCTCTTTGTAGCTCGTCTCTTAATTACAGATTTGAATTAAAGCTTCTCATTTATAATTCATATTTACCTGTACCATTACATCTATTTTTGCTGTTATTCTTAAACTCTGAATCAGCCCACTGTGTACTTGACACTATATTTATTTCATAAACAAATATAATGCCATATGCTATATAAAACCGTGTTGACATCATAGCTGATCCAGAGTTTGATAGTAAATAGATAAACAGATGGAACTAACTGTACACTATATTGAACTGCTGGAGCAAAGTTTCTAAATCAACTCTAAATTTAAACAAAAAAGTTATGCCGGGCTTTATTTCCATAGGCAAATGCAAAGTATTCTCCTCTCAGTTGTAATTCTGTTTTCACAGTTTTAATGTGCCTTCCTTTACAATTTCAGCATCTTTTCCCTTGTATTCCCAAACTCTGAATCAGTACTTTAGACTTTAACTGTAGAAATGTGTTGTTTAGCTGTGTTATCATGTCATAAAGCACTACATTTACTAAATGTATTTAACTTCATTTTCAGGCGATAAAGGCCATTTTCATGTGAAACCTTGAAAACTTTCCAAAATTGAATTAATTTACATTTACTAAGCTTTTATCACTAGCAACACAACCCTCGATCACCTGCCCTTTCTTCTCTAACAGATCGTTAGATTTACAAAGTGCAAACTCCGCTCTGATACTTTAAAGAACACCACCTGAATATGGCGTTCTTTTAGGAATTCCAGTGGTCTCCCCATAAACTTTTCTCTCCCTCCATCTAATAGCTGCTATTATATTAAATATTGATCTTATGCTAGCCAGGCTCGCCATATAATTATAATTCATAATTATTTTTTAGTAAATGGATCCCAAATACTTCATATAGCATCAACTTTTTAGTATTCAGTATGTATTTAAAGTGCTGGATGGAATTTTTTTGTGATACACGATGCATTAAATAACTTAGATGCAAATTAAAATACATTTTACAAGTGTAATGTATACCTTCTCATTCACTATTTTAGAATGTTTATTTGATTTTTTATTTATAGTGAACAACAGAATTAGAGTTCCGAGGTAGTTTTATAACTCTAACTTACAGACTTAATATACAGTTCTGCAGTATGCGAATTCTTGTCCAAAAGCAAAGAATTTTCCCTTCATGCAAAAGAATTAACATTCATTTGCACCCTTACAATGCAGCATGATTTGGATCCAGTCCAAATTTGCGCCTGTTTTGCCTTTATTTAAATGCTGGTTCAGCCCCTACATCTTCAAAATTAGAATCAGTCTATATGTACACATCATGCATACATAGTAAAATAGTTGTCTGCGTTCAAGCAATACATTTAAACAGGAAAAGTATGCTTGTAATGTACTCTGTAAGCAATATTTATAAAAGACCAGTCAGCTGAGGACACAAGCTTTGAGCATGTTATTTCAAGTCGTTAGATAATCTACATAACACAGTTTACATTTTATAATACATGTTACTATATGGGGCCGATAAAAGGGCAAAAATAAATACAATTAAAAAAAAGCAAGCATTCAGTGTTTAAAAATAGATGTCATTGTACATCTGGACAAATCCTTGTTGCAGTTTTGAGGGGTACAAATAAGTAGAATTTTGGGAAATACTTTGCGGTAGAAAACTTTACTTCTCAATTCTAATTCATTTTTTACAGTTAAAATTTGCCTGCAGTTCAACATGGTTTTGCCGAGCTGTACACTTCCACCTGCTTTCTGTATACTTCCAAACTCTGGTTCAGCTCCAAAGTGTTCACCTACTGCCCTGGGATGCAAATTTTGTTGGCAAGTGGTGTGTTTCATCGAAATTCTCTACTTACTATTTGTAACTGAATGCAGTTTAGTTTTTGTATGGTATTGGCATTGTCAAAGTTTTTTATCTGTATGCCAATTTTTTTTTTTTTGTAGTTTGTAACAGTTTATTCAGGTGTAGATTTGCACCTTTTTTATGCTACGATCTCTGGACCAGTTCCTCTATGTCTGTAGTATTTTCATGTGTTGTATTTTTAGTGGGATATTAGAGTAAGCTATGAGCACAGTAACTAAGGGTGTCTCCCTGTCACTAATATACAATGTATTATATTCTAGTTATTACGTTTTTACTGATTTTTCCAGTAATAACTTTGGAGGGTTGAATATATTGATCTTTACAGTTAGTAACTAACATTTTTGCAGTGTATATTGTTTATGTATTTATTTTATAAAATGTATCTATCCATTTATAAATACAAATTAATACTAAGATAGTTTTTTATATCAATTATATATTTTATATTTTATTTTATATTTTATATCAAAATATTGATTGCAGAATGAAATATTTTGGTATTTTCTTATAGGAACTCCTAGTCCCTTTACTTTACTACCACTCTCTCTTTCTTTTCTCTCTCTATTTTCTATCTCTTTCTCGCTTCTCTCTTTCACTCTCTTTTCTTTCTCTCTCTCTCTCTCTCTCTCTTCTATCTCTTTCTCTCTTCTCTCTCTTTCTTCTCTCTTTTCTATGTTTCTCTCTCTCTCTCTCTCTCTCTCTCTTTCTCTCTTTCTCCTCTCTTCTCTCTCTCTCTCTTTCTCTCTCTCTCTCTCTCTTTCTCTCTCTCTCTTCTCTGTCTCTCTCTCTTTTCTATCTATTTCTCTCTTTTCTATCTCTTTCTCTTTTCTCTCTCACTCTCTCTCTTCTATCTCTTTCTCTCTTCTCTCTCTTTCTTCTCTCTTTTCCTCTCTCTCTTTCTCTCTCTCTCTCTCTCTCTCTCTCTCTCTCTCTCTCTCTCTCTTTTCTCTCTCTCTCTCTCCTCTCTCTCTCTCTCTCTCTCTCTCTCTCTCTCAGCTTGTCAGAAAACATTGCAGCTTAGATTGCAGTCACACATTGATAGGACTTATCAGTCCTCCACAAACTTCTCTGGTGACTGCTCTGTCTTCATTCTTCTTCTCTCTTCTGTGTATGTGTGAGTGTCCCCTGCTTACACAGAACACTAATGTCCAAAACCCTGGTATGGATTACTGAGCATTGTGACAATATATTCCTATCACTATCACTCAAGTATATGGGTAACCAAGATATCTCTAAGGTTAAATAGCTAGCAGAAGGTTGTGGAAACTGTAAGGACCTGCTAATTTGTAAGAAAAAGGCCTAGATTTCAACATTCAATGGGATGGCTTTGCCCTTTCCAGAAGTACAAGGGAACACTAACAGCTCAGTGACTGATGTGTATCCATTTTCCTCTCTTAGTTTTACTAAGTTCTTTAAAACACCTCTTGCTTCTAGTCTGCACAATAGGGCGCTTCATGTCAGGCCTCTGGACTCTATCACCTCAGCTCACACTTCTCCTTCAGACAATGCTTTTGTTTAAGCAAAGTTCTGGTAAAATTATCAGTCTGTGTTCATTTTAGGATGTGACAACTTTTCCTTCAAGTACAAAACTGATTTATAGGTCTGTGTACAGCAGCCTCTCAGAGTCTTAATGGAAACTTATGACAGGCACATGCATGTTATTTAGTGCATTTAAGATTTATATTTCAAACATAGTTTTCATTTGTCTATTTTGAAGGCAAAACATTTGTTTCAGGTACATCCTGTAATTATTACTGTCCCAAAAAGAACTCCTAAACCTTCTGTACTTATAAGTTACCTGTGTGTACTCATAAACACACATTCCATAATTTACATAACTTATAACTTAGCTCAGGGTTGACGACTTTTAAAAGCTTTCCTCTGGGAGATCCCGGAGGGAAGCCATAAATGCAGCCAGGGGGAGGGACTTAACTGTGTGATGTATGCAAATTGTGTCATTAAGCCCCACCCCTTGACTATCAATTACCCCTTTCAGGCAATTTGCATCATCAAGTACCTCCCTGTCCCTAGCAACACTAGTAAACTAGTGCTGCCAGACAGGGGGGCAGGACTTGAGGCTGTGGTTTCATGGAAACCACGAGCCTCAAGTCCCTTGCGGGAGATTTGCCGGCTCTCCAGGGATACCGAGAGAACTGCCAGAATTTCGGGAGTCTCCCAGACATTCCGGGAGAGTTGGCAACTATGGCTTAGCTTAGTCTACCAAGTTATGACATACGTGGCATATTTTTTTGAAAAATGAAACTGAAAACAAAGGAAATATAATATTCAATAATTTATTGGCGAGAATATTCAACAGCTTTTGCTTTAGCTTTTTACCATGCTCTCTGTGTCAGGTGAAAACATAAAGGAAAGAACAGTGTAAGCTTGAGCTCTCTGTCACTTTCCTTTCTGGATAACATCATAGGATTATCTGATGTCCATTAGTTTTTGGGAAATTATGACAGTAAATTAAGATCGAGCATTGTGGTTTTGCGTCTAAGTATGTTGTGCACATGATTTAGTAAGAACATGTGTAACACATTATATTATTACTAGAGGTATAATTCTTCATTGTATTGACCCTGTCACATCAAACACAAGTTTAGTGAGTTTATAACATGCTCCTATAGTTCCAGAGATACTGGCAATGAAAGCTGGTGGTCTGTGTTTTACAATGTATTATATATAAAGCGTCTATTATATATAAAGTTCTACTAACGCTGCAGATTGATTGCTTGTCGGACAGTGACACCCTCAACATTGGGGCAGTAATCGGATTGTGCAGTGCTGCATTTAGATGGCCTGTAGCTTGTCCCATTATTAGCAGCTAGCCCTTGGATCCTGAGTATTCTCCTGGAGTTGATTCCTAGTTGGCCTCTGCTAGACTTTACTTTTACATGATGATTTGCCTGAGGGTCCGTAAATACGAACGTATAGAGGGGAGTGCACGCCCCCTGCAGTCCCCACTCTCAGTGGTAAATCTGGACAATTACATGTTCAGATTCCTACCTTAAATATTACGATTAGGTCTGCGAAAATTAGGGGTCAGCCCCTTTTGCGTGCTGCCAGATATGTAACATAGTTATGTAAGTTAAGTACACCTGTCGGTACGGTCAAATTACGCAAGCTGCTCGTGTAATTCCCCTGTCGTACAGAAGTCTGGATCTGCCTCAATGCCACTTTTGTCCCTTCACTAAGCTTCTATTGTACCTCATAGTTTTCTAGGTATTTAACCCTTATTGCTTGTAAACTCTTCTGATACATGTTGGCTACAATGTACTGTGTAGCACCTTGCATATTATAGATGAATATAGCCTGGTGTTTATCATTATTTCTGGCCCAAGCACTACAGCAACAGTATTTATAATCATTTCTTATCACACATTTTCCCTGGGTATATTAAGCAGCCAATATCCAGAGAAACTGGCTTAAAACCCAAAATGGAGCAAATCCTGTAAGATTTCTCATATTTTTATAAGATAATTGTAATTATCTATAAAATAGCTGAAAAATATACATAAAAATGTCCTGAGTTTATCTGAAACACAGATATTTGAGATTAATATGGGATTGTAAGTGTAGATACACACAGCTGACTTCCTGTGCAGTAATCCTATTAAAGAATCCTTTTCCATATTTAGGTTCTATAAAGTTTTGACAAATTATGGGAACTTCTGCACACACAGCTGTGCATGTTTTTCTGTGTAAGGCAACCTACATTTGAATGTTAGAAAACAAGAAGAGTCTTAAGACCTGCTCCAGAGTGCAAAACAGGAGCAATCACAAAGTAGCTGTGATCGCATAAGTGACAATAATCAATGTTGTGATATGTGTTATGTTTCTATAGTTTGAATTCTTGGTGGATAATTTTTTGACTACTAGCTTATTAAATGATTTGGATAGGAAGGAGGTGAGTAACTGTGTTTTATGGGAACCTCTAAAGGTGTTATGTTGAGCACCAGCTGTTGACATGGAGAACGGTACTGTATCTGTGAAGCAACTCTATGGGTCAGATTTACTGAGCTGCAGGTTTGGAAAAGTGGAGATGTTGCCTATATCAACCAATCAGATTCTAGTTCTCACTTTCCTAATATAAACTAGAGAATGTCAGTTAAAATCTGATTGGTTGCAACTTCACCACTTACAGCTTAGTAAATCTGTCCCAATGACTGTGATCCACTGGGTGTGGGGCACTAAGCTGTATTGACACAGCCCAGTCTGGGGAGTAGACAATAATGTCCACCATCTCATATCTGCTGAGGTAGGAACCATAATGATATATAGGGTTAACTTTCCCTTCTATAATTACTTGCCTGCAAAGGGTTAGTTTAGTATGCACATGAATTGTAAAATTCAAGGCCAGATATTTAATAAAGTGACCTTGTTTTATGGTTGTGTGGCTTGTACGTTTGGATATACTGTACATTACAAAGGACTGATCAGAAGTGAAACTTTTAGCATGAATCCTTGGGTTTGAAGCCCTTGATTTTACAAAGCAATCCACTTTGTGAAGCTCCTATTATACTGAATAAATTAATGTAAACCCATGTTAATGGTTACATAAAATCATTGAGTGAAAAAAAAAAACTTGGCCTTTTAGCTACTCACTACAGTATTTAGCGTTTTACGCCTATATATTTTCCATGGTTTTTTTGTTTGCGTGATAGTATTCCTTTAAAAGAAGAAGTTGTTGTGAGTGACCCTTTCACGCCCAGATCATTTGTTTCATGCAGAGGTGGAATTCTATCCTCTGATAGCTGCTGAAGATCAATTGAGTCAATGACATATTCCCCTGCCAGGCACGTTTACCAAGCCAGGTTCTGTTGCAGGAAATATGTTTATATGTATATGGAACAAGGTCTCATTATGTTCCCACGTTCCCTCATTTAATGTTTTACTACACTATCTTCCTTGGTCACAGGGTTAGGTTAAATTTTGAAAGTATTTTTCTTCCAATACTTATAATAATGCACAGAAAATGTGAACAAATGATTCTCGTACTTTTTATTCGTTTTTTTTTAAGAATATTGCACATATGGAGTTAGGAATTTTTTAAATCTTTTTAAAGGAAGTGATTCAATGCATTTTCTTCATGGTTCAATCAGAAAAAAAGAGTGACCTGATCTCAGCACAATCCTCTCAATCCAACTTCTGACAAATGGTGCATTTTTCACAGCTTTGTGATGTAGATTGTTCTAAGAGGAAATACCACTTCACATCACAAATTCTCCTCAAGGACAGTATTTGTTCTGATTGATTAGCATATATTTTTACACATGCAGGGCCGTAGCGAAAGGTTTCGCAATTATACGCACGGACGTTGTAAGGCAGGACCCCATGACGCTCCGCTCACACGGATGGGTTGTCCATGACTTACGAGTGTCTTATCTTTAAGTGTGCATTTCTGTGCGTATAACACTTCCGTACGTGCGTATCTAACTAACCGAGCCCTCACCGTGCCCTCAAATAGTCAATTAAATGCCTCCCCCCACCCACTTTCACGTATCTGTCTCGGGACGGATTTCAACCACACCCCTCTGTACGTATTTTCTCACGTGCGATTCACAAGTCCGTGCCTAATGGACTTCCGTACGTAAAATCAGCGTAGATAGCGTAGATTTAGTTACTATACGTGCAGTTCATCCGATCCTAAAAAAATATACACGGAATTTCCTGCAAATATGGCTCAGAATACGTCCCGCCTTCTGAATCCAACATATGGGGCCAGATTTACTAAGCTGCGGGAAAAGGCAAGTGGAAATGTTGCCTATAGCAACCAATTAGATTCTAGCTGACATTTTCTAGTATGTAATAGGAAAGTAAGAGCTAGAATCTGATTGGTTGCTATGGGCAATTTCTCCACTTTACCTTTCCTGTATCTTAGTATATCTGTCCCATGAACTCTAAACTCTAATTCCATTTGCACAGTTAAAACTTTCCCCCCCCAGCCTTTCAACATAGTTTTGTTGAGGTGCAAATTTGCAGGGGGTTTTTTTTTTTTTTTGTTATTTTTGCTATTGCTCCCAAATCTGGATAACCCAAAAACTAGCAAAAATGATTGGGATAAACTACAATGTTGTACTGTTGAAAACCATTCCTGAATTGTATAATACTCCTACATGACATGCTTATAGATATGTAAGCGATTTTATCTTTGTTTGGCAATATTTCATAATGGTTTTGGTTTCTATGCATATGTTGTCACGATGAAATGACCCATTTTATTTATCTTTTTTGTGTGATGTTTGATAGCTGGAACTGTGTGAAAAGTGCAGATGGATATTGTAACAACCTGTTTCTTTGCATAATGGATGGTGTTTATTTGTTTAACTTATGAAATACATTATTAAGTTTCTAACAAAGCCAAGTATGGGAAATATGTTTTCAATAAAAGAGATAGGCATAACCTAATAAAGATTTGTTTACTGAAAAAGCTCTGGCTCCAAACCAAAAGAAACCTAAATATTTTGCCAGCAGTTTGTAGTTTACTGTAATCCCAGCATATTTCCCTTATTTCTTATATCTCTTCCTAAAACATATGCCTGTATCCTTAAACATAAGTCAACAGAGAGCTGGCAGACAGTGAGATAAAGGTTTGGGTTGAGAGGTTTATTATTTCAGCAAAGCTGAGGTTTAGTCATTCAAGATGCTGATAATTGTTGTTTGACTTATCCCAAGTGACAAAGACTTGAGCCTTATACATTTTTTAATGCCTGATGCTATTTATTGTGAAGGGGCAATGCTACAGTATAGGGAGAACCAGAAACTTCAGGCCTGATCCAGAGCTGAAGTGCACCTAATTGTGTAGCGTATCCCATATGGTTCATGCAATTACAGCGATCCAGACACAATGCACTACGGCGACTGCTTGCTTTCCCAGGAGCGTTTAATAGGAGGGAAGGTGGAGCTGCAGGTCCGTCCCTTTACCCACTTACGCAGACGCCCTCCGGATGTTACGTGCGATTTCCACGTGTAACT
Organism: Limnodynastes dumerilii; assembly: GCA_011038615.1. Taxonomy (NCBI): domain Eukaryota; kingdom Metazoa; phylum Chordata; class Amphibia; order Anura; family Limnodynastidae; genus Limnodynastes; species Limnodynastes dumerilii. The sequence goes on from WWET01000717.1 coordinate 175,272, forward strand.
TCTATCGTGCGGATCTGTGGAAGCTGTGTGCTTTCCCAGAGCCATTTCTAGGGGCAGACGACACTCTACCCCACGGGCTGAGGTCACACTGACCATGGATCACATAGATACAGCCGGCGTCATTCACATACAAGGGGAAGTATGGACTGGTTGCTATCAGCAACATCTCCATTTTTCCTTTTCCGTAGTTTAGTAAATCTAGCTCTAGAAGATTAGCGAAGAAACCCATTGGTTATGCATATCTTTCCCATCATTGGGGTAGATCCAGAGCTAAGTACGCTAGCGTATTTATGCTAACCGCTAACGTAAAAACGCTGTTTTGTATGTAGTGCGCATGCACGCGGCAGATGTCACGCTATGTAACTCTGAACGTACGTAACAGGCTAGTAGCAACAGCGTGACTATGTACGGGGGCGTGTCAACTATACGACACCCATAATTACGCTTCGGAGGCGGGGTGAGGCATTTAAATCATACAGTATGGGCGTGCTTAGGTGCGTAAGTATGTGTAGCCTGTACGTGTGTCAGTACTTACGCTGTGTAAAATAAGGTAGGGTTCGGCAAATGTAAAACGTCCAAAGTACGTACGAGCGAGGGGGGGGCAGAGTAAATACGCTACGTCTTGTAACATAATGGAAACATAGCTCTGGGTCTGGCCCATTGTTACCAGAATCCCCCTATTTCACATTTTGCATTCACAGTCCACATTAGGTTGCATGGCTGCATATTAAGGGTTGTATTCAGAGATCCGTCCGCAAATATACGCACGGGCAGAGCAAGTCACACCCACTAAAACCCCAGTCACTCCCCTTGCTAATCCATGCCTTCGGAGGTTTCCCCTCCATAGACCAGCTGTAACTTTCCGTGGCCTTTTCCGAGCTTATTTATCCTCCGTCCGTGCGTATCCTTATAATCCCGCCCACTTCCCTTCATTTAAATGCCCCCCGCCCATTTCTATGGAAATTCCCCCGTGCGTATTTTACCACGGGAGATCCGTGCGTATTTACCCACGTGCGATTCACAAGTCCGTCCGCGCGTATAGTCTAGGGAACTGCATAAATAAAGTTACTACGCATGCGCAGTTAAAACGTACCTAAAAATCTGCTAAAAAAACGGATCTGTAAATACGGCCCTAAACGTGTAGAGCAGATATGGAATGTTCTAATTATTTCTTAGAAGCCAATGTAGATTTTACAGAGTTTGATGTTAGATTTTAGAGTATCACTAAAGACAAAAATCTAAACTCTCGAGTAAACATCTCCTGTTTCTGGCAGAACTCTTAATATTTCCATCAACATTGCCCTACAGCGGTAAAGAGCTGGAGATGTTATCTTCTGAAGCTTCAACTGTCCTGTGAAGATTGGCTGATACTGTTAAAAAGCCACTATTGACTCTTTGTGGTGAACTCCCATTGCCCTTAATATATCTAGCCTCAAATGTCTTTCACTGGTCTTTTGATCATAATCTGTGATAGCTATAGGATCTCAGTGCTGCAGGGGCAAAAGCTGCTTTTATTTTAAAGTTAATGCTTAGTGTAATTTAGCAAAACATAAAGAATATGGGTTTGTGTGAGTCAGAGTATGTTTTGATATCCTGAACCATTAGTTTCAAAAACGGTGCTTTTACTGGTGTTTTCTAATGCTAGTAAAAGCATGTAAGCAGGTATGGAGATGACCCTTATCTGATCACACCTGTGGTTTGAAGTGCTGTATAGTGCCATCATTTGGATGTTGTCTGCTTTATTTATTTTGTGGACTCTGAATGGAATGGGATCAGATGAGTCTATTTCAATTATTTCAGTCCATGTGCATGAATGTAATCCTCCTTCATTTGTGCTACATAAGGAATGGTTTGGAAACATAAGGACGGATCCTCAGCTAAGAAATCCAGCTGCCATACATACGCTATGCACGGAAGTCAGTTCAGGGTTGCCGACACTCCCGGAATGTCCGGGAGACTCCCGAAATTTGGGCAGTACTCCCGGTATCCGAGGAGAGCCAGCAAATCTCCCGCAAGTGACTTGAGGCCCGTGGTTTCAC